>JAPMOR010074668.1:383298-438797 GCA_026543865.1 Argiope aurantia
GGTAAATGAGTATTATTTTCCCTCCTGGCAATATCTATTAATTACTTTGTAGTGTTAAATACGCAGTCAGTAAAATTAATTAATTTTTTTGTTTATCTCCAGCAAATTATTTAATAGATCGAAAAAAGTATCTGTTCCTGCTAATGCCATCAGTAGAGTCATAGGTCGTGGTGGTATGAATATTAATGCCATTCGGGAAGCTTCTGGAGCCCATATTGAAGTTGAAAAACAAAAGGGCCAGGGTGATAGAACTGTGATTATCAGGTAAGGAAACTTTTAATAGTTTTTAAAAAATGCTTGGAATTTACAGATTTATAAGTTATTTTCAGTTTTAAGTTATTTCATTTTTTAGTCTTTATATTTATTGCATTTAATGAACCAAATATTAGAAATATGTTTTAAAATCTTTTTGTATGTATATCAGGTAATTTTTTGGTATGACTAAAAGAATAAAAGTCTTTAGAATTTATATAATATATCAATTTTGTATATACCTACATCAAAACTTTCAAATATTGTGTAAAATATTTGCATATTGTGTATTATCACTTTGTTTTACACACCATTAGAGATTTATTTATATATGAAGTTTAGTTGATCTAATACTATATATATATTGTGTGTGTTGAAATAATACATTTTAATTTTAAATTTTTCCGTTACCTATTTTTCATTTGCTGTATTTTGTCCTCTGCTGACTCTTCAAAGAATTATTTAAAATTTTTACAGAGGGTCAGCTGAATCAACTCGTATCGCTCAGCAGTTAATTACAGCCTTGATCAAAGAACCTGAAAAGGATCTATCTGAAATCCTCTCTAGACATGGTATAAGTCGAGCAACAAATTCTTCAACTTTTTCAGAAAGTTTTAGAAGTTCCAATATTGCTATTCCTTCTCTTCCATGTTCCCCTCAGGTTAGTTTACTTCAGTATTAATTTAACATAAATATGCTGCTTTATTATTATTTTATTATTCATTTTTCTGAAATTTGCTGTTATTTTCACTATTTGTAGTGTGTGTAAAGAAGGGATTGATTTGTAATTTGCCTTAAAACATAATTTCTTATTACAAGAATTGAAGACCTCATAGCCTTCATCAGAACTATTTTGCTCTTGTAGAACAAGAGGATTAATCATGCAGCAAATGATTACCATTTTCTGTCTTGAGATTTGGGATCATATTTCCAATGTTTGTAAATTTTACTCTTAAGAATTGCGATATAGAAATACCTGTTTTGTTATTAATATACATTCATCGATTTTTTAAAATATTTTACCTTGATTGTAAATAGCTCATCTCCACTTTTTTGAATGTGTCTCTCTCTCCCCCCCCCATATTTATACTACTTCTAAGCATACAAAAAACTGCAGATTGAAATTCTTTGCTTAAAATTTTATGAATATTCATCTTAAATCAATCATTTTCTCAATGTTACTGTGTGCATCTACAATTGCAGCTACCATATTTTTTGTAAAAAATTCATTTTTCAAGTTATTTTTATATATACTAATGATAGTTTCTTACAGAGACTAATTGCTGATTTATTTATATACACTTACAAAAAACCTGATCAATTCAGCCCTAAATTTAGTCTTCCTATTAATTTTTCAGTTAAAATATTTAATGAAAAATAGATCTCTATTTGTGTAAAGATTTTTAAAAAATTGAAATGTGGAGATGCAGCAGGTGAATATGCACTTTTGTATAGAATCTTTGACTATACTGGAAGAAACATGACAGCAGACAATTTCTTAACTTTGCTGAAATTACTGAAACTTGAGGGTTGTGGGTATTTTCATAATTAACCAATCAAAGATACAAATGTTTAATTTCTTTAAAAAATAGGTTAAAAAACATTATCCACCTTGATTTTATTTTGAATGTGATTAATCATGTTGAAATATATATGTCTACCCTAACTTTCTGCTTCTAACTCAAAAAAGTAAAATATAATGCTTGCAAGGATGCATTTTTTTTTGGTCCATTTCTTATCTTTTTTTCATTTTTTAAGATATCTGCAGTTTAATTATATAAAAAGGATTACCGTAAAGAAAATGTGGACAAAAATATCTGTAAGAAAAAGAATTTAGCAGAAAAGAACAACAGAGCAGATAAACGTCTTGGCCTGAAGGTGAAAAATGCTTGTGACAAACAGTCAAGTCCCGGGGGGGGGGGAATGTCAAATGAAGCTACAAAGAAAATATTTGGCAATGTTACCAAATCAGTTCTTTTATCTTCTGACTCTTGTGTACAAAACAAAGCTGCTTGTTGTAACAATGTAACTCATGCTCAAACCAAACTATGAAATGCCAGTTGAATTATGACAAGACGAAAAAACAAGAATGTGTCCAAAATATGCCGTAAAGGTGTATTGATCATTAAAGGATTTTTTTCTCTAAAATATGCGAATTAAATATATTTGCAGTAAAATATTATCTATTGCCTAATTTTTTACATTATACATAATTAAATTTATCTTGGACAATATTCTTAAAATGACTTGGGGAAATCCTATGGTATTGATTTCATACTTTTATAAATATTTTGAAATGAATATATAAGTCGAGTGAGTTGTAGTTTTGATACATTTTGTCTATACATTGCCTATTTACTTCATACATTTTGCATACTTTTGTTTTGTGTTGCATTTAAGAATTTTTTCTTTTTTCCCTTTTGGTGAATCACATCCTTGTGCTCTTGAGACTCCTTCCCATAAATGTAAACAATGCTAAATTGCATGCAGCAGCAACAGCAACATGAACATTTTGTAAAAACTGCAAAAAGTGTTTATGGAACCTGCATAACTAAAATTTAGAAATCAGTGTTCTGTTTACACAACCAATCCAAATAATGCAAGTAATACATTTGTATCATTTTCAAAAAAATCTATTTCATTCTAAAAGCTATTAAAACAGTTTATAAAATATTGACAAATTTAAAAACAACATGGAAGATTTTTTTACTTTTATTATTTGGAGTAAAAGTAAGTTTATATATATATATATATATATATATATATATATATATTTAGTCCAAAATGCATTTATCTCAGAGTAAAATAACTGAAAATATTAATCAAAATATTGTCCATCGCTTGTTACAGCTTTTCCTCACTTCTCAGGCGATTTTCGAATTCCACCTCAAATAAAGGTTTCAACTTTTGAGGCGATCCTAGTTAGGAGCCAATTTTTGAATTTGCAAAAATATTTAACTGGTTTCCTGCAACCAATTGGAACAACCAATAATTTGAAGGAGCAATGTCCAAAAAGTACAATGTATGTGTAAAATATTTCGCTAAAATCTTCTCCACCTCTCTGACCCTCCTCCCCTATTTGTAATGATTTTTTCGATGTGAGACCAAGTATTTGTTATGCAGAAAAATAACTTTTTTTATGTCTTTGCTTATGTTCCAGCTGTGTTTTTCATAATGCACAAATCAAATAAATCAATTATAGCCTACACTGACAGTCCATAATATAATCGCCGAGTTGTAGTAACTCGTGATACACAACATGTTTGCCATTACACCATGTTGTGTATTTGGTCCCAGCAAATCACAGCATAGCAGTTGAACTATGAATATTTGGTTTTGTTGTTGATGTTGAAGTCAATGGTAACAATTGACAGGTATAGCTAAGTATTTTCCTTCTTGTCCTTGTTGTAGAATATCCATTTCTCATTACCACTCAATGTATAAAACCCCTTGGTTTCTTTTGAATTAGCTGCTCGGAAGTGAAAAACGCCTTTCAATATCTCTCAGTTTCAGTTCATAAGACGTGCAGTTGCCTTGCTTTTGAATCATTCCCATGGATTTCAATGACTTGTTGAGTTGCTTCCAATGATTCTGCAAGATCTTCTTGCTTTTGAATCGGATGTTCATTAAGTAATGCCTCCAGTTCCTTGTCTTGGAAATTTTTTTGGCTGTCTAGAGCGAGGCTCGTCTTCAATGCTGAAATCGCCATTCCTGAACCATCAAAACCATTCATTACAGGAATTATCAGTTGGAGCATTGTTACCATAAACTTCCATAAGCATTCAATGTGTTTCAACTGCACTTTTTATCCAATTAAATCAGAAAACTTAAACCTCCTGCAAATGCTGCTTAATTTACATGGTATTTGACATATTCAATACAGTAAAAAATAAGGTTTCTTTGGAAACTATAGTTGATATAAACTGAATATTATTCATAGATATCTAACCTCTGTGAAATCACCAAAATCAGCTTTCATTATGAAACATTCAAACAGTCTCAACCAATTTTTTAGAAGATGGATCAAATTAATTTATACTCCTACTATTTTTATATACTCATTAAGCAAGTATTGTTCTCCTTTAAGCTTCAACTTGATCATTGATTGTAATTATAGGTAAATGGGGAAGTTGTAACACTAGTACTAAATTAATTGGACTTCTCGGCTGTTTTAAATTGTTTGCATAATGCATTTGCATTACATTTTTAGAATGTTAAAAATTTATTTTCTTTGTTTATTTTAAATATTTAATTTTTGCATTAATGTGTTAAAATCTATTCATTATATGAATTCTTATTTTCTGTTTTTCCCTTCAGGTTTCTTCAAGTAGTCAAAACAAAAGTATAACACGGCAACAAATAGTGACTAAAACTTCTGGAATTTCTACTATATCTGTAACTAAAACTACTTCCATTCCACCTCCTAGTTTACCAGCCAGTGCCACTCCTCCATTTACAAGTCAAATTCGTTCTGTGGTGTCCAATACTCAAAATATAAGACCTGGAATTCCTGTTTGCTCCTCCACAACACCTCCTTTTTTAAGCAATGGACAAAATGCATGGACTGGGGTTGTGTTATCAGGGAAAATGCCTGCCACTATGCCGCGACCTTCCATGCCTATATGTACATCATCACCATCTCTTAATGCCACTTCTGTAGCAACAAGAGTAGTTGTCACAACAGCCATCGAAAAATCTCCCTCAAACCGACAACTATTTAATCAAGAGAAAAAGAATGCTGCACAACCTGGTACAACAACATCTACTAAAACTACCGTCTCTTATACAATGGCTGTTATTACCCAGGGTAAAGCTAAAACAGTCTCAACCAATATAGTGTCTGTTGCAACTAAAGTAACTACAATGTCAGATACAAAAGTTTCTACAATAGCTCCATTATCTATAGAAAGAGCAGGTAGTGCTCCACCTTCGTCCTCTGTAGTTCATACTCAAATGACTTTGGGGCACAATACTTGCTCTGGACCTTCACCTGTTCAACCGTTTTCAAGTAATCAGTCTCCAAAATTATCAAATAATTCACTAATAACTCAGCAGGGAACAACTGTTGTCCAAACACGTATTCATGTTACTCAAGCCCCGGTGACTAAGCCTTTTATTAATTCTGTAGTCTCTACAAGTCAAGTTACTGCTACTACAACAAATCCACCTTCAACATCGCCTTCAGGGACACTTATAGTAACATCTGGACAGTCTTCTGTCCCACTAGAATATTTACCTTTCAATAGTCTATTTGCTTCTAAAGTTCCTGGACCAATATGGCCTTTAACAAAGGAAAAAGAAGCATCTAAACCAAATTTTGCCAGTGTGGCTGCATCCGGTGTAACTTCTGTAGCTTCACAAATACAAAATTCTAACCCAGTGCAAAGTACTCTAACTCTTTCTCTTCCTCAAAATTCAGAGAGTGATTTAATTGTTGATGCAGCAAAAGCTCCTGGTTATAGAGGTAATCTTCACATTTCACCCAGTGCCTGTTCTAACTCCTCAGCTTCATCTAATCCTCAGGTAGGAATTTCTCATAGCTCTAATTTTGGTCCCATTGGTAGTGGACCTCGTAGTGCACCTTGCACCCCGCCATTAGGTCCAATAGGGCCTCCGTCCTCTGTTTCTTCCAGTACACGGCTATCTACACCTCCAGCTCCTTCGAGCCCACCTTCGACAGGTCCTCATCTTTCGCGCTCACTTCCAGAATCACAAAGTGCAGCTCTAAATGAGTTACCGCGATCTTTAGCTTGTGCAGCACTTCCTTCTCATTTGCCTTCTCAATTATCTGAAACTTTATACCATCAAGGAATAGGAATGTCTTCCCATCTAAATCGCCTGCAATCGTACCCCATGGCGTCAACATTAGCAAGTCCTGGAGGGACAAATACAACTTTCAGCCAGAATACGCCTTTGTCATCTGTTGGTAATCTCTTACCGGAAGGAACCAGTAATGGAAATATGCAGGTCGTGCAGAGTAATTTAAATCCAAATGCACCTGACTTTTCTAGTCGAGCTTCTTTATTGATGGCTCAGCATGGTCCTCCTATGCATCACATGGCACGAATGCCTTCTGGTCCAAATAATTTTCAAGACAATGCTGTTCCTCATCATTTGGCTGCACCATTCAGACCCATCCTTGCTTCCGGTGGTGGCATCAATCCTGGATATCCTCTTCATGCCATGGCCAATGTTCAGGCCCAAGCAGCAATGAACAGATTTAATTTTCATATGGCAAACCATCAGCAACAAACAGACTTTAATCCTAATAATACAACAGGGACAATTGGCTCTGTTAGTGGTTTGTCACAAGAAGCAGACACAATGCCTTTATTAAGTATGGTGTCTGGCTACCATCCTCCAACGCCTCTTGTTCCTGGTTCTGGAAATATTCCTCACTATCAGGGAATTCAGACTATGATGGGTATCAGGCCTAATCAACGATCATCCAGTACCACACCATCAGTTGGAACCTCTTCAAAAGGTAAAGTTTTAATGCTTTAGTTTCTCTTCCTGTTAAAAATTATATTACATGTTTCTTTTCTTTTCTTTCTTCCTTTCTTTTTTTTTTTTAACTCTGCAGCTGCATCCATTACTGTTTAAGTATGTTAAACATTTATTTTCAGTGGTGCTCCATAATTTCCCTGGGTTAGTAGGTTCAACTTATACTTTTTTAATATTCTAAATATTTTATTATTATTGTTTTGAATATAAATGTTTGTACTCCCTATTGAGAAAATATCTGGATCTATTTGCAAGCACTGCTTCTAAAAAGTAATCCTAGTTGGATCAATGTATTTTCTTTTACAAATTTTCTATTAGTAAAAAAAAATATAACATTTTATTTTCCTTCATTGTAAGAAATTTTCTATCATTATTAAATATTTTTGGCTTGGCAGTTAATTTGTCTTTTGTATTTTAATATCATTTCATCTGAAATTTACTACTAATTGTTTAAAGTGGGAATAATGAAAATTGTGGAAAAGAATAAATCAGTTCAAAAAGGGTACATTTTTCAATTATTTGAGTTTATCTGTATCAGAAATTAGTTTTTTTTCTAAAAGTGAAAACAACAGAAGTGCATATGATGTTGGAATCTAATTCAGTAGTTTAAAATAAGATCCGTAACTCTAATAAGGCTTTGAAATGGATATGTTTAATCCTTTGCACTTCAATGGTGGTGTGGCAACATTGGGATTCATGCTTACTTCAGGCTTAAAACATATATTTTAGACTTAAACCCTTCCCCTTATTTAAATTACTTTATTATTTTCAATATTTGTTGAGGATATCCCTAGTTCTTGAAGAATGTGCTTAAAAATGTTTTATTGGACTTGAATTTTTCACAACTCTTGAACTTTGTTTTATAGAGATTTAGCATTATATTTTAGGTAAACATTTTTTCTAAAATATCTTGGATTTTGAAGCCTGTGCTGAATATTTGTGCACATTACTAAATAAACAAATGATATTTTAATATCAAAAATTGAGAAAATGTGTATAATTTCTGTAGCTGTTGTTGTTGTTGTTATTGCCTTGCCTCTTGTTAATTATAAAAATTCATCGGCCATTAGTAAAATTCAATTCCTTATACTTCTACTAAAATTTATATAAACCTAAAGAATAATATTTAATAAAGGTGTGTAGGGAAGTAAATGATATAAAATTTTTGTTAAGAATTAACTGTAATTTTTGAAAAAAAAAATCCTCTTGGATGAGTTGTTATTGCATGTAATATCATCTGTTTAAAAAATGTATTACAACTTTCTTTATTTCTTAAATCTTTTAATCCTTCTTCCCTTCTATATTTGTGGTTTTGTTTTAATTTATTTAATATCTTATTTTGGATATTTTTTCATAGTGCTTTTTATTTATATATTTGGTCTATATATGCATTGCCATCTTGGTTAAAAAAATACTGTGAGAATTATAACTTCTGTAGATTGACGTAAATTTAAGAAATTGAAATTATTGTATTAAATTGAGCAAGATAATGTAAATGATAAATTGTCTTGTTAAGTGGATAGTTATATATTCAGGAACATCTCCCAGGTTTCTCTAAATGTATATCCTTCAAATAAATTAATAGCAAAAGACTAACCTTTTCTCTTCTTATTTTAAAAGTAATCGAGAAAGCTCATAAAATCTAATAAAACATTTCAGTGAACAATTGCAATAAAGATTTTTAAATTCTGAAAATATGTGGGTTTTTGAAAAGTGTGATTTTAGAGTTTAAAGTATATATTCTTTTATATCATTATATCTGATTTAATTTTATTAAAAAAAATTCATTATTATATTGCTTCCATTCTGGATTTAATAGTCATGAAATCTTTAGCACTTTGCTGACAGCTTAATTCATTAGTGAATCATAGGAACCAAATTGTATGTAATTACCTTTCCACCTACAGTGTGCTTTGGCTAACTGCATTATAACTTGCTATTTTTAAGTGAATACTAGGAGTTATTAATTAAAAATACTATGCTATTCTGATCTAGATGAGGGATCACCGATGGCACCCATGTCTCCCAGTGCTTCACCTCAAGGAAGCAATTTATCTTCTCCTACTGGTATGAACATGCAAGAGAATCCAAATCCTGCTGGCACCATTGGTGAGGATCGCAAATTGTTACCAAGGCCGATTGGTATGGAGCGAGCTCAGAAAAAAAATCCTACGTTTGGAGGTGTGTCAGATGGTGGGATCTGGTCCTTTAACTCATCAGGCAGATGTAAATAGTTTATTTTGTTTTTTAATTTCTTTATTTTTCTTATGTATGTAGCTAAGCTCTGCCTGACGTAAGAATTTTTTTAAAAAAAAAGCAGCATGATTTTTTTTATATGTTTTATCATTTAGTTTTTATCTTAACTCTCTTTTGTGCTCTTTTTTTGTTCTGTTTTTATCATTTTACATTTTTATTTTATCTTTTAATGAATTTTTCTTTTGTCATACAGAGCAATTTAACTTATCAGTTTAAGATAAATTAAATGGCTGTAATGAACTCCATATTTATATGTTGAGTTTTTAATTTAATTGAAGTGTTCAATTGTTTGGTGGTATTAAGATAATTCATGTATTTGTGAAGTGAAAAACAAATACCCATGTATCTGGTAGTGGTTTGGCAATTTAAAAGTGATCACTACTGCAAAGAATTTTTTCAAGTTTGTAAATAATCTATTGAAAAAGAAAGTGTTTTATTTGATTAATTTAATATAGAATTCTTGGAATTTAAATTTATAATTTGCACTGATTTTAATAAATATTTGACTTTCTTTTTCAAGTCAAAAATAACTTCCTGTAGTTGCTCTTATCTGTTCGACATGATTAAATTGGGCATATATCCATTTGTTGACTACATCATTTGTATTAATATAACTATTTTCTAAAATTTTATGCATAGATTTTCCTTTGCTGAAATACTTTTTCTAATTAACTAAACTTATAATTATCTCTCATTGTTTGAACATTAAAATTAGGTTTGTAGATTAATTATAATGCTTTTGTGCACAAAAAATAATGTATCAGTTTTTGAATTCAGCTTTTATTTTGAAAAGAAGTCCATGATATTTATACCATATATAAATATATTTTAAAATATATTCTTCTTTTAGAATAGAATGAATTTTCATTATTGGGATGCAAAAGAGTTTTTGAATGCCTCATTTGCCTGACAAACCCTAATAATTGTTGATATTTAAATTGAAATGTTTATAAATGGTATAGAATTGAATTAAAGACCTTTATATAATTCTTTAATTTAAATGATTAGTTGTTATCCTAAAAGTAATTTGTATTGATAATTAGGTCTAACTCTGTATATCTAATTATCTGTATACCTAATTGTTTAGGCTTGACTTTTCAGATTAAAAAAATGACCTGCATGTTTCCAAGAATTGGTAGAAAGTAAATTTGTGGTAAAAGAGGTTTCTCACCAATTGGATGTTAAAATATCTAAGGTTATTTTGTTAATAGAAATCAGAATATTATATTCTTAAAGACATTTAACTTTATCCCAGTGTACTGAGAAGTATTAACCAAACTAATTCTTATGGAACAAAAAATGCATAAACTTGAAGGATGAATGGATCCAAATTATTTTATTTAATGAGATTTTTAAAATATGACCTGGGGATGGGCTTCTTGCTGATATAATTTGAAACATCAGCATCTGCCAATTCTTTTACAAGTTAAAAGACAAAAGGATAGTTGATTTACTTAGGACAGTCTCATTATTTACTACAACTACAGATATTGCTATTCTAAGCGGCATATAAAGTTACTGGGTTCTGAGAATCCTTGGACACGTTACAAAATTATGTAAATTAAAAAGAATAATTAAGACAATAATGACCTTTCTTAGATGCTTACATATTACTAATATGGTCCATCTTTTACAAAAATTATCCCAACATTATTATTTCTCGGAAGCCTATGGATGGTTTCATAAGCTAATGATGATTTAATGGGAATTTCACATAATAGTCATGTGTTTTTCAAAATTAATTCCTTAGGTTTGGGTTGGGGGTTATGGCAAGACTTTAGGTATTGGATGCCTTGCAGTATTTGAATTAGTGTATCACAACTGTTAATCAATTTATTAAGCACTTGCAAATGCATAAACAGGAAATTGAATATCTCTTGAATATACTATGTGCAATCAAATGATCTGATCTTACATTGAGATATATTAACTTGAGCAGTTCTAAGGTAAGAATTAGTCATTTTGTATCTATACCATATAATGTTTCCCATGATATTGCAATCTGTCCGAAAAAAATTCTCGAACGCCTTTATTTTGAAACATTCTTATTTATGTATTAAAAGCCAAGAATGTTATATTTAGTATAATATATGTATGTACTTTTCAACTTTTTAAAAATTTTGAATCAACTTCTAAAGCATTGTTACAAATTGTTTTATAAAACAAACAGAAAATTAAGTACAAAATAAAAATTATTTGTAGAAAGTACATTTTTATGAAATGATAATCAGTATTGATCTATATTAAATTTTGTCTTTATTTCTATTCATAATTTTATGAATTTAATGATTTTCCATAATTAATTTTTTTCTAAAGATTATCAATTCTAGTTGTTTGTGTGATACACTAAAAGTTATTTTTAATTAAAGAATTGGTTGTTCTATTTTATCGCCACAAAAAGGACACCTTTATAATTATGTGTTTTTGAAAGATAATATTGATTTTCAAACTTTGTATTGTTTTGAAATAAGTGATCAAATGTGAATTTTTTGAATAAAATGGGTGGTTTTTTTTTTTTTGTTTTTTAATTAGGCTGCTTTTAAGATTATAGAGGATTCCAATTTTCATATGTAAAATCTTTTAAAAAATAATAAATACCGGGATAATGTCAAATGTTTGTGTCCTTTTCCCATAATTCCATTTATATGTTGGGCATAAATATAATATAAATGAAGCCCATGTTTGATTTTTAAAGCATTGCGTTTGTAATGAAGAAATTGTTAAAATTGTTTCATTACTTTAATACTTGGTAAGAACTAAGTATGAAAGTTATTAAAAGGCCTTTAAGTAAGTAAATTATTAAACTAAGTAAGTATTATTACTAACTACTATAACTTAGTATTATTATATTTGGTATCTTACTATAACTTAGTATTATTAAGTATAATAGTATTATTATTAAGTATTAAAAAACAGAATATCTTTAAAATTGAAGAATGGAATCACCATAGTTCTAATTTTTTGAAATTAAAAATTGTATTTGTCTAGATGAAATAAGTATGCCTATTCGTATTCAAAGATAGCATTCTACCGCCCACTCAGATTATTCTTGCCATACCAGCCCCATTATTAAAATTCCTTGAGAGATATTTGCATGTGATGATTCTTCTGTAGTGAATAAATTTACTTTTCTAAATTAAATGCTTTCATCTAAATTTGTGATTAGTCTCTCTAAATTTAAAAATAAGTATTTTTCTACTAATATTGTAAGTAGAAACGTGGAACTTTGTGCATCTAGATGAATGTAAAGAAAATATTTTACTGGCACTTTTGCACTGTGGAGAACATAATGAAAAATTATTTTTTGTCTGCTTTTACTGTTAATCTTTACAGATGTACAAGTTTTTTCTTACAATTGTCTTCTTTATATAAAGGAATTTTGTAATTGGAAATATGTGTTTAATTGCGATAAGTTAAGAAAATAATGCTTTTTCCTCATTTCTAAGTATATTCCCATCTTATAAATTTATTTCTTGTATTAATAATGCAGGATCTTTGGTTGGTTAAAAAAAGTGAGAAAAACACCTTATTTTTTACTTTAAAGAAATAATAAAAAATATTGTAATTAAGCACAACCATTCATGTTATCATTGTATTTATTTGTGTGTATTTTAACATTCCCTTTATTATAATATGGATAAATAAAAGTTATGATTTTAAAATTATAAAATTTGTAATGAATTTTATTACTAGACTAAATAATCAACATCTTTGCTACTATGCCGAAGAAATTTATTTTGTATAGACTTGAAATCATGTTCGTTGTAACTTGCACATTTTGAATTTTAATTTAAAAATTTAGTTTCTTATTTTCATGCATTTTAAATCACATTCTGTGTAGTTGGTATTGTATATGAATATTTGAATTTTACTGCAAAAATTGAAAATATTTTCTTTTTAGAAATAACTTTTTTTTACACTTTTTTTTTCAGTAAATTATTTATTGGAAATTTTGATGCATCATCTGAATTAAATTATACAGTTAGGAAAATGAAATTCGTATGAACTTAAATTCATATTATTTTCAGTAATTTTTTTGTACCTGTATATATTTATTGGTATTAGTTAAGAGGTAAAATCAAGGTAATTATTGAAAGAACAAAAAAAACAAGATATTTTGGATAGTAAAGTAGTAAATAATATCATATGGTAAATGTAGAATTTTTAAATGATGTAATGTGTTAAATAACAGTAAGTAATAAAAAATCTTTTTGTAGCTGAAATTCCAGCAGACTGGATTCATAATATGCAAAATCCTATTCAGCCTATGCAACAAGAAGAGACAGGAATCCCACCGTCTTTACACAATTTCAGTGAAAATCGGTTTCCTGATATGATATCTTTAGAAAACCATCATCAGACTGATCAGCACTTTCAGGTAAATTAACATAATGATGTATGTAGAAAAATTTCTGAATAAACATTTTCTTTTAACTTATTGAGATTCATGAAGTTCAGTTTGGTGTCTGATTTGTTGGATAATATTTAATCAGATTTTATTTTCAATTGTACATATGAAAATCTGTTTCAACAAATTGAAATTTTTTATATTTTGTCAGACTGTTTGTGAATCATTACACTAGTAGACTACAGGCATTATGTTTTTAATGTAAACTGAAATATTTTTCTTGTATTCCTCTTAGATACTTATAATACATTATTATTTTACTTGTATATGACAAACCTGGCTAAAGAATAAATTTGTGTCTTTATTATCTCTGTAGTAAAATTATGGAATTTTCAGCTTATAATATTCATTTGCAAATTGATTGGTAAAAAGTAAATTTATTTAAAATTCAGAAGATTTGTCATATTAGATTTATTACAAGAGGGGGGGTAGTAAGATGGAAAGGCAGATTAAAGATACAGTGCTTCATGCTGCATCGTTAAGATGACAATATATACTGTGTTGAATCTTAACATATTTAAATTAATAATGAGAATGAAATAATATTTTGTTTATTATTTAAAATTGACTATTTTTTTAATTCTTAATAACGACTTCATTCTATACATCTTGGATGTATTTTATAAACAAAATATATTTAGCATTCATTTATGAGATTTCAATTAGAATGTACAAGAAGTTTAGTGTGAAACAAGATATTCAAATTTTCAATTTAAGGCAAGGGTAAACAAATATGTAATGATAATGCTTTTTGTGTATGTGTGTGTGTATATATATATATTTGATGTTTATTTGATTTTTCCTTCTCCCTTACTCTTTGGTAGCCTGTTCCCAGTGGTAGCTTTCCATTTATGAATGGACTGCATCCTCAAATGATGACGCCTCATATCTATCAAAATAATGCTGCTGTTGGACCTGGACAGGTTGATGGTCATATAGAGATGTGGAATATGCATCAAAAAGTGCCACTTTCTTCCGGTAGTGGCGATGGCTTACCACAAAATTTAGAACACAAAATGGTAATTATTTTCTTTAATTATGGATTTAAATACCTTTGGTACTGAAAATAATTTTTTAAATTATTCATTGTCCTTCTAAAATTGACTAACCACTCTTTTCTATGATTCAAAAGGGTTAAGTTCTGAAAATCAAAAGGAATGGTTGAAAAATATGCTGCAAATTTGATTTAGAATAATCTATGTAGAAGTTATTTTAGATTATTTTTTAAAAATTTTATTGCAATAAGTCTGTATCTGTTTTCGATTAACTTTTTTATATATCAAAAGGAAATAGGTAGTCTCGTAATCAATCAAAATACTGTTATTTCCCTGCTTTTAAATTGTTTAAGAGATCAGAGAAACTGTGATTTTAAACCAAGGGGAGCTCATGAGAAATTAAGCTATTTTAATTACCTTGTAAGCTTTAATCCATAAAACCAATAAGAAGTAAGATTGGGAGACATCAAAAATAGAAATGTAAAAATGGCCCAGTTTTTAATATTTTATCTAAATAGATTTAGATCAAGTAAGTTGATATTATTTTTAATATGTTTTGATACACAAATAAGGTTATTTCGGTGTCTCTGTTTCTGGCATTATTTTTAAAATTTTGAATTTATTAAGAGATTTTTTTAGGCTTTCATTAATCATAGATTTTGTTTTCAAATCCTGGAAATGTAATAGCGCAATTAAATGTTTAAAAAGTCTATCCAAAATTGATGTTTAAATGAGAGGAATTTAAGAAGATATTTTTCATTTTATTTGTGTAAGCATATTTCTTTGGTATGTTTTTCTTTTAAAAAAAGTCAACAGGTCAAAAGTTTTTTTAAAAAGTATACTGTGCAGGCTGATTCTTAAGCGTTTAGATAAATATTAAATGTACATGTCATACGTACAAGGTAAATGTTAAATGTGCATGTCATATGTACATCATAAAATTAACATTTCACTGAAAGAGTTGACTTTGATAATGTAATAATAAAAAGAACTGGGCCACCTCATGTCATCAGAAAATGGTTTTGAGGATGTCATGGGGTTATTTCCGGGACATGCACATGGATATTGGAGAATATCCATATAGAAGTAGTGGGTGTGAATGCAAATCTCTTGCATGCCAGCCAATATTAATTTTGAAGCATGTTGTGTGTATTTCACTTGCTAGATATGTATACTTTGCTATCCCGTGAAAAATGAAAATAACTTGTTCGGTAGAAAAACTACTTGAAGTTAATGGTATTATGTAAAGGCAGAAAATTCCAATTGTAAGAGTAATCTTCAATTCCAAGTACTAGATATGTTGTTACTCATGGAGTGGAATTGTTTTAATTCTTGCACAGACTATGTATACAATTCTAAGGTGGCCAGAAAAAAATTATTTGCAAGTTTTGTATCACTTCATGTATGATTATTTTCCCCATGGGTAGTAAACTTGATGTACATCCATGACCAATAACTATAGTCTGTGTATTTTCAATAGGTGGTTCAAGGTTACATTTTCTACCTCGTTATTGGTTGTCTGGTACCAGTAATGTGGTAGGAAATGTGATCTTGAACTGCTTATAGAAAATACCAGACTATAGCTATGTTGAGTATGGTTTTTTTATAGAGTCATTAAAGCAATTGCCGAAACTTAATATGATAGGAACCAAATGATTTTGATAGTGTTACTGATACAAATATTATGCTGCATAGGTATTTCTTTTGCCATAAATAATGTTTCCATAAGTTAAATTTCTGTTATTCAGTGAATATCGTATTTATTGCCTCTCATACTGCATTTTCAGTTACATGTTCCGATGTAAAATTGACTCATGTGTATGCCTAACTAAGCTTGAAAGGACTTGCCACTCACTCACTTGTAGAAAGATTGAAAGCTTTTAATCGAAGCTCTTGTTTCTGCGCCATTAAAATTTGATTGTTTTTTCAACCTCAACCTGTTAAAATAGCATTTCACTTCCTATAATTAGTTAACAATGTACATTTTCTTTCCAGGGATGGCAAAGTTGGAGTCCCCATCAGGTCTGATGTAATTTCCTTTTCTCCTTCCTTCCTTATCACTTGAAAATCTTGCCCTGTAGAAAGAATATACAAGCCATGGCTTCTATACTTTTGCTCTAAAAGAAGAGGTTTGCAGCTGCTTTTGGAACTTTGTATCCAGAGAACTCTACATTATCTGTTTTAGTAACTATGCAAACAAATACTGGTGGTTAGAGGATTATTGTAATAATTATTTCGCTGCGATTGGGTGACGTGTATACAGAAAGAAACTTAATTACAAATTATTGACTTCAGAATTTTCAATTTATTGGAAGTCTGGAAAAAAAAAATCATGCACTGTGAGAATGTAATTGCAAGATGGATTGTATGGAAAATTCATGTATAAGTAAAAGTTTCCTACCTGCAAATTGTGTTTATTTTCTTTGTAATAAAAAATTATGTGCACTGTGCTCATTTTAGAACAATGGTTTGATGCTTCATTATTTTTTTACAGAAAATATGTGTTAACATTTAATACAATCGTAGTATGTTTTGAATGGGAAGGTTTGTTATAATTCTAGGGGAATCACATGCCTGCAAATAGCAACATATTTGTTTGCTGTAATAAACAGCTCTTATATAAATAACCTCTGTGAATAAAAGCCATTAAAATATATTTATGCATTAATAAAGGCCTCCTATTTTTATCATGGATTGAGTACATTCTGTTCATTTTATATTTAGTCAATGCAGATTCTGTACATTCCTTTCTATATTTATGAATAAATTATATTTTTGAAGATTTGCTGATTATGTTGGAACTGGACAAAAATCAGCTTATAATGGAAGGTTTCATTTTGGTGAACTTGTTTTCGTCAGTCCCATTTCTGATTGAATTTGTTAAACACATAAAGAAGCACCTTGAAATTCAAATGTTTGTCATAATATGAAACTTATATGCTTCAAAATACTTACAGTATGCGTTTTACTTTTACACATGTTTTGAACTGTTGTTAATATTCTAATTTGGTTTTTTGAAATTCTGATATTTATAGATAGATGATTAAATGAATTATTTTCAGGGATAAATTTAATTTGAGAGATTCCAGAAAGTTTTTACATTATAAATAGGAGAAGTAGTTGACATAATTGAAAGGGTTTTGAATTTCAAAATTACTATAAAATGGCTACTCTTGAGGTGCAAATCTTTAATTAGAGCTACCTAGTGTTTAGTTTTGCAGATAAATAGTATATAAAAATATGAATTTTCTTTAAGAAGGAGCATTCACAAATATTTCCATGAAACTCATCTGTTGCATAACCTTTTCCATTCTATCACAGAGGTGTTGAACGAGTGCTTGAAACTCTTAAATAAACCTATTCACAATGCTTGTATTTAATATTAATATTCAATATAAAATAAAGCGAATAATTTTGTAACAAATTTAAACTTTTGAATTTCTCTTTCGTTGTTTTGTATTATGTATTCAGATATGGAAAGACAGCTGACCTTTGATATGGACATTTGCATTTGTTGAGATTGAAATGGTGAAAAGGCTTATGAGAATTAGAATTGTAATAGTTATGATCATCTTCATCTATTGTATCAAGCAAATTGAAACATATGCTATTTTCAGATTGCCAGGAACTTGATTGCTCAAAATATTGACATGTAAAAGTATTTAAAATTTTCAATGAATTTGTTAATATTTTAACAAATTTGCATTGCCGAATTGATGATATTGGCAAAAGATGACAGGAAAGAATGTACAAATTATATATACTGATTAATATTATTCCTATAAAAGTTTTCATATTTCTTCTATTTAGTGTATGTATTTCTTCTACAATCAAACCACTTTGTAATAAGATGCAAACAATTTCAGTTACATCAAAATTTAAATTTTAGGCAGTTAAAGAACTATGGTTGACAATGATAAATCACAGTCAGTTAAATGTGAAACTTTAAAAATGTTTTTGTTCTAAAATGAAATTCAGACTTGCTCTTTCTTTAATCTTGATAAATGGGTTTTTAAGAAATAATGCCATTTAGCTTATAAAATTATTAAACTGCTAACAGCATTTTACAACTTTATTAGTAATTTCAGTGAAATCCCTTTGATATAATTGAATCCATCAACAAACTATTTTTAAGCACTACCAACATAGATATTAAAGTCATGTTCTTTTAATAATGTTGCATATGTTCTATTCCTTATGAACACGATTCTTTATAATAAAGCCAGTTCTATGACACGATAGACAAATTCTATATTTACGTTTTTTTAGAACACTATCTTCAAATTTTTGTCTTGTAAGCTACACGGATATTAAGCAAAATGATTCTTCTTATCTTTTAATCATATAACTTTCTTCAATTATTGAATCTTTAAAGAAGCAATTTTAATTTCGAAGCAATAATGTAATCTACTGTTAGAATTTATGAAAAAAAAATTTAAGAAATTGCTGAAATTCAGGAAAAATTTGCATATTTATTACTTATTATTAAAAAGAAATTTTTTGAAATGTTATAAAATTCCTTTTTGGAAGCGTATACAGAAAAATGCCAACAGATAATTTTTATTTTTAAATTGCTCAGATGTGTATATTCCCACCTTCCAAGACAATTAATTGTACCAACAAGATAAAAAATTATAATTGTACAACAGAAAGGTGATCAAATTTCCAATTTTTTCATTTCATTATAAAGTTCAGATTAATTCACTAATAATGAACATACAATGTCTTATTTGTTATCTAATTTTTGCCACTCTTAAAAAATCTAAGCAGTTTAGATTTTTATTTTTGAAATTTTATATAAACATTATGTTATTTAATAATTACAAATGCTACTTTTCTTTCAACATTTACAATCAAAGCTTAACATAATAGGTGATAAAATTAGAAGAAGTATTGTTTGAAAATTAACAATATCCCTTTAACTACAATTTTATTTTGAAACTATTAAGACATCAGTATTTTATCTCCAGTAGTTGCTTTTTCCTGGTAAAATTTGGTCAGTTGCAGAACTATCATTAGCTATTAACTGTGCAAAAGTAATTTTCTGATACAGCAAAGTCATTTTTCTATCTTGTGAAATGAATTTTATTTATTTATGAGAAGAAATATATCATTCCACAACACATTTTTGATTTTAAAACAAATATTAATAAGTATGCTTAATACTTCATGCTGATTTCAAAAAAAAATATTTATAAATTTGGGTGAAATATTACTAATTTTCGCAATAGAAATACTAAAATCAGAAAGTCAGTTTATCAAAAAATTTACAATGAATGCTTAAAAACAAACAATACTAGGCCATTATTTCTTTTGTTTGGTTGTTTAATTATCTATAAAAGAAGATATCCATTTTCTTATAGGCTATTCATCCTGTTGCAAATATATTTTTTAATAATAAACACAGTTTCACTGAACAATAAAAGTAGGGTGTAAAGTTACAAGGTATCGAGAAATATTAACCTCATCTTTAAATCCTTAATTATTGATCCTAGACATGAATGCTACATTACATTAAAAAGGCAATTTTTACAATGTGCCCTTTGTTTTTATATTCAATATACTAAATTTTAATTTAAGAATAATTCTTTTAATACTTTTTTAAAACATAGCCTAGGAAATTGCAAATTACTTAACATGTCTGCAGTCATGATTTATGCATGTGATTTTTCACCATCTTATCTAATTAGATAGAAGGTGTGAATCACAAGCGAAGACACATGGCAGCTAACATATTAACATTTACACAAGGAACATTTTAATCACTAGAAGTTTTTATGTACAAGGATTGAAAGAAACTTTTAAATTTGTACAAATAAGATAATCTACAAATTTTTCATCAATTTTTATAGAATATTGCATTTTTTAATGTTAATTGTAATTTAATATGCATGCCGAAAATGAAAATTTAAGAAATCACAGCTGAGGTCATTGTTTCTTGGACATCTTGTTAATGAAGGTAAAAATAAAATAAAATGCTGAAAATAAACACTATTGCATTAACAAAGGATAAATACTATATGCAAATGTTACAAAAATGGACATCAAATGTCATTATTTAAATTAATCAATATTCATTAAATTATTATAATATAATGTATTAAAATATTTTTACTGCATAATATAACACCACCTTTTCATTTGTTAAATTTGAAGTCTCAACTTTTTAAGTACATCAAGTATCATCCAAAATAGTCTTGTTATTTCAACAGATCTATAATAATTTTTAAATGGAAATACTTATAATAAATATTTTTTTTAAATTTTTCCAAAGGTATATAAAAAATATATAAATGAAATTAAAAAAATATAGGAAAATGATACAGAAAACAAAATATCTTGTTCAAGAGCACTGAAACATCTCACAAATTTTATTTGTTGCACTATGGATATAGAAAAAAAATTAAATAAAAGATGAGATGCAGACACATACTTTTGTTATAAGCTGATCAATATGCAATTAATGCTTATACAAAACCCTTGTATTAACAAAACAGTTATAACACTATAAATAAACCACTAAAAAAAAAAAGAAAGCCCATAATGACAAGATTTCATAAAGCTGACTAATTATTACTAAACAAGAAAAACTGATATATTGTAAATAGTTACAAAAATAATAGCCGTGATTTTTTTTAATGCACCACATACCTAGTGCAAGGTAAATTCTGCCCCATTCTTTCTCAAACATAATGAATAAAGGGGATACAATCACAATTCATTCTTGAATGCTCCCACGATGATAGTGATATAAAATCCAATAAAAAGTCTGCATTATGCACAATCATCTATAGGTCATTCATCCATGGCAACACATTTAAATAAAATGGGATGTTTGGAGAGTTCTAGTTTTCATTTTTAATCACTGCAAGTTCTCACTAAACAAGAAATAATATCTTTGAATGAATGTCTTTAATCTTTTCTTGCACTTTTATCATTATGGCAGCAGAGTTCTCTGGAAAAAGTTTGTTCACTGGTATATACAAAGGCAGTAGAACTCAATCTATTTTAACGGTGGAATAGATTTTTCGGACAAATATGCTTGTTCCAACATACCCAAAAGTCCCTAAATGAAAGGAATAATATTTTGTTAAGTTTAAGTATTATAGATACAGTTCAGTTTAAATACATATTTGTAATCATCACAGATACTTTTTAAGAAAAGAAAAAAAAAGTCTTGAAAAGATGCATAAATAAATTCAAACATCTTCAAGCTATTAGTTTTCCAAATGAGCCTAATAACAAAAATTCTATAGAAATTAAATAGATTGAAAAATTATTAATAGTCTAACGATGTACATTACACAATTACTGCTCCTATTAAAAATAACCTAAAAGCAAATTATTAATATTTATCAGCCAAATTTTATAAACAGAAACCAAATTCTATAAATTTATATAACTATTTTACTTATTCAACTGGCTAACCTTACCAATGCATAAAAATATTAATGCACTATTTATATCAGTTAATTTGAATAGAATTTTTCCTCTAATGGCATAAAAATTATGATCTACAGGTAATGATATTCCAATCTATTGATTGAGAATATCAATTACTAAATTAAAAATCATCAATGTCAATCAAAAAAATATATAATTTTATATAATTTCATAAGGACTTTATTGGTATCCATATAAAATATTTGATTGCATATCATGATGAAATAATATTTTTGATCAAATGCTATAAATCATGTCCTTAAAGAAGAAATTAGTAAAGAGAATACTGCAAATTTTTCTTCTTATATACAACAGGAACATCAAAATTGTTTTCTTGGAACAATCTTTTCTTAGATTTGCTCCTTATACAGAGCTGCCATGGTAAAACAAATATCACACCTGATAAGGCATCACATATTTCACAAAACAAGTAAAAAAAGAAAGAAAAAAAAAGCTTAGAAGTCATTTAAATGCATATCAGTAAAATAAACAATTACTCCTTACCACATAAAATTCCAAGTGCTGCACTAAATAATGCCATGTAGCCGAAATAAAATGCAGTTTGGAACAAGCCATACATCCTGAAAAAATAAGTGGTAAGTTTTACCAACCAGAATTAAGTAAAATAATAAAAATAAATAAAGAAAAAAAAGAAAGAAAAATTATTTATATATTTAAGTGATAAAAGATTTTTTATATAAACTTACTTAGTCTTAAAGAAATAGTAGTAGAATGAATACATATATACATAACCAGCAGTTGATGCACCAGACAAGAAACTAGTCCATTGCCTTAAAAGAAAAATACAGCTAAATTATTTAGGAATGTTTGCCATAATAAATTGTAAAAGTATACTTTGCTTATCTATGTCTTAATCTCAAACCTTTAAATTAAAGAGAAAAAATAATTCAAAATTTTGTAATCAACAATATAAATTAAGGAATTTAAGTTTAATATTAAAAAAATCCTTAAAAAAGTAATTAATTAAAGTACAATTTATAGTTATCATAATAATATAAACATAGCAATTATAAAATAAAAAAATTATATTTAATCAATAATTAAAATAAAGGAAAATGCTGATAATCTTTGAATTATTTTATAGTTTATTACAAAACAAATTTAAAATTTATTACACAAAACAGAGCTGTAGTAATTGAGAAAAGAAATCATGTTATGTAAATTTATAAATATTGTCATTAATAATTCTATGCATTAAATGATTTTAATTTGGACTTTTAATAAAAAATTCAAAATTAAATTACCATCTATAATCTTCTGCATTCAACAGGAAATAAGTGCACACAATAGTGACACAGATAGTGACAATAGCCAAGATAATAAATACTAGAAGCATGAAGCCATATACATAGTAAATTTTGTATGCCCAAAATGAAGTGAAGATGAAATACCTATTAAAAAGATAGGGTAAATAAAGTAAATAAATAAAATTGAATATATATTCTTTAATAATTATTTGCATATTTCATGAAGCATTTTCTTCAAAATAAAAATTACAAACATTGAGTCTTGTTTGGATATACTGAACCAAGCTATAATTAACTATTAATAATTCTAAAATTTGCAAAATAAAAATAAGCATCAAGATAAGATCAACTGAAAAATGCATTATATATCTAAGGAGAAGAGATTTAAAAGGGAAAATATTAATATTAATTTTTTTAAAAAATGTGAAAGTTTCAAAATAAAATCAATTACAGACATCTTAAGTGATATAATAAAGTATTACTAGGATAATTGATTCAAAGACACCTCAAATGGGTGGGAAAGAAGGGATGGGGTATTTAACCTGAAATATTCTTATGCATATGTTCCCATTAATAGAAAGTGTGGGGGGGGGGATTCTAAATTGGTAAACTTTTTTTTTCTGGAAAATAATTTATTTAGAAGTATTTTCTCACATAGCAGCTTATCATATTATTTAGAACTACAGATGATTTCCTTTTTTGTCCGAATGAAATGAATGCATTCCATTTACAAAATCCCCCCTCCCCCAAAAGAACATTATAAATACAATTTATCTTATTTGCAGAATAAGTATTCCAGTTGAGTTACTTGAGAATTATTAGAGATAAATTTCATAATTCTGAACTAAGGTCAGAAAACAAAAAAGAGCACTCCACTTATCTAACTTTCCCCTTACTCTAACATGTAAGCATTGGATTTCAAATTTGACATGTAACTTCCATTATATACGATGGAATTTTTGAGGTTAAATTTTTGATTCTCAAAAACAAGGCTGTGAAAACTGAAAAAAATAATCAAACTAAGTTTTCAAAGATTATAATATATGTCAGAAAAATTACTCTCAAATTAAATACACTTTTTGTATTTAACTTGACTTCTTTCAGATTTATAAAAATGGAATTTTGTTACTAATTTCATTCATTTCAATAATTTTTATAGATAATCAGTATAGATATGTGCTCCCAAAGAAAAGGTAATATTTTATTAATTCAGAATGTAATTTAATTATTTCATTTTCTTGCTTATGATTCAATATAAAAGGTAATATCTGGTAGTGAATTTCAGGAAACTGACTATGAGATTTAAAAATGAATTATAAAATATTTGAATGTCCAAAGGTATAATTTTTTAATCAAAAATCTATAACCAAAGCTAATTTTATAAAAACAAGGTACTGAAAACATTATAAGAAAATTAAAATATGAATGCCTTAAAATTCCAGTAAAGAAAATTTTTACATATGATTTTATAATTTTTTTACTTTGATTCCCAGATTCTTGACAAATAATTATCTGCATTATGCTATATTCATAAAATCAAATTAAAAAATTTTACTCATATTATTAAAATTTAAAAATTTTTGATTATCTTTTATGGCACTATGCTTAAAATATCAAATTCTAATGTTAAGTAATATTCATTTAAATAAATAAAACTTACATTTCAATAAATATAGAGCCAAATGGTAGAATTCCACCCAGACAAATGATGACACCTGGTTCCATAAACCATTTTTTCTCTGGAATAGGTCGTGGCACAGCATTAATTCGACATGGATAATTTGGTTGACCAGACAGATTTCGGCCCAGAACAGTGCCAACAAGAGTCAATGGTAAAATGACAAAAAGGCAGATACATGTTACAGCAACCTAAAAAAAAAAAAAAAAAAAAAAAATCAAAATTTTAAAATATATATTAAGAATTGAAATTAATAGATTTATAATATATATAAGGGTTGATAATATTATATGGACAATTTTTGGATCAACAATGAAATTCTACATAATGAGCAATAAACAATAAAAACTGATGCACTAAATAATGTTTAGTAAAGAATTTGTTTTTAATCTAAACAATGCTCAATATGTAAGGAACTTTAAAATTTTTTAATGCATAGATGAGATATTGTGCACCATTTAAGATACCATAAATATACACATTTTGAGAAATAAAATTACATATCCAGGCAAGAAATTTCTGTTAAAAAATTATATATATATATATATATATATATATATATATATATAGTTTCTTTTGGATACAAACTTTCACAATAATGAAAGCATACAGAAATCTCTTCTACAAGCAAGAGCATGTATGGAATGTACTAGGGTTTTTTTTTTTTTTTTTTTTTTTGCATGTTGATTTCTACTGAAATTTCTTATAATTTTTAACATAAGAAAATCAGTAAGTTTCTTTCTAGAAACATGGGTTTAGTACATATTAGTACATAATTGTTTAGTACTATTTAGTACATAATTGTTTTTTACCCATGTTTCTAGAAAGAAACTTACTGATTAAGTTTCTTTCTAGAAACATGGGTAAAAAACAATTATCTTAAAACTAAGTCCCTCACCATTATTAAACTTAGTATACATAAAATTCTTGCAAGTAAGAAAATGTCAAATATGTACTAAATAGCACAAATTCTAAACCCTTCCCATTTTATAAGAGATATAATAATAAATGAAAAAAATTGTTTGATCCATGAATAATACTGATCTATTTGTGACAAATGGGTGAGTTTACAAAATAACTGCCAAGTTGTAAGAAAGATAATGACTCTACATTCTTGCAACTTGAAGAAAGAATGTTGAAAAATACAGCAAGAGCTCGATTTCAATCAAGAAGTTATTAAAGTAAGTATACATGAAATTCTAGCAGATGGTAGAAAATATCAAATATATATGAAATAGTACAAATTCTAGAGCTCTTCTTATCCTATAAAAGATATAATAATAAATGGAAATATAATTTTATTTGATCCATGATTAATACAGATCTATTTGTAATTAATGAGTTAGTACTAAATAACTGTCAAGTTGAAAGAATGATAATGTTTCAACATTCTTGCATATATATATATATATATATATATATATGTAACATTATTTGTTGTAAAGCAGAATGCAGTTTGAAGACAGTGAAGGGACTTTTTACATTTTTAAATTCTTTTTAATCCATCGGGAAAGCATTATTATTTACAAGCAAACGCGCGGACATTGCGCGTCCGCCACAGCGTGCTGCAAAAACAGAAGTGGGGAAGATCGAGAAATAAATTATCCCTCGTCTTATATAACATAAGATATGGATAGGGAAAATATTATTTTATAGTGCTAATACATTATTAAGATTCTGATAGGAATTTCTGACGCATGTCAATCACATGTAAGGGAAACACAGGGATCTTTTAAAAAGAATGTGCTTACTGGACAGTTTTTTTACCCCTTCACGCCGAGCGTGTGAAAGTGTCGGCGTTTAGTCAGGTCAGCAATTTTATAAAGCTTCTGTTGAATTAATTAAGTAGAGACAGTGGAATTGGATCACGAAATAAAAGAATATTTTAGAATAAAGTTATTATGGACCAAATTAAGATAAAATCTTGGAAATTAATTTAATTGAAATTAGAATTAAAATATCATATATTATATATATATATATATATATATATATATATATATATATATATTCAAAAACACAACAAGAGTTCTAGTTAAAACATTTTGACAAAATGTAAAAATTTGCTGGAAAATATTTTTTTTTTTTAACTTTAAAAGACAAGAATAATAATAAAAAACTTTCTTACCATGGTACCAAAAGGTATAGCTCTGGAAGCATGATAGTAAATAGCAATGAAATTTATGAGAAATGCAGTCCCGCAGACAAGGGAGGGAAGAAGGAATGCACTCATAACCATCTGTCTGATCCATCTTTTCCCTAATTTTTAAAAATAATTTCAGTTTTTAAATTATATACTTTAAATGAATTTTTTATTATTATATTTCAGATGAATTTTTTTATCTATTGGGAGATCCCTCAGTAGGTTCATATTTAACATGGCACTGAATAAATTCATTTATGAAACAAAATATGAAAGAAGCTGAATAGAATATCATTCTTTTCTTTAAAAATGTGATTGTGCATTTTTTATTAGATAATGGTGGACATCTAAATACTATTATACCTTGTGACAAAGCATGTTTTTAAACATTACCATTAAACATCACTGGGGATTCTTTCTTAAATATCTTGCAAATAGTAATAGGTTTCATCGAAGATGTGAAAAATTCTGAGTTAGCATCAGTTTTTTTTTTCAGAATCATATGTTTAGCATAATGAAAATTAATAAATTCCTTCTTTTCAGCAAATTTTAAAAATTGTTATTATACAATTTTTTTAAATGCTAATTTAATATTACAAAAAATAGCAACACTACAAATGACACAGCTTTTTTAAAAATTTGTCAAATAATTCAATAATATTCATTAAAAGATTAATCTTAAAATATTTCATTTACACAAACTTTTATATATCACGAGAAATAAACTGTTTTTTCTAAAAGTCAAAATGTAGCTTATTTAAATTTGCAAAAATATAAAAATTGCTCCAAAATTTTATAAAAATTAACTTTTAATTTATGTAATCATGAATTTTAATTATAACTTCAGTGAATATTTAAACTTAACAGTATCATAAATTACTAAAATTAAATCAAAGATGTTTTAAAAACAATTTTTCAAATTATAAATGAAATGTTTACGATAAATAATTTAATATTACCACATAACAAAATTAGCACTTACCACCCATTCTAGCAAACAGACTTCCACCAAAGTATCCATTAATCGGAGAAGTAATAGCATACACAAATATAGATGTGCTTAGAAGTGAGCCTCTCCTATAATAATCATGCTTCTTTTAAAAATTTCAGTAATCACACAATTTATAAAAATATGAATTATATGCAGTTTTAACAAAACATATACCAATGTTTACTCAAGTGTAACCTGCAACATTTGGAGAACTATTGATTTCTCCACATAAATGTTGCTAAATGTTATATCATTTTTATAATAAAATTTAGATATAATGAACTATGCTGGAGTGGTGCTGTGAAGACATGGCTGTCTACTTTTCTACTTACTTTGTAACAGTCTACTTTTCTAGAATTGGTTTCCAAATTTTAAATTCTTATTTCCAGCATAAATTTTTTTTAAAAAACCAGAGCCAGAAATTGTTAACTTATTAATAATTAAATAACATTTTCTTATCATTCTTCTGTTATCCAAGTATTTAAGCAGAGAAAAGATATGGTTTTATTATACACTAATTGACATATAACCCCCCCCCCCCGATCAAATTCCTTTAGTTTTTAATGCAAAAATATTACAATACACAATATTCTTTTATTGCCTAAAAATTCAAATCTTAAAAACAATTGAACCACAAAATTTATAAAAACCAATAGCAACTAATTTTCTCCTTAAGTTATACATTTTAATTATATTAGTACTGCAAATTTTGTTCACAAATGTTGACATACAAGAAAATTTGTATTTGCTTGAGTTTTACCAACTGACTGAAACTTGCTTTTAAGCATATTTAAATCGCTAATTTCAAAACAAGGAAAGCATTGCCAAAAGATATATGTAAATAAAATGAATTTTTCTTAAAAATATAGCTAAGTAGTTCAAAATGGTAAATTTTAGTTAACTTCTAATTTACTGAATTCTAATTTATTTTTGTACTTTAAAATTTTGAAGTCTTTCTCTGATCTTTTAATAACTATGCAAAATATGGAACTGTTTTTTTACTAACAGATATGAAACTGCATACAGATATAGTCAAAATAAGTTTTACCTATTTTCAAATTAACTGAATTTTGATAACCAGTAAAAGATGAATGTCTATTCCTTAGTATTCTCATAGAATTTAAATTTCATCTGCTAGTTCTTATTTTGCTAGGCTGAATTTTTGGTAACCTTAATAAAAAAAAAGAAAAAAAAAAGAATTGCATGAAAATAAATGTGGATGTAGTCATTATTGTTTTTGACCCCTGCCATAAATTACTGAAAAATCCAAACTGTCTGCAACCTTTTTGGCATTTAATGTATAATATAGCTTGAAGATCTTAGTACAGTCTACAAATTGCCAAGTATATCAAGAAATGCAAGCTAAAAGCAATTTATGTATGTTGGAGCATAGCTATTTAGTATAATCCGAAAAATGGCAAATAAATCTGAGAGCCATAAAAATAAACAAGTACTAATGGGTGTAGTTGCATGCAACCTGTTTCAACTATTTAAAAAAAAATGATTAATGATTAACAAACTTATCCATCCTCCATTAAATTTGTTCAATATATTTTATGCGATTTAAAAGGTATTTCATTTATTTTTACTTATTAATACAAAAATAATTGACAATTTTGTTTGCCATTGACTATTTTACTGCACTTTTAAGTTTTACATATGCTGCCTTGGAAAATCTAAGAACAGGAAAAAATAAGAATGCTTCGAAAATGAATGAAATATATTTAAAAATTGCATGGAATATCCTATACAAGTTGTCTGTTAAGATTTTGTGGACTCAAAATGCACTGAAGAAGAAAAGAAGTGTAGCTTGCAAAATCATTCTATCTCAAATTAAAGTTGGTAAAATTTTTATAATTAAACCAATTAAAATTTTTTGAATGAGTACTTACTCTGTATATAATTCACCAAGAATAGAAAACATAATAACACACAGAATAACTACAGTTATTTGATACCCAGATCCAATAAGAGCAGTGAAAAGAGTTGGATGCACAGGAGGTCGAAAAACATCACCATGAACTTGTTTCCAACCATATTCATCACCTAAATCTCTTTCCTGCAATAAATATCATATCAATAAAACTAAATATGATATCAACAAATTTCTCTAAACAATATTGTTTTTATAAAAACAGTGGCTAAAACTATACTGAACAGTTAAAAATAATTTATCAGGGTAGAAACTAATAAATAATGTTTTCCTTTATCTCTAATGTATAATCAACTAAATGAGGGATGAAAATGGAAATTGATTAGTTTTCTGTTTCAAAAACAGTTCATTTAAAATAAGTATTAATCCTTTTAATAATAATACAACCCCCCCCCCACTTATTATTTTAAATGTGAAGATAAAAAGACTAGCTAATATGGATAACTTAAAATTATCTGGTACAATCTGACCCTTAAATGTATTTATATTGCTATTGTCACTTTTTAAACATTGTACTTCCTTATCAAAATTTTAATAGAAGGTGATTGCTTTTTTTTTCACTAATTTAAGACAAGCAGAATTATCTAAAAAGAGTAGGGGTACAAAATTTTAGATACATGTATGTATCAAAGGAGGGGGAAAAAAGCCCTTGAAAAGTATATAATACTTTTCAATTCTAAAAATCTTCAAAAAGTTGCTATAAAAATATAGAAATGATAAAGTGATTCTAAATTTAGATCTTCAAAATATTAAAATCTAAGCTCTAGGAATATAATATTTGTACCTTGAAATAAAAAAAAGAGAATAAATATATATTTGAAAATACCATATCATCCATTTCTTCATCTTTACTGTATCTAGCATAGTCCTTTCGTAATGTTCTCATAAGAATCATGCTGACAAGACCAACAAGAAAGATAACCATCATGAAAGAATTGAAGATAGAAAACCAATGAATCTATAAAGTTTTAAAAAAATGAATGTTAATCAATATAAAATCAAATCTGGTATTTTGGGAGAAATTCACACATAAATATGTTTGTTACCCTATGTTGAAAGAAGCTAGGATCCAAATACTTGTCAAATCTGTCTTCAAATTTTACACTAGAAGGTTTCCAGTTTACCTGAAATAAAAAGAAAAATGTTTTACATTTTAAATAAGAACTTGGTATAACTATTTTATAACAAAATTATCGTTTTTTTTACAGTTATTTTCTGACGAAATTAATTGGCAATTTTGTTTATAAAATAGAAATCAGAAATTTTAATGGTCATGTGATTCCAAAAATAAAATAAAAAAAATCTAACTTCATTTCTTTTTACAGAAAGTAAGGGTGGATACATAGTTAAACGTAATATTAATTTGGTGTATTTCATATTACAGCTCATTTCAATGAAATTAATATTTATTTATTCATCTCAATAAAATTTCTGCTAAAAAGTGGCAATTCCTTTTTTTAAAAAATGAATGGTTAGGTTAAACCATAAATACAAACTGATATTTCTTTAAACTATCTGACATTATTATATACAGAAATAAGAAATATAATTTGTTATTTATTTATGTATTTTCATTGTTTTGCAGTTATAAATAAGCAGTCAAATAGATTTGTAAAACAGAAATTTTTATAACTTTTCCATTTATAAGTATATTTTATCTACAAAAATATTCCAAGATCCCAAGTCTGTTAACAAAGGAACATTTTTCCTCCTGAACTAATGTAAGTTAATTATTAGAAAAACAAATAAATGAATAAAACATTCATTAATAATATGCACACACACACAAAGAACTGAACATATTTATTTATAAACTATCAGTAGAATGTTGAAAACCAAAATAGTTTCTTGCATTGATTCCGTTCATTGATATTGAAAAATCTGACATAAGTACTGAATGTCAATGATTTTTGTTTAGAATCACAAAACATGTATATATTCATTTCTGCACTGACTTTTTCTTTTTGTGAATTTAAAGTATTTTAAAAATACTTTAAATCATATTACCTCATATGTGAATGTAATCTTTTTTCCTTTCTCCAGCTTAACTTTTGCTTCACTTGTAAGATTAACATCAACTATCTGGTCACCATTATAACCAATATCAAATTTCTTATGTGTCCACAAGTAGTAACTATTTTCAGATTCTTCATATTCACCAACAATTCCTTTAAAAAAATTATAAAATTAATGCTATAGAATTAATTACATGATAGTGTCAACAATTTTGTTTCATGAAATATATCATGAAAGTAAAAACATTACAAATATTTTTAATTTTGAAGTTAACATTTAAAAAAACTGAAAAAGTTTAAAGTTTACAATAAAATAAGTACTTATAAATAAATCAATAAAATGTATTTCACCTATATATAGAAGATTTCTGATTATCAATAGAAATGAGTGATGCAGTAATCACAAATAAACAAATTCTACGGATTACCAAAAAAATAACAAATAAATAAGTATAAATAAGAATCTTTTGAAAAAAAAAAATTACACTAAGGGACTGATACATATATGATTTAGTAAAAAAAGTAAATAATTACACTTACAAAGCTACTCCTTTATTTATTTATTTTTTGGTATTATAACTTTTTTTTACTTGCGATTGAAAAAAAAATTTCACACCATTTTAAAATTAACAATTGTGGTTAATTGAGAATTTATTTCAGCAACCAAACTCAAAACTCTCTTTTTTTTTTAAATTCTTTAAAAAATAGCCTAAATCAATATAACATTAGTTTATTAAATTAAAGAAATATAAAACCATTAAAATGCATAGAGAAAAACTAAAATATCGTATTAAAATGATAGAAATACATTTTCACATACCCCAAACAGGCAAGTCATCCAAATACATCTGATACCAGTAATGATTTTTGACTGCATAAATGAAGGCTTGAAGTTTTTCTTCATTGAGTTCAACATCACAATAAGGGTTTTTTGGTGAATTTGCTTTAAAGACACAGAAAATACAATCAGATAATTTCTTATATTATATACAACCACTCATAATTTATAAATATATTCATAATTTACAAAAATTATATATGAAAAATAATTCTCGTTCAACATTACCAATTTAACATTTAGAATTACAGATGCAGCTCGTTCAAAAAAAAATAAATAAATAAATAAATAAATTTAATGCAATTTAAATGAATGCAAAGATTAAGAGATGTAAGACAAAAGAAAAAAATTTGGCTTTAATGGATTAAATTTACCAAATAAAAAATGATTTTCCAATTGTCCTATGATAATTTTTCAAATAAGCATACAGTGTATAAAAACTTGTTATTTTAAATTTACAAGCAAACAAAGCATGTATAAAGGTGATTTTCACAAAATATACTTAAAATATTTATTATAATTAACATTTTAAATTATTACAAACATTTTAATGTAAGTTCAATATTTTATTTGTTATTATTTATTTTTAGAGCTCTGGCATATAGTGTAAAAAACAAATTAACAAATTGGAATAAAAAGGGTTGAGTGCTATTTTTTTTCCAAATCTTTCCGAAAATAATTTTTTATTATTTAAAATTTGATGACTTAAAAATCAATAACTTAACATTTAACAAAGGTTGATAGTTAAAAAATACAATAAACAAATAATGTCAAGTCAAAATCAAATTCAATCACTATCAAAAAGGCTGATAGTTAAAAAATACAATAAATGAATAATGTCATTTCTATCAAATCAGGCTCTATATTAAAACAATTTAAGACAAATATAAAAATGTGCTAGGAGTTCAATTTCAAAATAAAGATCATTAAAAATTAACTTATAACAAATAAGTATAATCATGGTATAAATAAATAGAGATTTAAACAAAAAGATTTGAAAAATTTATAATCCTTCAAATTGCACATATAATATTATAATCTGTTTATTTCATATTTAAGAATAAAAGCATTCATTGCTTTAAAAAAAATGGGGAAGAGGAAAAATTATTCATAATTTATTAAGATAATCTCTTTTATTTTAATCAAGCCTATAATCAAAGAATGTCTTCATTCTGCTATTAGTTCACTCTTTTTTCATCAATTTCAACAAATACAAAAAGTCATGTAACAAAACTCTGAAATCTTCAAATATACTAATAGTGATTAAAATAGAAATGAAAAAAAACTCCGGTAATGCAAAATTTTCAATTTTCCTGCAGTTTTTCCTTCCCTGCTTGTATCCGTATACACTGTATTACTCCAAAATTGTGCAATTTGAATATTATACATGTCAAAGTAACAATCTGGATCTTCCATTCAGAGCAATTGATCTAGAATTATCTGTTACACAATTAATATTAATTTTGGATGAATTATATATATGGAATTAATCTGTTATCATAATATTAAAGTACAAAAATATATTAAAGATAAAACAGAATGCTTTTTTTTTTTTAAGCAACAGACAAGTTTATAGGTTTTATACATTCAAGTTAAAAATTGCTTCTTTGAATCAATCTAAAAAAAATGTATTTCATTTTTATTCCTATTAAAATTTATTATACATTTATATAATTTCCATAATTTTATTTTTCCTTCAAATAAACAATTAAATCGTACAATGGAAAATAATAGAAACTGATAAAAATTAAACAAAAATAAATAATAATTTAATTTTGAAAAGAATAATTTTACCTTTGAAGTGAATTTCAAATCCACTGATTTCTAGTTCAACTCCTAACAAAGCCTCCCCCAGAGTTTCATGATAATGGTCAATACTTTTTTTAGGTCCAGTACAAAACGGCAAAGAAAAATAAGCATAAGTTTCTTGCCGATTATGATAAGGCCCCACAGTATTCATCCATAGAACTACCTCTTCATTTGTCTCATACTGAAAGAAAAAAAAAGGGGGGGGGTTAAATACATAATTACAATAATTAGTATATAAAAATTTATAATTTTTTTAAAACTATCAACTTCAGAAAAAAAATAAGTATAAAAAATGAAAATGTGTCATAAAAGTGTCATACTAATGTGTTAATGAAAAGTGTTATGAAAATATGTCATACAAAATTAAATAAAATGCTGACTATTTCATTAATTTATTTAATGAATAAAATAGGTAATCTTAAGATATATTCAAATTATATAGTAATTTTTAGATTACAAATAATTGAGTTCTCTAAAGCATTTTTTGTAAAGAAATAAGAAAATGTTTCTCTCCTTTAAGTCAGAAAGATGAGATCTATGGTTCAATTTAACCAATTGTTCATCATACATATATATCATAATAATAGCCATATGTATTACAATATCTATGGACCAGTATTAGTTCAATGATCCTACCATTTACAAGCATGATTCAAAACTCAACAATTCAAAACAAAGAAAATAAATTGTTAGTGGCTTCATGACACATTATATAAAAACTATGAATACAAAAGAGAAATGAACATTATGTGTAAGGCTGGGGGCGGGGGAGATTATGAAATCAACTGACATAAAACAGAACTTGGCCAAAACTAACAATTTAGAACAAAGAATTTCTTAAATAAAAAGTTGTTAAATTGAAAAATAATAATTGTATAGGCCCTGTAGTCATTCAATAGCACAAATTCTTACCCACAGTAAATATGCACAGAACACTTAATAAAATTTCATGAAATAGAATAGGAATAAGCAATGATTTAACATTACCTAATATTTTTGATCTTTTGAAATTGACCTGTATTCCTTTATCAATAATGTCTCAAAGAAAAATGATATGAATAGACATGTATGTGAAATTGTCCTTTTAACAGTGCGCAAATATGATTTTAATAAAATTTAAATATGGTTATCTGAAAGGTAAGTGTCTGTTCTGGACTTAAAAACTTTTAAATACACCATTATTGAATTATCTAAATAAGTATCTGTCTTCTCAAATATGACCAAATGTGTAAAAGGAAACAATCAAATAGTTAATGTATAATATTTTGGATTAAAACAATTGTAAAAATGCATTTTACGCACAATTTTTTTCCTAATTTTCTTTATTATGTCCAAATTCTGAATTCAGCTAACCAAAAATTTTGGAGCAACAACATCCATATTAACAAAAGTAATTCTAACAAGATGTATAGCTGTTCCTACACAATTTATTAATTTAAAGAAGTTGAAGACTTGTACAAAAAAAGAAGTTCTAAGCAAGATTCAGCTAATATATCTAATAAGAGTCAAAAGATTAATTATATTTTAAAATATTTCATGACATTTAAATTGAAGACCCATGAATATAATACAGTACAAACAGTTTGCTTTTGAAAATACAAAATTTCTAATGGCATTTAAAAAAAAATAGTTCTAAATTTAAATTTTTCTGATGACAATGATTAGCACTTACATTTAAAGGGAAAAGAAATATTTTATTTAAAATTTCTTATCCTTATATTTAAACAAACCAAGGCAAAAAAATCACAAAATACAGAGAATTATTTTGAAATCAAATTTTAAAAAAGTTAAATAATACGAAGAAACATGTAGCTTATAGTACAAAGTGATGTTGCAATAAAGAAATCATCATGAAATATTTTAATATTAAACCAATGTGTCACATTTTGCATGCTTTTAGTATCATTAATTTAAAAAAAAAAAAAAACATATTTTTGAGAAGAAAAAAAGTTATTTTAAACATAAACAGCAAAATTCTGTGTTTACTTCTCTAAAATTTGATAAAGACTTAATAACTGGTATCTCAAATGAAATCATGATTGCATTAATTACTTTAAAAATTGAACCAAAACAAATATCAGCAATAAACAAGAGACTTCAAATTCTTACTTTACTGAAATTTTTATTTAAAATACAGATGAACAAGATCTTGATTATCTTTATTTGCATATAATGTAAACAAGCAACTAACCAAATTAGCAAAAGACGTTGAAAAACGTTTGGTACTTTTATGGCAAGACACTGGGTAGTACTATGCTCATTGATATTCTTGATATTATAAAATTGTCCGGCATAATTTTTTTTCATAGGACCACAGCTCCACAGAGATTTGTTGTAAATTTTGACAAGGTTAATGGAAGAACATGTTAGTATGAATTAGATATGGTTTTTAAAAAAAAAGAAAGAAAGAAAAAAGAGCTAGATTTTCTAGATAATAATTCCAAAAATGATTATGGCTATTTGTTAAGCATAGGTAATAATGCCTATCCGAGGTAATTAATGGCTAATTATAAGAATAACCTGAAACATAAGATGTGATTTAAAAAACTGCACAGGTAGAACTATTAATTTCTATTCCTCCTCATTTAAATAAATTTATTCATTACATATATTCTTATACTAAAAGACAAAAGAGGTGACAAGAATAAGGTAATAAGAGAAAACAAATTAGAGCCAAACAACATTCCATGGTACAGCAGTTGCTGCAATCCATATAAATAATAGTAACAATAATGATAATAAAAAGACTTCAATTGATATAATGTCTTTATTATGTACTTTTATAGCTAGCTGTACACTGAGATTAATACCCACCTAAATTTTTAACTAAACTTTTTATATAACTTGGTCTCTAAATAATTTCTTCAGCCAAGTATTTAAGCTTTGAATTTTGATAGTCATATAACTCATAATATTATAGAAGCACTAAGCTTTCTGTTCAGTGCATTTTCTGTGAATTCCCAAAAAGTTTGAATTTAAAATTGAAGTAAAAATTATTAAACTTCAATTAATACAAAAACTTTTTAATGAAACAAAAGATGTTTTTTAAAAATAATATGAATACAGGAAACAGATTTTTTCAGCACTGAGGTTTCATGCGTCTAATAGAATATCTTTATATATTTTATACAATACTTCAAAAAGTAATTTAATAAAAATTTCTGTTACTTATAAAATTCAGTTTTTAGTTTCACTTTCAAAAGGATTTCAATAACAAAAATAGCATTTAATTTTGTTTCAGTCAATAAATACAATTCTAAAAAAATTATAAAGTCTTAATTTTATATAGTACTTTTGTTTTCAGGAATATTCAGTGAAATATTCTAGACGCTTTAAATTAGAAAAAAAAAAAAAAGGTTTATGTCATCTGCAGCCAAGTATGGCCAAGTTATAAAATATCATTATTAAGGACAATTAACAATTTTAAGCTAATTATTCTTGGTGAAATTTTGAGAACTGATTGGCATATCTTCTTTGAGACAATCTCTGAAGTCTAAAATCATGCATTTTTATAAGATAGTTGTATTCAAATTTTCATAACTCGCTCATTTTAATCACAAAAGAGTTGACAGTTCTTTTTATTTAAAATTTTAGCTTCTCAAGATTTTACTAAATACAATTCATAGGACAATGATCTGTATTAAAGTATAAAACTCATATTTCATCACAATATTTATTGACAAACTGAATAAAATAGTAGTCCTTACTTCATATAGAACATTTTTCCAATTAACCCTTAACTGGGGATGTGCGGTCTGTGAGACCGCTAGCGATGGATTTTCTATCACCCCTATTCTATTTTTAGCTCAATTGAATGGATTGACCCTGTAGCTTCCTGTTTTGTGACCTTCAATACATGCACTTTTTCAACCGATTTCCGCAGATGCCTTTTAAAATAATTCAGTTATTTCTTCAAGCGTGGTCTCTAAGACCGCATCTCCCTGTTAGTGTCCCAGTGATAAACAAGGCTTAGCAGATAGCGCTAAAACTTTGGGCCCGAAATATCATCCAGTTTACTGATCCTATTATGAAGCAGTGATCCAGACACTTTTAAATGAAGCAGAAAAGGATTTTAGTGATAAGGATAATTGTACAGAAGTTTTTCGATGAAAGTTCGCATTGAACTGATTTTGATATGTATGTTCAAACATAATCAATTTTTCTAGTGATAATGTATTTTGAAAGAATTATAAAATATATTAATATACCAAGAGATATATATACAGAATTTATAAGTTGATTTTTATACTAGTTCTTAACCTGTATGTTTAAAATACCCTAGAAAACCGTGCTATGAAAGTCACACAAGCCGATAAAAAAAGGGCCAATTTTACCCATTGTCATTTTTTATTTTATTTTTCATATAATTGTTGAATTTTACATTATATTGTCTTCTATATACCTTCATATACAGTAAAAATAAATATGATTTAAAAAGTAAAGAGTGATATGCTTTTTCAAGAATATTATTTATTGTAACATGTAATTTGAGAAGAAAATGTATGTTCCAACGCGTTTACTTTTTTCAATAACAATATATTTTGAAAAATTTCTACATATCTATATATCAAGAAAAATATCTGCAAAATATATTGGCAGTTTTTCATTAGAAAATTTAATTTGAGTGTAAATAAAATGCGGTCTCGTAGACCGTACCTCCCCAGTTAAGTCCTAAAATTTCACCTCCCCAGTTAAGGGTTCAATGTACATGCCTATCTGTTTAGAAATTAGGTATTGGGAACTGTTTATAGTAGACAATCTGCATATATATATAAATCCTGTTTTCCTTAAACATATAGGATTATTTAATTAAAAATATACATATTTTAGAAATTCATGTTCACTTTTTCTTGCACTTATCTTTCTAGAAAATGTTTATTTCCTTTCTTACAGATACTTGCTAAAAATTAAATCTTTCTAGGTTTAGTTTGCAGTAGGAATTAAAATAACCTTTGACTCTGAGCTTTTGTTAATATAATGGCAACACTTTAGATTAAGTCAATAATTCCCATGTATGCATAACATGCTCATGCAAGTTAAAATTTTATTTTTTTGTAAATTTACGTGGTATTTGTATTAATTGCTGGAAATTATACTTGAAAATTTTTTTAAATTAATTAAAAATAAAAAAAAGTCATCAAAAATGAAAATTACGATCGCAAATTTCAAGTTATCATATGAGAACATTATTTTTTAAGTCATACTTTGTCTGAATTTATTTAAGACATTAACCAGTTTAAACTGGTTTGAAACAATAACGAGACTTCTCTATCCTTTTATATATATATATAATTTTTTTAAACTTTCATTTTCATTTTTTCAAGCTTGCAAACAAAGTTTTTGAGCTCGACCAATTTTAACATTGTTTTTATAAATATTGGCACATGCATAATCTGATAGTTCCGTGATTGTTTCAAAATGGTTTATACAGCTTTCCTTATAGTTAGAAAAATCAATTTAAATATAATCTATAATGCAAATCTATAACACATTTGTATACTCTATACAAATCTATAATCCATACATAATCTATAATACTCCAAATTTAATAATAATATATTTAAAATATCACCAAAATTTCTATAAAAAAAATTAGTTTATCATTTTTAGGTCATCTAAAATAAAAAAATGTACAAAAACAATTAATTGAACTGTTAATTAATGTTTGGTTATTTGGTTTCATATAAAATAACAAGGAAACACTATTTGTAACAAATAATAACAATCTTATTTCTTGAATAAAAATAATACAATTCTTCATTGTTTAAAATATAAAAAGTATCACTTGATATATTTACCAAGACTTTCTGTAATCATATTGCTTTGTAAGATAACATATTTTTATTAAAGAATTATAACTGCAAAAAGATTTGCAATTTCTACAAAAAAAGTTTTATACTTTTTAGTACTAAAAATTCAGTGTAATTTATAAAATGTATCATTGCAATAAATTTAAGTACATTTCTTTTTTTAAAAAAATCTTTTAAATTTTTTAAAAGGATAAGAAATTGTAAAAATTATATCCATTATCACCATTTCTGTTCTTTAAATATGGATATATAGAACTATGAAAAAATAATAAAAGCAAACTGTTATTGTAAAAAAAAAATAAACCCCTCCATGTTTTAATACATTTGTATCTTTAAATTAAAATTTTAATTCAAAGTATAAAATTATTTAAAAAAAAGGTATGGCTCAATAACTAGTTTTTATTCATGGATTTTGTTAAAACATAATTCAAATTTACTTAAATTTTATTATTTTATTTGTCTGATTTGTGAAATATTTTTGCCTTTTCAATTTTCTGTTTTTTCAAATTATGGCTTTTTTTTCTCAAAGATTTTTAATTACCAATTATTTTACTGATTACTTGATGTTTCATATTTCTTGCTGAAAAATGTGAATTGTTAATTAAGTGAACAAAATACAATATTTATTATTCTGCTAAATTACAGTTAATAATAATAAAAATAAAATTGTTCAGTTTCATGAATTGAATAATTTTTATAATGAGTAGACATTATTAATAGTTACTATTCATGCCTATTTTATACTTTATCTCCCATATATTTACTGAAGAAAAGATATATGTAAACCAAACTAGTACGAAATGTGTTAACATGTTTAAAAAATATAAGGCTCAAAAAATTATTTTATTTTTAAAATTAGGGAAAGAAAAACTTAGCAGTTAAAAGAAATAGTACTAATTAAAATAATGCCATTTCTAATTCAAATACTGTCTTTTAAGAATTGAAGGAAATCTTCAGAAAAAAAAATTCAAGTCTTTCTAATAAAAATTTTAATATAAAGAAATTCAAAACATGAATCATAACAATTAAGTAAAAGTTTTTCTTCATAACTTTTTTTATAATGTTACAATGCAGAGATGGCAGAGTACAATTTTTCTTATAATGGAAATTTTCTACATGTATCATTGATACAGCAATAAATCAATTGATAGAGCATTTCTAAAGTTCTCTGTTAATAATATGGTATGGTATATTAATAATAGTATGGTATGGTTTATTAATATTAATATGGTATAGTATATTCACATTTAAAAAAAATACATTTTTTAACTATATTCTTCTTTCTAATGCATATTCATTCATTTTTACAATTAAAGTTTAAAATTTAATGAATAATCGAGCATTAGATTGCTGTAACATATGAAATCTCATTATATGTCAGTTTGATAGATGTTCTTTCTAAATATTGGGGGAAAAAATTAATACAAAATAAAAAAAATCACCAAAACTTTTCAACTGCCATGATTATTCACGAACAACATAATACAGTCAATTATGGTAGAAACTAAAATATTTAAAATATTAAAGTTAAATGCACGCCCCACATCCAAAATGTTTGCATTAATAATTTTAAAAATTTATTCTTTGACCCGAATTTGGCACTTCTACATTACATTTGTGAAAATTTTGTGTTAAAATAAACACACTATAAGAAGCGTTTATGACAAACATAAAAGATTTTACCTAAGCAAAGCATGATCGGGTTATAAAAGAAAACTATTTATTTGTACAACAAATGTGAGATTCGGTTTTTTTTCACGATCATAAATATGCAAACCTGAATGATTAGTTTCATGTTTTTATGATTAAAAACATCGTCGATAAAAATTCAATGTTGCATTTTGAAAACAAGTATAAGAAAACATTTAACAGTAAATATGTAATGAAGCAGAAACTGATGATAGGGACATTTGCTGAAATAAACTTACTTTATGAGTATGTTCATCACTAGATGTTAATGTAAAACAAAGCACAAAAAGAAAGGCTATAGAGTGCAGTGGGCTCATAATAAAATGTGATCTGTAATAATAAATAAAATTTTGTAATAAAACTGTAATACTAATCTAGCCGGTATTAGTTGCGGTAAATGCTTTTCTCATAGCATTACTATTAACGTTACGTTTCATCAACGTTACCCACTCTAGACAAATCGCAGTAGTACACAATCATCAGTCAGAAAAACGATTACGATGAAGTAATCAAGTCATTTTTTTTTCTTCCCGAAAGAAATGAAGAGAGACAGTCGAGAGAGAAAGAAATTAGTAATAATAATAATAAGTTGATTAATTATGGAATAAAAAAGACTAAAGAATGTAACATTTCCCTTTCTGTTGGAAAAAATCTAATTAGATGACATTTGAAGTCCAATAAATTTAAATGATATTAAAAAAGCCATATTCGAATGATTTCATAATCTAAAAGAAACTTGTTAAATTTCGGAATTACAGAATCTATTCGGAATTGCAGAATCTAAGTATTTAGAGATTCCATAAATGCTAATTAATTTTCAAAAGGTCCATATTACATAAATACAAAAACTGAAGTAAGAAACAAATAAAAAGTTCTATGTCTCATTTAACTAAAGACGCCATGTTCGAATGATTTTACAACCTAAACAAAACCTGGTAAGTTTCAGAATTGCAGAATCTAAAAAGCATGGGCTTCGAATCCTAAGCGCAGTTATTAAATAGAAAAAAAGCACAAAAAATTTTGAACAGGTCAGAAACCAACTCAAATATCTTGTTCGCTTTATGATTTTGAATTAAAACACTTTCCCCAATACTTTTTAACTAGCATTTAAGCGTCAAATAAGCCAGCACTTTTCACAATTTAATTTTATCATTATCATTGCAATTCAGGTATTTATTTCGATATCTGAATGACAAACTTTAAGCACAGCAGATATAAATGTTTCTATTTTAATTTTAATAACCAGGGCGGCATTATTAAGAGGAGTTAAATTGATTTATTAAAATTAATTTAATTATTTAATTTTTCTGGAAGTCAGTTTATTATATTTAGGATGTTTTTCTATTACTCTTGTTCCTCAAATTCTTAAAAATCAAAGTGATTACAGTTCAAAGGAGGGAGAACAAAAATAATAAAGTCCATTTTACAATCCGAAAATGATCCCAAATTAAGAGTCTCAAAATAAAATAAAAAATATGGATTTTTATCAGAAACCGTATTAATCAAAACTTTCATATCTGATCAACTACGGTACTTTTAAAAGATTTGGATTCAATGAAAAAAAAAGCGGTGGGATGGTAAACCTGACCATCATAAAATCTTTTCAGAAAAGAGAACAAAGTACTTGATCATTTTAGCTACTCCACAGGATTTCTTGCGATATACAAGGAGAAAAAGTGTAATAGTTGCCATATCCATATCTATAGAACAAACAGATGGCAATTAGGAATAAAATATTATGTGGTTATTTTAGATATTAAGAATATTATGTATATTTCATCTCAATTTTTTAAGTACAAGAACAATGAAATATACATTTTTAAGATATTTTTAATGTATAAAACTATTATACAAACTGTTGGAACTTCTTATCTAAGCCCTTTTTAAATCATTTAATTGCATTGTATCAAAATTTTTGAACACGTTTAGTAAAATTTGTTTTTAAAAACTCGAAACAACACTGATTTTTTAAAAACATTTTTGTGAAACAACCTTATAAAATTCCTTTTAGATCAAAGAATCATCTATATTTAATGCTTATTATAAATTTCATCTTCTGACATTTAAAAAAATGTTACTGGAGCATTATAGATCAGATCATTTGACTCAAAATTACCAAATTTGGCACAAATATATATTGAAGACCTAGGATGTGCAACTCAGTTTTTAAATCGAATTTTAATTAATCATAAAATAAGCGAAATTTCAAAATTTTTAGTGATAACCTTAAATTTATTATCGCGCAAAAATAATATTTGCTCTATCTTGGAATTAAAAAAAGTCTTTTCAGCAATACAAATTTAAAATTGTAGTTTTTAGCACATTTCAAAATAAGATATACAACGATGCTTTTATTGGTGAAATTTAATTCAATCTTCATTATTTCATCAAATTTCTAAATCAATTGTTTTTTTATATGAATGTTATGTTTTCTTTCTGTAAAATTTTAAGTAATTTCTTAACAATTATTAAGTTATTTGGCTATAATAATTAGCTATAATTTTAATTATCAAATGATTCTATTTCAGAATTAGATTTATTAACTATTTATGAACTTTAGAAGATTTTGATAAATTTCTAAAGCGTATATAAACTTTTAAGTTTCTATAGATATTTTTAACTATATATTTTAGAAGAAACTGTCAGTTCTTATTTTTTAAGTATCAGTAACTATGAATTTGTTATTCACAAATGTGATATAACTAATTAAATATGCAATTTTTTGTCAACAAAGAAATGCATTTATCGTAATAACGATTTAAATCATATGTCATCACTTCTACAGCAAAAAATCTTTTTTTATGTAAATCTTTTTTTTTTTTGTCATTATCACTGTTGTCGCTACAAACATGTATTCTTGTCTTATCGCTAATAAATTATCTATCGCTAATAATAATATCGTAAATCCCTGACCTCCATTCTTTCCTTTTGGCTACGAAGATGGTAAGTTTTGCGGAGCACCCGCCTTGCGTAGCAAGGCTATCTCCAAGATCCTTGTTGTTTGGGTCCTTGCGTCGTGAACTGCCCTGATCTTTTGGGCCTAATGGTAGAGATTATGGAAGGTTATCGTTGCCGGTTCCAGAGACAGGTCCATTGTTTCCTTTTGGCTAACAATATTCCTGTATTTAACTAATGCATTTTTAGTCTTTCCCCTGGAAGCGCCATCTATCGGCATATATTGGAACTTTTTTTTTTTACTTTTCTAAACAAAATTTTATTGCCTCAAGATCATTCTGCTAAAATATCAAGTCACTCTGACCAATAGTTTTAAAATTATAGATTTTTGAAATCATAACTTTAATTATAACCCCCCTTTTAGATCTTCGTCTATTATCACAGAACTATCATTAAACATCTGTGGAACATTCAGGACTACTTTAATATTGCTATGTAGATTCTTTGGCATTCATTTATCAATCTTCTAATCCTACTAGCACAAAATGGTGAATTAATTCAGTATTATAGCAATCGTTTTGTCCTCTTCCAAGTATTTTATAATTCACTTCAATCTAGATGAATTATAATGTACTCCTTCTTACATGCTTACTACGTTCGAATGTTATATGCATGTGCACAATCAGCATGTTGCAATATAAATTTGATTTATAATTTATTTAAACTTTCAAGTAATATCTAAACTCCAAATTGAGCAACTAATAAAACACACTCATTGGAGATGAAGAAATATATTCTTTCTGCAGAAATCTTTTTAGAGATCTAGCATTCTTTAATGAAACGAAAGCAACTGAAATTTTATTCTCGTAAGAGGAAGCTAATGTTATTTTTTACCACATCATTCTTTTTCTTTATTCTCACCCGCTGTATTTAAAATTTCATATCTCTTTTTTCTTGAAACTTTCTTTAGTTAAAGAGCAGAACTGTATTCTCACAACAGTTCTTTCTCTGATTTCGCAGCTGTTATTGCAGATGTATCCAACCACAGTATTTTACAGAGCTGTAAACTTAAGAACCTTGGGTGGTTTCAAGGAACTCAGTTTTTTTGATGAATGTAAAAAAATTGTTTTCACTCTTAAAAACATCACTGAAAGCCTATAGGAAGACAAATTATTCTTGTGTATAACAATATATTAGGCTAGAGAGATTACACTCCTGTTCGCTTGGCTCATCAGATCCCAAAAATTGCGTTCTGATTCTTTTCAGATCACTGCTTGATCCCAATTTGCTTAGCTCGCTTGCCAGATAATTATGCATTTCTACTAGTAATATGCTAAGTACATTCATTACTAAAAATAAATTCAAAGAATTTCAGATTGCATAAACTCTAATAATTAATTTTACACGCATTATTAAAAACTAAATAATCTAATTTCTAAAATTAAAACTTTCGAATAACAGAGAATGTATAAATGTTAATGAAATGAATAAATGTTAGAAAGTAAAAATATATAATTCGGCGATGTTTAAAAATCAAAATTGAATTTACTTTTTCCCTATGCTTTACTAAGATGCATTTAATAAAAATTAGTCAACATGACGTTAATAATATAGAAAGATGGCGAGTGTTAATAAGATTAATTTAGTAGATTATACTTGAGAAGCATGATAAAGCATTTTGAACGGTTAGTTATACTTCAAAGTGGTGAAATTAATTGGCGATTTTTTGTAGTTTGGAAACTATAAACTATAAAGTATTCACCTTCCTTTCAGCTGGATCTTTTAATAAATGATTCTTCAATACTTTCATTTGTCCTAACTTTCGTTTTCTTCAATTTCGATCCTTGATTACACTTATTTTTTCATATAATCTAACTAAGAAGAGAGAGAGAGAGAGAGAGAGAGAGAGAGAGAGAGAAAGAGAGAGAGAGAGAGAGAGAGAGAGAAAAGAAAACAGCTTTCCTCATATGTTACCACCGAGGCAAGCATGTAAACAAACCGAACATACGATCTGTTGCCGAATAAAGATAAAAAAAAATCAGTCTGCTTTTATGTCCTAACAAGCGTTTTATATGCATAAAGAATATACAGGGCTGTCCAGAATGATGGAAAATTCATGCAAAAAGAAGGGTTTTGCACGCACTCTGTTTTGGGAGCACCTTTTTCATTTAAAAGCGCTTGAATCCTCCTTGAAATGGACATATACAAGTTCTGTATGATGCTAAGTGGGATGTTGTACTATTCCACATGGAGAAACTGCTCTAACTCCCGGAGAGATACAGGAGGAGGATATCTGGATCTCATTCTTTCTCCCAAAATAGACCACAGAAACTTTATGATATTCAAGTCCGGTGATTGAGTGGGTCACGGAAGATGTGTAACTGAGTCCTCTTGTTCCCGAATTACCATCTTGATAGCTGCAATCTCCAGAAGACGGAAGCAATGTCTGCGTCGTAGGATGCAGTTGATCGATCAAAAGAGTGACTTAGTCATTGTTAATGACTGTCCATGTAAAGTGACAAAATGATCTACTCCAGACCATGAAATGAGGCGCTGTAGGAAAAAGACAGTCTGAGTTTTAGGTTTCTGTGAAGGTTCGACGCACGTAATCCCGTCTCTTGGTGGGTAATAAAGAGAAGCTGGATTCATCAGAAAACAAAACATGTTTCAATTGAACTGCAGTCCAGGTTTTATTGTCCTTGCACTACTGTACTCGCCATTTCTGATTTACATCTGTCACAAGGGATTCTGCAATCGCAGCTCTGCCCCAAATATTTTGTTTATGCAATTCCCTTCGAACTTTATGGGTGGACACTAGGTTCTGTAGATGCTCATTCAGCTCAGCAGTCATTTTTGCTGCCATGGTCTTCCTTATAGTGGTCACAATTTGAATTAATATCCGCCTGTCTCTCGTAGTGAATTTGGCTTTTCTTCCCCAATTCGTTCTAGCAGATGTTGTTTAGCAATGATAGTTGTATGTTTCTGTTGTCATGAGCTTCGATACAATGCTTATTGATACCCCCAAAAGCTGTGCCATTGTGGTTACCTCTGCACCAACCAGATGGGCTTTCACTATCTGTCCTCTTTGAAACTCTGATAAGTTTCTCATTTTAGCCTCATCCGAAACGAAACGAAACAGACAGTGATGCACAATACACTCGCACATAAGAAACAATGTAATACAATAAAACTGGTGGTGAGGTATTTAATTTAATTCTATAATATCACATATAGAAGTCACTGTTTTCAGGAGGCTTTTCCATTATTCTGGACAGCTTCTGTATATATTGTGTCATCTAGATAATTCATAGGAGCCAAAGCTCCGCTTTCCAAAACAAAACAAAATATCTTTTGAGATGTACTATAATTCAAGACAGATTGCATGCACTTAAAATGATTTAAATGAATAAAATATTTTTCAAAATCTACGTGAACGTCGTGGTAAAAGTGTTTTTCATTTTCCTGGGATGCAAAAAGGATGAATTTTATTTTCAGTAATTTCTAATAATAATACTATTAAACAAAATTCAATTATGTGTATTTTTATTTCAGTTATGACATAACATTTTTCTAGAAAATAAATATGAGAAAATACCTTCTTCGCATGGATGTTTATTTTCACTCTACATTACATAACCTTTTTATTGTTCAGCTATAGTTATGTAAATCTATCTTAGTGTTGGTAAGACATGCACGAAAATAAATTTTTCTGGACAGTCAAGAAATATCTGATTTTAAGGTCTAATGAAATTATTGTTTTCTTTGATATGTCTCATTCTTCTTTCCATTATATTAAAAAAGTTGATGATTTGTTTATAATCAATTTTTCGTTCCTTCAATATATTAATTTTATTTTTTCAGGCAGAATTCAACTTTCAACTGGCAGAAAAATATCTATTGTTACTGGATTGTTGAACAAATTTCTGAATGGATTAATTGAAGAAACAAGATAAGAAATATTTCAGAATTTTGCCCATTTTTGAATAATTTATTTAAATTTAATAACCTTATAAATTGAAAATTAATAACCTCGTAAACTGCAAGTATTAATAAATAATTTAAGTTTCAATTAAATAATATTCTTTATATCTGTCAAAGAAAGAAAAGGGAGCAAGGAGGAATGGAACATCTAGTCCATAATGTAATGTAATGTCACAGTGTAATAATATTTGAGATTCGATTTATCTATGTACCCTTCGTTTAACTTGATTTTATCAGTTGTTGCCTTCTGAAAGTGACGATTTTTTTTTTATATATATAGTATTTTTTTCTTTATTCTGCAAAATAATAACCTATTAAGTTGCATGGATTGATAAATAACTTAAGCCTAATTACTTCTTCAGTCTGTCAGAAAAAAGTGAGGAAATCGAATATCTATTTCAAAGCATCACATTGAAATAATATTTCAGATTCAATCTATCTGTATAGCCTTTGTTCGACTTGATTGTATCAGTAGTTGCATTCTGACAGTAATGATTCTTCTCATGTAATTTAAAGAAAACAATACCAGATTAAATACCTAATCACGTTAATTAGAGCTAAAATTATGCCTTGAAATTAATGTTCAAAAAATGCTTCTTTTTTATTAATGTTGCCATTAATAAGAACGCGCGAATGAAAAGTGGAAAAAATAATTAAATGTGTTTGAATTTCATTGTAACAATAAGAACTATTCAAGCAAATCATAATGAAAAATTTATTAAAATTTTTTTAAATGTCGCATGGAAATAAAATTGATAGCATTCAAACACTATAAATGTCGTAAAAATAAAGTTATAGGAGATATTGAGGAAAAAAGTGAAATTTTTGAATAATTTTGAATTAATTCATAATGAAAATTTGAAAAATCTTTTTTTAATGGGCACTTATTACCCAAGAAGTCTTTCTTGAAAAGATTTGCAATCTATACACAATGACTTTTAGATCATGTAACTTATAGAAAGTGTATTAATCTAAAAATATTATGAAGTTAAAATTTGTATTAGTTATTTCAGGTTCTTTTATTTGTTTTAAGTATCATTCTATAGCTTATCTATATATGGGTGATCATTGTTTTCACATAATCTATAAGCCAAGTCTAGGAATGAAAGGCCAATGTATTTAAAGAAGAAGGAACATGCAAAATTTAGAGATTCCATAAATACTCATTACTTTACAAATGGTCGATATTTAAAAAAGGAAAAATTGAAGGGAAAACATATTAAAAAACACAGATGCTATATTTTGAAAATACAACAATTTTACTGCTTTATCTATTCATTTCAAGCTGATGATCCGCCACCATTCCAAGCCTCATCAATGAAATGGTAGTAGCACTTCACACGATTCCAACTTAGCCCATAATTTAAACCGATCATTCAAGAATTTCCTTCCAACCCAATAGATTAATGACTTGATACAGCAAACTGTAAGTCCCCACCCGCTACATAATTCAAGTCTCTCCCTCCTTATCCGAATCCTTGAATATTTATGTACAGAAATGTGCACAAATGTGAACTGGTCAAACATTTAACTTTCCACTTTACGCTATGCCAATTCTGACAGGTTTATGTATCGATGATAGGTTCTGGTTTCGTGCCATTTCGTTGATACAGAACAGAGTGTCTGAAAATGTCCGACTATACGTAATCCACAAGGGTGTTAAAAAATTTGACGAGATGAGAACTTATTCACAAATGAATCTTGTCAATTTTGTCTTCTTGATAAAGTCGAAAAATGCACATTCCAACAATCCGTGAGTTAACTGTACGTGTAGAGTCCTAAAACAAAGAACTATTTCAGTTATTATTATTTTTTAATAATTTTATTTTGAAAGCTTCACTTTATCTCATGCCAGTCTCCTTTTGCAACCAGTTGGTTCGCCAAGAATATCAATTGTTTCAATTTCAGATAATTTTGTTAAGCATAATTTCTGGTATTCATGAATTCCTCAATAAAGTATTTTTAAGCATCAAATCATGACAGATATTACAGACGTATTATTTTAATAATCTCACTTCTATTCTATTAATTGTATGCGTGAAAGCAATGGAGTCGAATGTCAAAATGTAGAGTATGTTCAGGTAATTAATCTTCTAATTGCATGTTATTTGTCATGATAGTGCAGCTTTCCTTTACCATTTCGCACGTAAACTGAGCAATAATAAACAGTATCTTCCTTCCTTAACATTCAACAGCAGAAAAAAAAACACGCGTTAAAATGTGATGAAAGTATGAATTATGTTTTGAATTTCATTGAAATTTTCTAGAAAATTTTACTATAAACAGAAAAATAAAATAACCAAAATTCAGAAAAAGTCAGAACAATAAAATTGATTCCGTTGGAAAAAAAGTGATTTAAAATTTTTTTTTTTAAAGATGTAAAAACTTGTTTTTTGTAATAATATTTTTTGAAGTTATAGCGGAAAGCATCAAAATCTCATTTGATATTTAATTCATTAAAATTAAAAAAAATCTCTTTGAAATGAACACACACACACACACACAGAGAGAGAGAGAGACTTTCGGCAAAGTCGTCAAAACCATGATAGTTCAGATATTTATTTTTAGAAACCTACAAATAAGTTTTTTGTAGTGCAGAAAAAAATAAAATTAAAAGAAAAACATAATATAATACGCATTTTAAACGGTTTTTTTTTTCTGACTGAAATCAAAATTTGATATAGAACTGCAATTTTGATGAAAGATGACATTTTAAATTTCATATATTTAAATCGTTAAATTACCATGAATGAGCGCTTATATGCATGCGAAAGCGCAGATAGTAAACCTTTTGTCGGATTGGATAGAAAGTGGGATGAATTGCGCGCCTAAAATTTGATAAATATTCTGAAATAGCGTATCAATTTTTATTTAGTCAATTCGTTGTATTTTTAATTTATCGTGTTTACATGCATGCGAAAGTGTATGTTGATCGATGGCCAACTCTTTTTGACATTCGGTTCAAAATTTGATTAAGATCAACACTTCAGATGCTAAGATTTTATACCATTCAAAATTTCATTCAAAAATATTCATTTTAATATTTTCATTCAAAAACTGTTGTATTTTTAAGTTATCGCATTTATAAATATGCGAAGAACAGATCGACAAAATTAAACCCCTTAAAAGATTTGATACAAATTTGGATATGAATCTACACTCTAGATGCTAAACTATCTACCAAATTTCATTTATCTAATTCTTTACATATTCCAATTATCTATTTTGCTTGTAATAAGATTCTTCCACGAAATATATTTCGTTAAAAATTGACATAAATCTACAAAGTTGATGTTAAGACGACATACCAAATTTCACCCGTATAGATGCAAGCGCTTTTGAGTTATCGTCTTCACAGACAGACATAATTCCAAAAATGTGCTTTTCGAACTCAGAGAGTTTTGAAAATGGAGAGTCGTGTGAATCTCGAGTTCGAATTCTCTTGACCATTGCAATGCCTTTCTTTGTATATTTCGTATATGAGAATATATGTATAATAAAAGAAAACTATATAGTCAATCTGCAAGAAAAAATAAGACTAATTATAGTGTACGACTCCATTCACAGTTTACGCTACACTTCTTGCAACTTACAATGAAATTATTAATTTACAACTGGATCGTTCAAGTGAGACTTCCATTGATCGATCCACCCATGCACCAGTACTCAAGCCCATTAAAAATGAAACTAGTCCTTTTTTTCTTCCCACTTACTATAAGATTTTTTCATTTTTTCTTTTTTCGTACTTTTTATCTATTGATCCGTATTCATTACATAAATAGCTGGTGCAAAGTGTTATGAAGTGCTATCAATTTAAGGTTTTTTTTCCGATTTCTCACCCTGCTCTTTCATTCAGAATTGGTCGTGGAAGCTATCTTACACAGAACACCATTCTATACGCTTGCATCTGAAATAAGAAAGGCAGATCTATGAATTAGTTGGACAGTAATTTTTACTTTTATACTTTAAAAAAACGTTAGTCATATGACATGGCAGATTACAATGAAAAATGTACGATTGATATGTAAATATTAAAAAGTTTCGACATTTTAGACATTTCGACATTTTAGAATAACAAAAACTTATGAACATTAATAATAAACAATAGATAGGAATAGAAAGGTTTTTTTTCCAAGAAATCCATAAGCAAAATTTTACGAAATAGATATTTTTATTTTTTAGTATACAAAGTATAGAGAAACTATTATAATTGTTAAAAAATTCAAACACGAGAAAATGAAAAAGCTAACAGTATGAGGGAAAAGAAAAGGACTAGTTTCATTTTTAATGGGCTTGGGTACATGGAGGTGACGGATAAATGGAAGCCTCATTTACATAATACAGTTGTGAACTAATAAATTAATTGTAGGTTGCAAGAAATATAGCTTTTCAGTGGCAAACATTTTTTCCCTTACTTTATTTTTCTCTAATTTTAATTAAAATAATTAATAAAAGACATTTCTAAGTTCATTTCACAATAATACTTTTTATTGTTTTAGATACTGGCTATATGCTCATGCCCGTTGCAACAATGTCAAATAAAGTTTTGGGTACATGTTATTATTGCTTTAATGAAAAGTAAATTTTTAAAAGTAATATTGTCCCAGAAACGTCAAAGTCCAAGAATCAAGGGTCTGTTGCAGTGCGTGTACTGTAAACAGAGTCCAACAGACTCAATAACAAACAACGACATTTATTGAACACGAACACACAGTCAGCATAACACAGCCGAAGCATACACAAGAACAGCACTTATAGTAAGTAACAGCACACAAGCAGAAAATCGGTAGCAGACAACCATGCACGAAGCACTCATAGAAATCCACAGAAGACAGATTCCGCACGACTATTTAAAGCTCTGATTCGTCTCCTTTGTCTATTCGGTTGAGCTGAACCCAGCTACCGATTTGCACTCGACTATACTAATGACTACAACACACGTGTGAAAACTTTTTCAAAATCTTCAGCTTTGTTCTCACGGATTTTTATAGTTTTCATGACAAGGCAAAGAAGATACTAGAAAAGTCATCGGAACTTGTGTTCTAGTTCACCTATTGCCAAAATTACTGTTGAATTTGGAATCTTCTATTTTGTTGCCTAATGGTCGTTAGATTGTCACCAAGACTGGAAGCTGATCATTTGTCCGGCAACCCTTCAGTATCTTTCAGAGATAACTATAAAACTGCCTTCCTTACCATAGAACTAACTGTGGAGGGAAGCAGTATCACGATTTCGAAACAATATTAAGACATTTGCAACAGGACGAAAATATCATGCTGTTATGTTTCAAAAGAGAGATTCGTATCTTTATTATTTATTATTTTTTTATGAAAAATATGTCACGAAGCACATTCAGATGGAGGTTTAAGCAGTTTCATAAATTAACAAAAAAAAGTCTGAAAAATAAGTACAAGATTAAAAAAAATTTAAAATTTCAGTTTATTTGATCTTTTGTTAAAACCACTCAAACACGAATTTCAGATAACGATGTTTTCTTTTCTATTGTTTCATTCTGTCTCTTATTTTATCCGGAAGCAGCTGGATTTATCTCACAAGCAGGAAAATTGCAGCTGTGAAGCTGTTTTATAAAAAGCTTGAAATGTAATTTTTTTTTAAAACTTCATTCTATTGTGATAGTACGTCGTCTTTCTATGGCATCATATTTTCCCTAACTTTAACTTTTAAATTTTCCTTCATACTCAGTTCTAGTGAAATCGTTTGCGAAAAACGAATTGACAAGTAAACAAATCGGGAATATTCTTATCTAACCTTACTCGTATATTTATTACCCCACTTTTATTGGCATTACTCGATTGATTTTACATGACATATTCCAGGATTGTTCAGAAATATATTGCAAGAAAAAAATATCATTTCATTAAACTTCTTTTAACATGATAAAGCTTATAGGCTGTTTTACTATTTATAAACTGTGGTATAAGTGATGCCATATGTATGATTAAAAATTATGCAGAATGTTCTACAAGAAAATAATTCGATTTAGAATTACCAAATTTGTCTAATAGTTACTTAGCTCGTTAAGAAAGTTATTTTCAAAATTTTATTTAGAATTTTAATAAAAATGAATCGAAATTTTAATGCAATTCAATAATTGTGAAACCTATTATTTTTACAAGCCATTCTTATACTACTTTAAAATTTAGAAAGCTTGTTAATGATATAAATTTTTATGAATTTTTCTCTAATTTTAATATATTTGTAAAAATATTTTTAATTATATTTTACTAAAAAAATCTGTATTTTATTTTTATTGTTTTAATATACTAGATTTACATTCAAGAGCGTTGTGACGATATTATAAACACTTTTTTACATGCTTTTTATGACTTCTATATGATTGAAAGTAAACTTCAAAAATTAAATCAAGCTAGACGAATGAAGGCTAAAACTTTATTATGTTAATATTATAATAAGACATAATCATGTTCATACTAATTTGATATTTTCGCAAAATCTTTTATTTTTACAACAGTACTTTTCAGTGTTTTAATTTATTGGATTTATATTCAAAACTGTTAAAACAATATATATATATATATATATATATATATATATATATATATATATATA
>JAPMOR010074668.1:440891-474386 GCA_026543865.1 Argiope aurantia
TGCTTTTAATTTCTATATTTGGCACTTTTATTATTCCTGGTTTTCTTGTTTAGTTTAGTTTAGGCGAAGCAATTCTATAAATAATCAATTGGCCATTTCAAAACACAAATCGCTTTCATTTATTTATTTGCTGATTGATAGAAATGTTTGATGAGTAAAAATATAATCGTCTGCATTCATTTATATTCAATCCGCTTTCGTATTGAATTTAATTTTATCAAATATTACTCGCATTTGTATTCGTTAGTTAGTCAAAAAATAAACGTTTTTGACTCGATTGCTATTGTTAGATACGATATTTGCGTACGATAGTCAAATATTGATTCGAATTTGAGAATTTTCCAGATAGCTCAATACATTTAGATATTTGATTATTAGAAATAAATCTTAATTTTTATTTTTTTAGGAATTTTTATTTTTTTAGGAAGTTTTATTTTAGTTCTGGAGAATAAGAGCTGAAGAAAACTAATTTTTATTTAAGCAGAACTCATTTATTCCACAATTTTTTCCCTTGGTAATAGCACCTGAGATACCTGTCTTACTTGCTCCTTTCTAATTATGCTACTGTTACTATTACTATAATGGTACTAGCCGCCTTTGGCGATCAGCCGGTTCTCCGATTATAATGCTTCTTAAAATTTCAAGTTACGTACAAATATTTTATGTGTTTTCAATTGCTTTTTCATCAAAATACTTTAAACTTCAGATTTTGATAGTCATATAATTCATTCATACTTTTAAAATGACCTTAAGCCATAATGTACTATCTCTCTCTCTAATTTTCAATTCACGCCGTAAAATTAAAGTGGCAATGATTAAACTGCAATCAATATAAAAAACATTTTTTACTGAAACTACGAATTTTTTTTAAATATGAGTACTGAAAACAGAATCGTTCAGTATTTAAGTCATACGTGCACTACAGAATAATTTTCATATTTTATGTAGTATCTTAAGAATTATTGTACAAAGATTCATCATAAAATTCAGTTTTTAGTATTATTTTCAAAAGGATTTAAATATATATTTTTTATTTTGTTTTGTCTATAAATATACTTTAAAAAGTTATGAAATCTAAATTGTATACAGTCCTTTGGTCCTAAGGGATCATATTCTCGAAATATTCTTGACACTGCAACTTTTAAATAAGTAAATGATCTATCTTTTGCTGTCAGATATGATCTATTTATGAAGTTTTGAATAGAATAGTTTAGAACAATCAACATTTTCTTAATACTAGGCCAATAAGTTTTGAGAAACCCTTGGCGCTGATTGAGATATCATCTTTGAGACGGTCGATGAAGTGGTCTAAAATCATCCATTTTTATTAAATAGTGATATTTAAATATTCATAAATAAGTCAGGTTTAGAGACTAATTTAGTTGACTGGAAAGCAACTGTTTTTATTTTAAATATTTGTATCTCAAGAAAATTTTGTTAAATATTCTTGAGGATTACAGAGCAGAGGATCTAGATAAACATTCGTCATTTATTAGAGTGTTTATAGATTCAAGTTATATAAAATATAATTGTTTACTTCATTTAGACAATTTTACTACATGCATTTCTATTATTAAAGTTTTACAAATTAGCCGTTGGTCATTGAATTGAAAGGATATATATTAAATCATGTTTACCTTAAGTATAACTGATTTATGGAATTAATAATGTAGACATTGTAAAAGATCATAGAAATCTTTGCTTTGCATTTACTTTTTATAAAATATCCTATTTCATATTTATTTCATTTCATACAGACACATACTGGAAATTATATTTTTGTATGTTTAATTTGCAATAATAATTTATTATTTTTTAAAATTTAAGCTTTCGTCAATATGATGGCAAAATGTTGATAAAAGCAAATAATTAGATAATTTTTCCTATGCACGCGTAACGTGCTCGTGCAAGTTAAATTTTATTTTTATTTTGTGTGAAATATAGTATTGAAATATATAATTAAAATATATCTTTAAAAATTCGTTAAAAATAAGAACTTAATTTATTGGTTAAAGCATTGATATCATTAAAAAGATAATTTTTTAAACTTTAACTTGATATAAATCAATCTGCAATATTTTCGGAACTTACAGCGACAAAACGCCGAAATTTCGATTGATTTTTAATTAATTAAAATTTTAATTAAAAATTTTAAAAAATTGCTCCAAGGTGCACATATGCGGCCTCCAAGGTATAAACATGCCAAATTTGGCAGCTGTAGGTAAAACGGTATGATCGTTAGAGCGCCAGCACACACACACAAACACATTGAGCTTTATTAACGACGGGTTAATTATTTGGATATAGTTCATACAAAAATACTAAAATTGCGATTAAAAATTGGTAGGGGGGTAGAAGGGTGGAAATTTGGGGTTATATGTATTTTTAATGCCAAATAATAAAAAAAAAACTTTGCCTAAAAATAAAAAATAAAAATTGGATAGGGACACTCTAATTACCTAGCGTTATGAAATATACTTTACGTCCTATTCTCATACCTACCAAATGCACATAAAAAATTCATAAAAATCGGTCGAGCCGTTTCGGAGGAGTACGAACACAAACACCGTGACACGAGATTTTTATATATTAGATTTAACCATTTGTGAAAGTGATTTTTATTTGTTTATAAGGTTGATATATTTTTTATTAACAGATAATCTCTTTTATCATTTTAATTTAGTAATTAGTTCTTTTTTTTATCAGAGATTTATGGTTTTTTCTTATATCTTTAAACCATCTTATCCGCCATTTTCAGCCATAAATTAAGAACTATTGGAATATATTAGGACTTTTAAACTATATTTTGCGCAGTCGAATTTTAAGGTTAAGAAAAGGTCCGATATCAAACACCCCTGTGAAATTGTTTAATCTAAGGGCACAAACCTTTTCTACATAGAGCAATGAAGTAATTTTTGAACAAAATGGGACCATGGAAATACTTTATAGAAATTTTAAAAAATGAGTTCCGAGTGGAAAAGTTTAAAAATAACCCTGTTACAAATGCACCAAAAATAATTTTTCGGTTACTTTCTATAAGGAGTATTTGATAGATTCACATTCCATGTGATAAATATAATCTTGACTGTCACAGTGACCAATTTAAATATATCGCTGCTCTAGACAGTGCATATTACGAAGCCCCTTTGATGAGATGGTTAATTTAATTTTATATTTCAGAGCATTTTTAATATGTTAATGTTTATTTTAGCTTAATATTATTTATGTTATTCTCTTTAAGAATAAAATAAATAATATTAAGCATTCTGTTTTTATTCATCTGTTGTGGCTCTAGATTGCCCGGCAACCATTTAGTGCACAATATCATTATACACATATGTTCTGTTTCATAAATATTCTAATAATAAACATTACAATATTTATGAAGTGAAGGTAATGAAACAAATCGCAACCTAACCAATTATACTCTTTAAAGTATGGATATTATTTTAATTTCTTATCATTTATAGAATTTGTGTTTTTTGGAAAGTTGGAAAATAAAGTTTTTTGATCCACCTGTTTGCTGCCCCGCTTTAACTTTAGCTGTCCTAGATATCTGCCTAGTTGAAAATTCGCCATTGGTTTATTATCTAAATGCTCTGGTACAATGCCTCTTTCTAACCTTGCAATTTACGCAGTTTAAATTAACGCATCTTAATTGCATATACATATCAATTGATTACATAGCTTCACTGTAGGTCTCTGAAATATTTGCAAGAAATTACAATTCCATTTACTGAAATGGAACAAGGTTAGAGATTTTTAAAACAAAGCAAACAAACTAATATTCTTTAATTAGAATATTTACTTTATAGTCTCAATATTAAATTTTATTATTTCTTTTCTTAATTAATCAATTTTTATCTTCAACTTAAGAGCATAAGAAAATTTTGCCTTGAAATATGATGCTTTAAGAGAAAAAAAAATTAAAATATGCATGTAATTCCTATTACCGTTTTCTGAGGTAGACACTCATTAAAATTTTTTATTTGAAAATTAAAGCAATTAAAAATATTTGATCATTGCCAAATTGCATTATTATTAAGCCCCGTTTACACGGGTGCAATTGTTGGTCTCAATAACAATTCGTCACTAATAGACAATTTGATTCGAGGACATAGAAATAAATATATACATTAGGAATAATTGAAAGTGTTGACCGATCTGTATTCCAACTGTTCCTAAAGTCTATGATTGCTTTTGCTCTTGATGTCCTAATTTTGTTCGGAAGCGGGGAAATTTTTTTTTTTTTTGTTCCCTTTCTATTAGCTATTATTAAAATGTAAAGGCTGTTTGTGACAGAAAGCCATACTTTTTCGGTTCAACTTTAATTTTTTTTTTTATTTTTCCTTTACTTTTAAATTAAGGGGGGGGGTATCAAAGCCACATTTAGAGGAAATCGGTTTACTGATTATTCATCTTTTCAAATATGAATGCTAATAATGGATGTTGGAATTTAAAATGACAAATGAAATTGATTAGATTAGCTATTGATTACGTTTTCCCGTTTCTTCAACATGTTCATTTGCAAGTGTAAAAAGTTTTTAAATGTCACTCACGTAAATAATACAATTATCAGAAGAAATAAACAGTGGATTGATGAATAATAAGCAGTGAAATTGATGTAAATTATCACCCCTATTTATGGTAAAAGACAGTTTAGAAAAAACTATCTATTCGATTCAATTCTATTTTGCAATTTAAATTGGTATTAAATTTAATTATTAGGTTTACTGTACAATATAAGTTTAATGAGCTTTACTGAGCAATATAAGCTTTGATACATTTTTGAATAAATAAACAGTGGATTGCTCGATTAAAACAAAATCAAATTCTAAATTCGGTTTAGAAAAAATCTCAAATCGGACAACGTAAATTAAACGGAAGGAGGAACTACTAGTATTTTAGAATAGAAAAAAAAATTTAGTGTTCTGTTTCCAGTTGTATATCTTATGTATCTTATATGGATATCATATATTAGATATTTCGGTTGGAGTGTCTGATTTCATTTAAAAATTTATATTAATTTTTTTTTTTTTTTTTTTGCATTCTGTAAAAAAATTTTGGAATAACATTTTATTAACATATTTTTCCGTAAAATTGAAAATTTAATTAAAAGATCCCAATAGAATAAAGGATTTATATCTGAAAGTAAAAAAAAACAATTTGGTGTTTTATTGCTTTTTTATTTATTTTAGTTATTTTAATCGATTACAATAAGTAGACATTATATAAACGCTTTGATCTCTATTTCAGTTCATTTTTAAATCTTAAATATTTTTCATCACTATTGTTAGCCCTCCTTGTTATTGGGCATATAGATTTGTTGGTTTCCAAAGAAAGAATAAAAACTAATATGATAAAAATAGTTACAAAATTTATAGGAGTTCTTTTTATGAAATTACTTTAAAAAATAGTAAATCATCGGGAGTAGTCTCTCCAAAGTTTTCTCGCATACTCTCTAATAAACATGTCATGCCACAGAAGGTCTCGTATGACATTGGAGTGCAATAGTTACAAAATATTTTTTGATTTGAATTTAGCACTTTTACTGAATTTATCGTGTCTTCCTTGGCGAGTTATTTGGCGATTAATCCCTGGCATGCGTTAATAGTATCCAAAAATAGAATTTGTGCTTTAGACACATTTTTCTCAACCGATTGAAACAAAAAGTTTGCACAAAACTGCACTTGTAGTCACAAAATCCCATATCAAATTTGATATATTATATCAAATTTGATATATTAAAGTCATTGCGTTAAGTCATTTGCGTCAATTTGATATATAAAGTTTCTCCATACCACGTAAATGAGAAAGTAAAAAAAAAAAAAAAAAAAAAAAGCAAGTTTATTTACCGGGAGAGATTAACTGAAATGTTTAATTTTTTTTCAGCTGAAATTTTGTTGTTCTTGATTACGCACATACGAAACTTGAGGTGAAAATCCTATATAGAAATTGTTTACGAAGTCAGCGATTAATAAATCGATAGCATCAAACGAATTGCTGAATACGTAGCAAAAAATGAATTCTTTCTACTATCTACAGACTCTTTTGCATATTTTTCTTTGTCATTAACTTTCGTAACTGTAATTTCAAAACTGATTCAGCAAGAGCGGGCGAAAGTATTTAAATAGTGTCAAAATATATTTGTAGCAAATTTGGGGTGTTATTTAATTTCAAATTTATAGCCTCGAATTTATTTCCTTGTACTTTTTAAAATTTCGTCTCAATAGTCTAGACTACATAAAAGGAGATATAAAAAGATGCTCGAAAAAATGAATCAATTTTCTGTGATCTCTACGAAAGAGGTTGTATCCATTCGTGTCAAAAAAAAAAAAAATTGTTGCAAATGCACCATTTTGATAGCACGCGTTCGTATCACACAGCATCTGTTATTTTATGAAGATAATTAGTTAGATAAACTTCCTTTCGTATTTCGTTAAAATTTAAATGAGCTAAATTGATTTTGACAACTAATTAATTTTTTAATTACAAAAATGTGTTGAATTACATCTCTGAAAGAAAGTCGATACTTAATATTTTAATTCTGTTCAATGGAACTTCTTGCTTAAGAGATATCCTTAATAAGTTGATCCGCGTGAATTGAAATTTGTAATCCTTTGGGCATCTTCCATTTGCTGCTAATTAAATACCAAACAATTATTTTGTTTCCTGAATTTAACTTTTAATTCTACACTGCACAGACAGTGATAACGCCACCTGCTAATTATAGATGATAAGATAATTGTTCGGAATATTAATGTTAAAAATTTATTTATTTACTATGTTTATTATCTTGCAGTAGGTAAAAATATTTAGTAATTAATTAGCATAAAAATTAAAAATCTAAAATTAGCTTTTACTTCATCTGTATTCCTTAACCACATTTGTGAAATTCAATATAATTGTGACGGTGAAGAACATAAATATAAATATAAAACCTAGAGAATCATTTTCTTTTTTATAGAATTTTTAATGGCTTATTTAAAATAAAAATAAGCATAGAACAATGCAATTTATTAAAGATAAAAATACTTTAAAATAAAAACTCCTTTGTGGTTTGTTTTAGCAAAAAATAAATAAATAAATTTTAAAAAAATTCACCTCGCAATTTATGTGGTTTCACATTTTTATTTTTTATTTTTTGAAATTTCTGCAAGCACATATAACAGCATTTTATTTTATTCACAAGCGCAAATTTTTTTTTCTATTTACAAGAAAAATTTTAATGTCTTATTTAGAATAAAAATTAGCGTGATCGAACGCTATATAATAGCATTTAAAAGAAAATTCAAAAGAAAATCTATTCTTTTTGGTTTGTTTTCTCAACAGAAGGAAAGATTTCACCTTGAAATTGGTGTGTTTGTAGAAAAAGACTATTCCTTGAACTTACTACAAGCGCATCGATACACGGTATAAAATGAAGACTCCTGAAAGCGTCTGTATGTTTTGAACTCGAACAACTCGAGAAATGGTTAACTGATATTGGAGATATTAGTACCATTTTGTAGGTCATTTATTGGGAGAGGTTTTAGTATATTGAAGTCATATCAAAATTAAAAAAGGAGTTTTATAATTGCGATTTTAATTATTTTCCTACTACGATTCGCGCATGCGTAAAACGCTTATCCACGCATGTGCAAAAACTTCAAATTGTGGATGGGCAAATAGCAAGAACTGTGGTATGCATATGCGATACATTTCTTTGTTTACGTTTGATTTTAAACAGTGATTCAAAACTCATTATGCCCCCCCCACACACACACACACAAAAAAGGAAATCTAGCCTTAGTCGGAGCACATTAAATGCCAAAACGCTTCGTTTCTTGCGCTATAATAAAAATGTAGGGGAAAGAAATGTTCGGTTAGCGAATATTAGAGAAAGAATGTTAGAACACTTAGGGAAGGAGAATCTTCTATTGAGCGAAGTAACCGCCTCACTTTAAATCGCACTGCAAATGAATTACAGAGACAGAATCTCATGAGGGGCGAAGTGATCTGCTGACAGAGAAAGACATTTAAATTTGTGGCAGAGGAGAAGTGAAAGAACAAACATTTCTGCTCTTTAGTCCGAAAAGGAGTACTCCGCTTTGAATTACGATCCATGTGTGGATTACAAAAATGATGCTTCGGTTTCAATAGGGAAAATATCTATAGTCTGACCATATAATTCAGATTTAAAATGGAAAAAGGAATCAAAAAGCTTGTGTTGTTTACACTAATTTATTAGTTTAATTTTGGCGATAATTTATTAGTTTAATTTGGCGATAAACTGTGTTTTTTTGGGAAAAATGGTTGTATATCAAAGTTGTTCCGTTTTCCATGAGAAAAACATTCTTCGCTTAAGGCAGTTTTTCCTCGAGGCCGTTAAAAATACAACCTCAAAGAAAAACTTGATATACAGTCATTTTCACCCCCCCCCCCAATGTTTATCGCCAAATGTTAGCGAAATGGTCGAATGTGACGCGAACAGCATCAATAGCGTTTCCAATCGTAAACGCTATTGCTGATTAAAGCTGCAGCATATTAATGGGAATATAGAAAAAAAATCAATAAATGCTGTAAAATGGAATGCACGCAAAAAAATTTAATCGAAAATAATGAAAGTAAGTAGAAGGAATATGTATAGCAAAGAAAAAAATCAAGGGAAATGAACAGGAAAGATCAAAATACAATAAACAAACATTAGTAAAAAAAAAAAAAAAAATAGTCGCAATGTAACCCCAAACAAAGCGCCACCAAAAAATTGCCAACCTCGCAAGGCGCCAGATGACTGTATATCAAAGTTTAGCCTGGACTACTTTATGTGGCACTTTCTAGAGTTACATCCATCTTGTATCTTTTTGTCTTGGCATCAGGAGGAAAAATAATCAATATATTTTACAAAGAAATATACTGAAGCAAGCTGTATTTTATTTTCATATCAGATTATACACAGTTGATAAACAAGTGTGGAACAGTGGCTACAATGACTTATTTGTATATTTTTAAATTTAAAAACGGCTTTTCTACTGTATATTTTTAATGAATTGTTTTGCATATGAACATAGCTTAATTTTACCTTTTTAACAGTCTAAGTATTTCTGAATGTGTGCTATAAAAAATTGTTTTGTAAATATTTTTGATGGTTTCTAAATAAATTTTTTTAATGTTTGTTTCATATTGCTTGACTTATGCCGAGTTTACATTCGGATAGTAGCCATGCGCAGAAAGGGACTGATTTATGTTTGCCACAATTTCATAAGATAGATTCAGGCATTCTATGCTTTGCTATAAATTGTAGTTTTGGTGCCCTTCAATTTTTCTTTTTCACTTCGCATCGTATTAAAATGATAGATAATTAATTACATAAAGAAACATGGTAAAATAAAAATAGGGTCAATATATTTAAATTTGGAAAACTATAGAAAAAAAGATGGCAAATAAAATAAATACACACACACACACAACCTCGTACCAGAAAGAACAAAGAGCAAAAAATGTCGAATTAAGCTACGATAAGTGATCAATTTTTTTCAAGCCAAAAAAAAAAAAAAAAAAAACAAAAAAAAACAAAAAACACCCAAATTCTACAAACGCATGTACAGTAAGAAAAAATGCAATACAGCGGCATGTTGTTGCCCCGTCGGGACCTACTGGCCGAGTGTAAGCCAGGCATTAAGTTTAAAGCTAATTTTTCCTCTTGGATGCTATGGCACGGGCAACGTTGTGCGGGTACTGCTAGTGTAACATGTAAAGCACAATTAAATGCTCCGCTTGCCAAATCGATAAACTCCACTTTCTAAATTTTATTAAATTTTAATATCAAAGCACTTGATTGACTCCATATTGTATATATTCATGTATATATACAGAACCAATTTTTATTATAATAAGTATTAACACTACTAAATGAAAAAATCTTTTTTTGCCATTGAATAATAAATAATTTATTTCAGGAGTCAATTTGATTAACTCCGTACTCTTACGCATATCATAATAAAAATTTAGTTAACTCGTTGCACTCTTTTTCCCTCCGCTATGGAGACATCTAAAAAGTGCTCGTTTAATTTTGTTGTCTCAGTTAGAACTACGCTAAGTCAATTGAAATGAAATTTCTCGTAAGTGGACACAGTTATTTGTCAAATGATTCACAATTTGCTATTATCGAATATCTCCATCAAAAGAAATTCAGAACGTTTTTTTCGCCAGATAGTTGACATAAAACATGAAAAAACCTGTAAAAAGAAAGCACCATTTCATATGATTCAAATAGCACATCTGGACTTTTTCTCTGAAAGTACTTTAGAAAATTCTATCATTAACAGAATAGCAGCGCCTGAGGGATACAGTAAATTGGCTCAAAATATATTGGATAAAATTAAAAAAGTGGAAACCCACCTCATACAATTCAAGTGTGACTTTATTGAAGATTTGAAGATACCGAATAATATAAGAAAACAGGCAGTAGGAAAGCACTATGCCTGAAAAATGTAAACCAGCCTCCAATAGGTAGAACTATGACAAAAGAGAAGAGGAAATATGTGAGGGACTTGTTGAAATTCATTCCTCCTATTAAGCATGATTACAATAAAATTTAAGTACAAATCGACATGACTGAAGCTCAAATACAGTTGAAGAAGGAGATATTATTTATATTGATGATGAATCAAGTTAAGAAAGTAATAATACTCGTAATATATGTAACAGTAACAGAACAATTGCTATTTATTTTTACTAAAATTTTTAATAAAACATATCTAATGAAGTTTTTACGCAATAATAATAAAAAAAAACTTCGAAGACTGAATTTGAATTAATAATTTTCTTTCACTCCCCAAATCGATTAACTCCCTTAATTGGGCAAAAATTGTACTAATAATAACAAATATTCCACAGATATTCTATCTTATAATTTCTATATGTCGTTTGATAAAAGATACCTCTGCAGTAATCATCGTATTTTTGAACTTATAATTTAAAGAGAATTTTGAAAAACACTATATACTATTTAACCATTTTTCACAAATTCTTGTTTTATGGATTTAATCAATTTGGCAAGTGAAGCATTCAATTGAAAGTTGTTTATTAGTATTATTCGAAGTTATTTAAAATAAAATTTACTCTTTTTTTTTAACTTTTGTTTCTTTTTTGATGTGCTCCAGAAAAATATTTTATCTATTGAAATCATTGCAAAAACGTGTAAAAATAGAAAAAAAAACATTAATAATAATATTTTTTAAATATCAAAATATATAAAATATCACATATGTTAAAAATAATATTTATAATATTTTTAAGACATTCCATATTTACAGCAGTTTCTTAAATGAAAATAAAATGTTTTAAATAGAATAAATTCTCGATCGTCCATTGTTTTAATCTTAAAATATTGTCAAAAAATTCAATAACATATAAAAAAAAAGAAGAATCTTTTTAATATGAAAAAATATCATTATTATTTTGTAAAAAAGTAATTACCAAATTTTAAAAACAGAATTTTTTATTTATTCTTCATAATTTAATGTTTATACCACTTAAATTAAACAAAAATTGCTTTGAAATTTTTTACTTTTTATTTGTACCTTTTCCCGTCAGTATTACTAATTATCTGCAATGTTTACATCTCATAATTCCTCAAATACTAAAAAAAGAAAAATAATCCGAGTTTACTTTATTGTTAAACTATCTGCCTTTGGCGACCAGCCGGTTCGCCAGTATTACCGCTCGCTACAATTTTCAATTAAATATTTTAAGTAACTGGTCTCTTAATAGATTCTCAAACAAAACATTTTTAATCTTCAAATTTTGATAGTCATACCAAACTTATACTGTTGTTTAGATCGTTTAGTTCAAATTACTATATATATTAGCTAATTTGTTGTCATTTCCGGTAAAACTTCAACTTTAATTTAAAGTGGAAATGATGAAATTGCAATTAATATAAAGATATTTTTTAATAAAACCAAGCATTTTATTTTATTTATCATCTTTATTGTTATTTATTTATTATTATTATTATTGAATATGAGTATTGCAAACAGAATCGCTCGGTATACAAGTCTTACGTGAACTACAAAATATTTTTCATAATTTATGTAATATCTAAGAATAATTCAACAAAAATTTCTGAGATTCAGCATAAAATTCAGTTTTTAGTTTTGCTTTCAAAAGGATTGAAATGAAATCAATAATAATATTTTGTTCCGGCCTATAAATATATTTCAAAAATTATGAAGTCTAAATTTAATGCAGTAAGGTATCATATTCTGAGAAATATTCTGGACACACCAAATTTTAAATAAATGAATGAATGTTTCTATTTTCTACCATCAACCAAGACTTATTTATGAAGTTTTTAATGTTAAAAATTTAGAAAAACTCAACATTTTCATAATCTAAGGCTAATTAATCTTGAGAAACCTGTGCGCTGATTGGCGTATTTTCTCTGAAACGATCGATGGAAAATCTAAAATTATCCTTTTTTTATTGAATAGTGATATTCAAATTTTCATAAATCAGTCAGTTTAAGTGATTGATTTAGTTGATTGGAAATTAACTCTTTTTATTTAAAATATTAGTGTTTCAAGAACATTTTGTAAATCGTGATTTCCACAGCAGAAGCTTTATGTAAAATCAAAAATTCGTTATTTATTAGAGCATTTATTGAATCAAGTTACATAAAGTATAATCATTTTCCATTTAGGTCATTTTAGCAGATCTGTGTCTTACTAAAGGTTTACAAATTAGCTGTGTGGCCCTGATTTGAATGGATATCCTGTTCATATTAAACAAAACTTGCCTTAAAATAAAACTGATTTATTGGATTACTAATATAGAGAGTTTAAAAGATCATAAAATAATTTTTCTTGTATTTATTTTTTAGAAAAATTAATATTTCATATTTGTTTTATTTCCTACAGACACGTGCCAAAAATTATATTTTTGCAGATTTCATTTCCAAAAAGATTTAATTTATTTTTTGGAGCTTTAATCAATGTGATGGCAACACTTTGAAAAAAGCTAATATTTTCCCATGAATGCGAAACGTGCTCGTGCAGCTTAAATTTTATTTTTATTTTGTACGAAAAAAATTGTTGAAAAATATAGTTAAAATGTTTATTTAAAAATTCATTAAAAATAGAAATTTAATTAATTTGGTATCATTTAAAAGATAAATTTTTGATCTTTAACTTCATGTAAAAATCCTTTTTGTGCGGTAATATTTTCGGAAGTTATAGAAGAAACACGCCAAAAATTCGCTTAATTTTTAAATAAATAAAATTCTAATTAAAAATTCGAAAAAATTAAAATTGATCTTTGGAATTGTCTGTTTTTTCGATGCCTTCATCAGCTGAAAATCATCATTAAAAGAAAAGTAACAAAAGGAATTACGTATTATTACAGCACTTATCCAGCAATAAAATAAAAATAGTTGAAGCCCCTCAGTTTTCTCTTGCTGTTTCTTTAGCGAAAAAAAAGCCACCATTAAAATTTGATAAATTTAAATATTAAGAGAAAATTAAATAAATTAGTTGTTAATTTATACATTGGAAAAAGTTAGGAGTTCTGCTATTCTTCAGTGTTTGTACACGTGCCATCTCTGAGAGAAATATTTGTTATTTTTGTTTTATATTTTATTTGATTAATCAATTTTACTTTTCAAACATAATTTAACCTTCTTGGGTTGGATTCGACTAATTTTTTTGTGATTTCTGGAGTGATTTTACCCCATTCTTCTTGAAGCACCGATTTTAATTGTTGTTTTGAAGAAACGGTGTGTTTGCGAATTCTTGATTCCAATTCTTGCCAAATATTCTCTATGGGATTTAAGCCTGGAGATTGTGGTGGTGTTTTTATTATTTCAGGACAGTTATACAGCAGCCAGAGTCTAACGTTCAAAGCAGTGTGCTTGGGGTCATTGTCCTGGTAGAATTTAAAATCGTTACGAAGGTTCAATTTTCGTGCTGAAGATTTCAAATTTTGCTTTAAAATTTCACTATACTTGTACTGATCCATTATACTGTCAATAAAAACAAGATTACCAACTCCAGCGAACGACATACATCCCCATACCATAACTCCTCCTCCACCATTTTTACTGTTGGCACCAAGTTCTGTTAGCGAAATTCTTCCCTGGGTTTTCTCCACACCAAGATTCTACCGACAGAACCAAATATGTTAAATTTACTCTCATCAGCAAATATAACTTTATTCCAGTAATCAAAATTCTTATTTATGTTGGATTTTGCAAAGGCTAGTCTGAGTTTTCTATTCTTTTTACTTACGAAGAATTTTTTCCTGGCTACACTACCGTGATATCCAGCAGATCGAATTACCCTTCTAATAGTCTCAGGATTAACAATAATTCCATATAATGCTTGTAAATCAGCACCAACTTTAGGGGTACTCTTTCTTTGATTTTTTTTAATATTTCGAACGATAATTCGCTTTATTCCATTGGATAGCTTTGATGGTCGGCCAGGTCTTCTTTTATCCTGAATAATAGGATTCTTTTTATATCGTTTAATGATATTGAAAACTGTTGAATGACACAAGTTAACTGTTTCAGCAGTTTTTCTAATAGATTTTCCACGTTCAATATGCAAATTATTAACTAATTTTCGAATTTCAGGCGAAGTTTCTTTTCGTTTAGCATTCATAGCTGCACAGAGCTAAAAAACACAAAAATTCCAAAACAAACTGGAGAGAAATACTGCAGACGATTTTATAAATTATTGCCAATTGCTTTTGAGTAAAAATAAAACCACCAAAAATATTTTTATTGCTTATTTCAGACGATTTTTGCTGCATATCTAATGGTGTCCCATCACTTATGTGAGCTATTTTTTGCTCCGTTCTAAACAATTGTATTTTTATTAAATTAATATTTTAATATTTTGACAAAATGTATGTTATGTAATAATTGTTACTAAATTTAAGTATGAAACACACCCACAAAAAATTTGTACATTTTTTTAAATTTATTTTATTACAGTTTCCTTTTGTAAAGCACAAGTGTCCCATCACTTTTGTGAGACACTGTATTCTGTGATATGTTGAGCAGTATGTTTTACATTAGCCATAACGAAGGATAATTCCTTTTCTCTACGATTTTAGCTATTAGTTTAATGCAAATTTTTCAGTTGCCTTTGACTTCAATTCAAATGGTTTCATGCAATTTTCTTTTTTCTTTTTTTAATTATTCCTGTTTAAAGAACTAATTGGCAATGGTTGTGGTTTCATTTAATTTTTCTCGATAATTACTTACATGTTCTTTATCTTCTTATTCTATTAACATTTAATTAGTCATTTGTATGTGCAATAAAAGGGGCTGTTACTTCATATGTATATTTCTTTATATCTGTATTTTTCATATCTAACGTACATAGTTTACGACATAGGAAAAAAAAAACATTCAGTCATTTGTAAATTTTTCCAATCGAAATGGATTTTTTTCCTGTTCATTTTGTATATTTGTATGCAAAAAATAAAACAAAAGGAATTTTTGCTCACTTTCTTTTATTGCACCATTTTGAGCAATGAAAATTTTCTAATGAAATCAAACAAAAATATTCTTACGAATTTCAATATTTTTTTCACTGTGATTCATAATACGAAAATTCTAATTAATAAATATCTAAAATGAAATTTCAGAATTTATGCAATACACTAAATGCAACAAAGCAATCATACTTATCGCCGTTATATTAGTTTATTTTTAAGCTTTTATAAAATTGTATAAATATACTATTTTGGTGTTAATTATTGTTCTAAATATTGATTTTTTTTTGCTTTGGATTTCTTTTTATTAAATTTCGAATGAAAAATGAAAAAAAAATTTACTGTAAAGGATAATCACATTTTTTTTCAAGTTCCTGTTACAATTCAAATAAAATGTGAAATTAATATTAAGAGCTGAATAAAATTAACTTGCAAAAATATCCAATATAAAAAAAGATATTAGACCGAAAAGCAAATTTTCCAGATATGTTCTTTTTTTTGTTTTGTTTTAAATAAGTATCTAACTGTTCGAAAACAAATATGAAACCATTCCAGCAGAAATTTCTTTAGCATTAATTTTTGCGTGTATTTTTCGTATTTCAAAAGCTAAAACAGACGCTTTTTACCTACATTTCGAGCCATGTAGTTAGTTCAGAGAAATTGACCTGACAGCTGTTCCAACGAATATATGGTATTCTTATTTAAAATTGCTCACATAAAGAAATAGACGTTATGATAAGATCAGTTTTCTATGTTCAGAAATAAGTAGTAATAGAATATCCGATTTACCAATCCACCGAAAACAACTTTCCACCATATTCACGTGAAGAAATCATACTTTCATAAAAAAAAAAGTAAGAAAGAAAGAAAGAAAGAAACTAAGCCATAAGCCACAATTTTAGAAAATGTTTAAAAATTATACCGGTTTTATAAAAGCTGTACACATTTTCAATATTTTGTAAAACAGAACAGTTTAGATCCCATTTCCTCCCCTTTCTTTTGCGAAAAATATGAAGAAGAAGTATGCTATTGTCAAAAAGTTCGACTTCCAGATTTTGATAATCATATTTCATACCACAATAAATTTGAAAAACACATTTTTCGAATTATGTCTGTCTGTCTATCTATATGAGGAAATAATAAGTTAAAAACGTATTGGGCTAAAAGAATGAAATAAAGTACATAATTTTATTTTCAAAAATGTATATGTGTAGTAAATTTTGGATTAAATGCATCATTAGGTGACGAACTAGCTGTTTGTTTATTCGTATGTAATGTAACCGTAATAATACAAAAATGTTGATTTAAGTGTATAAAATTTCAGATGCAATTTTGTGAGAAAAATTACAGACATGCAGTGAAATTTGGACTCAATCGATTGCAAGGAAGACATCCAAAATTCGTGCATAGTTTTTTTTTTTTCATTATACTACGAAACACAAAATGCTATATATTGAGCTAGGAAGGAGATTTGCTGTCTCCAGGCCCATGCATCATTAATTCATGCATCTACTTAATATTCTTGGTTATTTATTTCATGATTTTTTTCAATAAGTCATTAAAATAATTAATAATCCATTTAATCCAAATCTATGCATTTAGGTCAAGGATGAATAATTTAATATTGCATGCCTCTTTTTTATTTTCCTTCTTTTAAGACATACGCAGCAAGTATATTCAATCTCAAGTGTTCTCTAATTTTATCTTTTTTATGCATAAAATGCTCAGTATAAAACAACTTTTTAGGTGAAAAATCATACTATTTTTTGAAAAGACTAGTTTCTAAGCATTTATAAATCACTAATGTGTTTTTTATGCATATTTTTTATGTTTTATAAAGCTGAGACAATATAAATGAAGGATTGATAATAGTTTACGATAAAAGTTATTTTGAATTACCATTTCCTCTTAACTAATAATAATTTCTTCTTAACTTGAGTTCCATTTCCTCTTAATTCGATAACGTTTTAATACTTTACTCATTTGATAACTTATTTTCTTATTGGATTTGATATAATCATAGAGTCCATACGTTATCTGTAATTTCATTTTGGTGAAATTAATTCATCTTTTTAGTTCGAAAAATACAATTGTATCCGGCTTAAGAACTAGTGTTGGTCGTATCTAATGGTTTTTCTGGACATCTAAAAAAATACAAAATGTCGTCTAAATGTATTGAAATAGGATTATGAACTGGCAAAATTATTAATTTCATTCGAAATAATTAATTACATTAGGAAAATCCCATGTGGATAATCCTTTTTTTCCTCCAACGTGTAATGCTCTGAGGTAGGAATAAATACTAAATAAACATTTTACAATAAATAGATTTGGACCAATAACCTATACTAGATAAAATAGAAAGTGGTATTTTGTAATTAGAAGATTGTGGGTGGAAAATAAATTCCCAATCACACAATAAGCTAAGTTGCATCAGTAGATAGTCTATACAGCACATGGAAGATAAAATAGCAACATGGTCGATAAAATAAGTAGGAGTCAGTGTCAACAACAAATATTTGGATTGCTTAAAGTAGGTGTTCAAACAGTGACGGATTTGGGTATTATGCAACCCTAGGCAGTGAATATTATTATGCCTTTCTTTAAATAAATTGGTTTATTTAATTTAACATTTCAACGTATATTTTTAACATGCAAATTATTGGTTTTAGGATAATATTTTTCATTTTATTAACTTTTTTGAAAAATGTTTTTATTTATCTACTAGTTGCTTCAGGCGACCAGTTGGTTCGCCGTGAATATTGGTTTTATTTGTTTTCAAATCAATCTTTTAGAAATATCTTCATATTCGTGATTCCACCAAATTGTTTGATATTAAAATCGTGTAATTTTAATTAGCTTATTTACTCTGTACATTTCATACATGGACATTTCTAACGCAGATCAGAGGCATGACATCATAATTCTACTAAGAGCGTAAATACACGGTTAATCTATCTTCTAAATTTCCCGCTATTGTAGTTTCATTTTTATATGTCTGCACAAACAGAAAATATTAATCAGAAACATCATTATTTAGCTTTTAAAAATGAAAAAAAAGTTTATTTATCTCTAAATTGCCTAATTGGAAATCCTTCACTATGTTCGTAGGACTATGTTCGCCGTCTGAAGCTATGCATGCTTCAGATGACTAGTGTGGTACATTTTATAAACAATACATCTGAAGCTGTATCGTACATATTGTTACGAAATTTTCTTTACCGGGGTTCGTTTGGATAGTGGAAGTGATATGGTGTGTAGAACACTCAATCAGCAGACAGTAGTAGAAAATAAAACAACGACGTTTATTTACACGAAGACAAACAGGACAGCACAAAGTGGCAACTATATACAGCACAGAAGACGATTATCTTCACCCGAGACGTGTAGCATACAACAGCATACTCAGCAGCATACAACCAGAATCTACTGCAGACAGTAGCGCACAGCTCAGTTCAGCACGAGCTTGACTCAGTCACTTCCGACTACTCCGTCTTCTCTCCGACTACTGGCTTCGTCGTCTCCCAACTCGGACTTGACTCTCTAGATGATGGTAAACTTTACGGAGCGCCCGCCTTGCGTAGCAAGGCTATCTCCAAGGTCCTTGTGACTTTCAGCCCTGGCGTCATAACTTGCCCTGGTCTTTTTGGTTTAGTGGCAGATGTAGTGGGGCGTCATTGTAGGTTCCGATGGCGGGGAAGAGATGGTGATGAGAGAGTCAGGTCGCCTTGTGCGGATCAAGAGTCAGGGGTGTAGGAGTGGGTGCGTGTCTCGTCGTCCAATGGTGGAGCGTTCTTGCGGTGGTGGGCGGAGCCAGTCCATGGAGCTGTGAAAACCCAGGAGAGTGTAGATTTTGGCGGTTTTGGCAGTTGAGTTGTCTAAGTTAGAGGCTAGGCTACTATTTTCTGTCAGCGAATCAGAGAGGTCTCTTTGCGGGGTGGGTTGGTAGCTTCATGAGAACTCAGAGTGTTAGTTAGCCTGAATTATTAGAGCAGTAGTACATTGCGGGGTCTTTTGATTTTAATATTGGGGGTGTACTTTTTCATTTGGGCTATTGCTTCATTTTTATTGTTATCTAAGTTATTGTAGAATTTGATTGACAGTTGTTTAATGGTTTCAGTGAACGTTTTGTATCTTAGTGCGTTGCATATGTCAGGAGTTCTCATGAAGCGTCTGGCTTTGCATATTATTCTTATTATTTGGTTATGCTGTTGTTGGATGATTTTTAAATTAGATTTTGCAGCATGGCCCCAAACAGGGCATGCGTACGTGAGTACTGGACGCAAATAGGCTGTAAAAATAAGCATTTTCATGTCCCTATGCATTTTTGAGTTCCGGCCTATTAGGGGGAAAATTTTACGTGACTGAGCTCGGAACTTGTCCCTAACATAATTAAAGTGTTTTTTCCAGGTAAGTTTCCTGTCTAAAATTACTCCTAGATATTTAGCTTCCTGAGACCACGGGATGGGACTATTTTTAACAATTAATTTTGGGAAGTCCGGCTGCTTTTGGGATCTGTGAAACATTACCGCCTCCGTTTTGGAGTCATTGATTTCTATTTTCCATTTCAGAAACCAATCCTCCAATTTGTGTAGATGTCTGTTAAGTGCGATACGCACGTAGTTAGGATTTTTGTTCTTGGCCAGTATTGCTGTGTCATCGGCATATAAGCACAACATTGTGTTGAATTGCTTGGGCATGTCATTAATGTATAATGAAAAGAGCACAGGGCCCAATTTTGAGCCCTGTTGTACCCCTGCTTTAATGTTTTTGGTGTCGGAAAGTTCGTGTTTAATTCTGACTTTAAAGGAACGACCTGTGAGATAAGACTCTAGTATTCGAATCAGATAGCCTGGAATCTGATTCTCAATTAGCTTGAATACGAGTCCATTAATCCACACTCGATCGAACGCTTTTTGAATGTCTAGGAAGACAGCACCTGACTTCTGTTTGTTAGCAAATCCTTCTGTGATGTATTCGGATACTCTGACGAGTTGATGTGTCGTAGAGAGGTTCGGCCTGAACCCGAATTGTTCTGGACCCAAAGTGTTGTTTTCTATTAAATGTTCGTTTAATCTTTTAAGTATTACGCTCTCAGCAATTTTGCTTAAAGTTGATAGCAGCGAGATTGGTCTGTAGCTAGAAGGATTTGTGGGGTCCTTTCCTGGCTTAAAAGACTTGACTCTCTGGCAGCCGCAGCCCCTTTTATAGGTCTCAGGAGGCGGGGCTAGAAGCCTCTCAACGAATCAGGAACGTTCGAGGCGTATCTCGGTTCCTACTGGACGGATCGGGAAAATTCTCGAAGTTTCGGGTATTATCTATTTTGGCGCCAAAGTCGCCAAATTCGTCGCCAAGTTGCCAAATGGTCGCCAAGTTTGTCGCCAAGCTCTGGGACCTCCGACGTGCTAATCCCATTCAGATGACTGTAAAACTTTCTTTCTATTGATGGAACAAACTATGCTGGGAAGCCGAATTGCAGGTTTGTAACAATATATTTAATATGGTGTATCTTTTTCTTTCGCTTAATTCGTTGACAAAGAGCCTATTAGAATCCTCCCCTCTTTTCACTAGTAACTCCCATGTCTAAAATAAAACTGACTTGTTTCTGTTCCATGATTTGTTCTCTTATTCCATGCCGACTGTCTCATGATTTTAAAATTACCCTACATATGACGTAGCTAAAAGTAAAGTGCGGCGCCATATTGCGGATGTATGACAGAAAGTCAAAGATTGAACATTTCTGATAATGTAGTTTTGGAAAATTGCTAATTAAAATTTGCTTAAGCCTCTCGAGTCATATATTCGTGGAAGATAAAGATTTTGATGAGTTTCAAGGAGAAATAGGCAAATAATTTTTAAATTGAGCTGAACGAAAAAAAAAAAAATTAATGCTACCGCATTCATGGTATTTTGCATCATATGACAAGGAATGCTATTGCATTCATATATGCAGAACTATTATCATAATATATCGTAAATATCTTAATGTGATTGTAATGCCTTTTTTAATATGAAGTGAATAAAAAAGCATAAAAGAAATGTAATAATTCTGTATTTTTAATATATGCTGCATGAACAGAGGAGGGCATTTTTTTCAACTTTCGATGAACCGTAAAAAAAGACAAAACAAGAGAATAACATGAATATATTACCAAAATTATGCACAAATACGGTTACTTTTTGACATAATTATCGTGAAAATTCAGGCACTTGTTATATCGTTGGACCAGGTTTTCCAAATCAAGTTTTCTCAGTTCAGGCACTTGTTATATCATTGGACCAGGTTTTCCAAATCAAGTTTTCTCAGGTTCACCTTTTAAAGTCGCAATTGTGGCATTTTGGATGACCAGCTCGTTGCTTAGAATTCACATCCTCCGTTTCTTTTGAACCCTTTGATAAGATCATTGAACAAGATCGTCTTTTGCAACATACTTGTGTTCTTATGCTTCTTTAGCAAGAACGCAACTTAGAATTGAATGATTTTTATATCTATCCTGAACTGATGGAATGACTAAGATACCAAAACTTCCAAAATAATGAAAAATTTCAGAGGAGCATTAATAGCCATCAAAGGCAGCAACATTCTCCAAAGAAAATCGAACACCTATAAATGCCTGAATTTGTAAGATATAAGAGAGCCTTGAAACTATAAGATATAAAAAATACTTATATCTATAACATATTAGAACCGCCTGAATATTCTCTGTGATTATGTCATAATGAAACCATGTCTACATATACCTTTCAGTAATAAATTTATTTTGTTTTCGATTCTTGCCTTTTTTTAAGGTGCATCGGAGGCTAAAAAATATAGTCTGCGTGCATTATGATATCATCCGTTTTCTACAGTGAATGTGCTATTCTTTCATCACTGAAGTTATGCTTCCAGAAGAACAATGGAGGATTTTTCTTATGACATTTATTTCCGTGTCACAGTAAAAGAATACGTGGACCAACAGATCGATTGATCGAAACCGATTAATACGCATTTTAGCTACAACAGGAACTGGGCATTGGATATCTTACGAAAACATTCATACATAACGCGCCAGTTCTATAGCAATCCACTCGAAAACATAAAAATTTGGTAGCTTCAAAAAAGATCTTTCTTACTTTCCCCTATAAGAAAGAAGTAGAATTGTAATCGTCAAAATATTTAATAAGATTTTTTTAATTGACAGATTTTTTTTTGACATTGACATTATTTTTTTAATGAATATTTGACATTTTAATAAACACGCATGTATTAGAACTTGGATGCCCAAATGCAAAAAGCGCCTTTTTGGATTCATGTCTGTCTGTCTATGAACATGATAGTCATTTTAACAAATATGAGTGCCCTTGGCAATAGCAATTTGGCTCCGTATTTGAAATCTCAATTAAGAATTTGAAGGGCTGTTGTACAACGAAAATATTTGCCAAATAAAATAACTGAGAGGTAAAATAAAAAAAAGTCATTTTCTCTCTAATTAACGCCTACATTTTCACAAATTTGTGCCTTTTTTAAATACAATTTATGGTATTAATAATTACATTATAAGGAAAAAATATTCTTTCTATTCCACTCTGCATTATAAAAATGCAATAATTTAGTTAATACATGAATTAAAATAATAAAAATATATAAATAGTTAGTTCCTTATTTAGAATTTTAAAAAATATATTTATTTAATAATAAAAATCAATTTACGTTTTGTTATATAATTTAAGAAAAGTGTTATTCTAGTATTGTTAGTCCATATTCAATATTACAAACAATATAATAAATCAAAAACGGGATGAGATACTCAAGTTTTAAATCGAAATTGTAGTTCTGTAAACAATTATTGACCAAATCGATTTAGTGAAAGAAAATCTTTTCTATAACATATACAAGATTCTCTTTCCTGTACCACGAATTTAATCTCAAAACGGATCTCATTGTAGAAAATAGAAACGAGGACACTACTTTTAATTTAGTATAATTAAAAAAATATTGATTTGTCCTTTAAAACAGCCATTATTATTTAGCCATTTGACAAGTGTTAAAGAGTGAAGCAAAAACCGAATAAAAGGTGAGAGAAAAGATGCTACGAAAAAAAAAAGTGTGTAAGCACCGATATTAAAATGTGAATAAAAATTATCCATTATTGTTGAGATGATATAAAATATACATATCCGCCGAGCTATTCATTTTAAAAAGTTTTGGACAACATTCATTTATTTAGAAAAAAAATCCATGTTTTTTGACATGGAGATAATAAACGATCAAAATCCGGTTGAAAAAAAAAAGATTTTTCTAAAACAATTTTGTATGTTAATTTTGCAGTTGTTATTTACTTAACATATTGATTATACTAGATAACGTAATTTTTATGATCTCATGATAGTTTTAAAGTAATTTCCAAACATTTCACATTATCTAGTCTTTCAACTTACCTTTAACTATTTTGTTGTTTTGAATATAATGTTCCTGAGGTGAAAGTAAATTCGTCTCCAATATTTTACTACCATTTACTATGAAATATAACTATTGAAGATAATCAATACATTTAGAAAAAAATTTATATTTAGAATTTTAAATTTCACAAATTAAAGAGTACTTCACTTTACTTGATTTATCAAAGTTTGAGGAACTTTCAGTTTAGTAACATGCAATTAGGTTGATTAGTAGGGCGTTTATTCTTTATCAGTTGTGTCTAAGTATTATTTGTTCTAAGTTTCGTCTACCACAGCAATTCTTCTAAAACCACAGATATTCCATAATTAATATAATTTTTTATTTAATTACAAATTAATGATGCTTTTTCTTAAATAATGGATTCTGTAGAATCAGAAAGTCTGTTTCATATGGTAAAATATTTAAAGGTCAACTTCATCAATAATATTCTACATGTTTTTATTTAGCTTTGAATCGTGTGGTAACCAGAAGATATGTAGCCAACTCATGGAAAGGAGTTGTTTTTTAAAATGATCTTTTCCAGTTCAAAAGAACTGAAAAGAAATCCGTGATTTTTTTATAATATTATTTACAATCTTGTTTCGAAAAGAGACATACTTTAAAAAAAAGTTTTCTGAGAATAGTGGATTTTTAAAATTGAAATAATGTTTACCAATAAAAAAAGCAAGTGTGTATTCGTAAAATCATATTTTGCAACCTTTGATTCTTTTTATCGTCATTATATAAAATGTTTAAGCATTTTTAATTTTATTAGCAAATGTTTACTTTGCACTAATAATAATAAAATGAAATTATAGCATCATGTAAGACAACGTGTTAGATGATACAAACAGTTAACTATTCTATAAAGAACATTTATATAGTTAAGCATGACAAAAATCTTGTGATATTTTCGCACTCGTAGGTGCAAGCCATTTAAATTGTATTAATTTTTATAATTGTTTTAAGTTTTCGTACTAGTATCTGAAAGTTCTTTTGAACATTTAAATAAATCTTTAAAAAAGTAATAATTTTATTAGGTTACAAAAAACTCGCAATAGCAAAGAGAAAATTGTTAGTCTGTAATAAATAAGGGAAGATATATGCTTACGGCTTTCTGTGAAAGTTTATTCGTGCTTTTGAAAAATGCTGAAAACCTAGATGGTGCTTTAGATATGCTGAATGCAGTTTAAGATGAGTTGAATTTTTGAATTAAACCTCAACAAGGCTTGTGCAAAATTCCTCAAGATAAATGGAAGAAAAATAAAGACAAGAGAAAAATAGGTTTTTTCTATCTTGAAGTGTAATTACAATGAAAAGCTTATTATTGCAACGGATTTAACTATTAGGAAAGTTTGTTCTTTCTAGTTTTTATATATTATCAACTAACCATTTAAAAATATGTAAAAACTTTGTGATCCAAACTATTGATGTTGACCATTGTACATCGTGATTTGAAATTATATGCTAAGGAAAGTTTAATTTTCTAGAACAAATCTGTCTCTTAAATAAACAAAGAAAGCGAGTAATAAACGCACACTTCAATCATTTCATTTCAAAATATAATCCTATATGGATTATATATAGTTGTTTCGACTTTTTCATTTTTTATTTTCATTGGAAACTTTATATTATTTAGCATAATGCTGAAATTTCCTTGTATAGATATGAATCTGTAATTGAAATCAACATTGCATCAGCAATTGCAATCGTTTTTGCTTTTTATTTTGCTATCTTCATAAGATTTTTGATAAAACAAATTCCTGTTTCCCGTTTTAAATAGAAAACAGTAAACAAAAAGAAATATACGTATAACACATATGTTTTTGCCGGAATTACGTTTGTTTATTTAATTTTAGTATAGTTTTCGTTTCGCAAGGCGAGAAAAGTTAAATACATTTTTTTCATTTGAATAATACTGTTAAACTTGCTGAGACAATTAACAGATTATCAATTCGAAAATTTCGACGTTGGAAAGAATTAAACAATAATAATATATAAATTTTGGAAGGAAAAAAAGTTGTATTTTAATAAAAAGCATCTAAGTATGAAAACAAAAATTCCTATCAGATGTCAAATTTTCCCTTATTTGTACATCCATGCCAATAGTGCCACAAGAACTTTTTTGTTTAATATATATTAATAAAACCTTAAATTCATAAATAGTTTATTTGTTATGGAAATTTAAATTACTGAATAAATTTTCTTCAGAATTTGCCCTAGAATTCTATTAAAAAAGTTATTAAGAATTTCACAACTGTTAATTAATTAGTTAATTTATATATGGAATAAAATTATATTTCCTTCAACAAAGAAGATTATTTTAAGTATGGTGTTAACACTTTTATTAATCGACAACATTAAACACGTCTTAAATGGTTTTATTCACTTGCTGTCGAGTTGTCTCTGGAAATGCTTAGTTAAATTTTGCACCATTCTTTAAATCATTTTAATAATTTATAGGAAGTAAATTCTTGATGATTTTTAAATGTCCTTTAAAATTGCTTATAATTTTTGAACACCTGATATTCACATTTCAAATAAAAATAAAGTGAGTAACAGTTTTTTATATTATTGTATTTTTATTTTGTAAATATTATATATCTATGAGTATGTATATAATAAGTGTTATTTAAGTGTGTATATGTACACACACACACACGCACGTAAGCACACGTGTGTGTGTATGTGCTAAAAGTTTATATATTTTTACTTTCTTGCATACGGCATTTACCATGTGTAGTTGTTAAAGGTTTGATTTGTTATGTGCTATCTGTAAGCGTTTATTGTATTACAAGCTCTTGAACTTTTACTCACAAATAGGAAAGCTCTTAAACATTTACTCACAAACAGAAAAGCATAAGGTTATTTTAGTTAATTTTTTATTTACAAAATACTTGATAGTATTTTTATCCTAATTGCTTTAGGTATATAAATAATCTGAAACAATTGAGTCTCGCAGATTATCCTTTCCTTTCTACAGCTCAACATTACATCTTTCAATGATACCAAAACTGTCAAAGAAATGGCTATGATATTTACATAAATGATAAAACGACTATCATTTCAGACACAGTCAGACAGCTACTTCTATACGAATACAACGCTCATTATTTGATGAATCGAAAAAAAAAACTTAAAAATTAGAGCTAAGTAATGAAACTAACAATTCAGCTGCGTTTAAAATGCAATAAAGCCACGTCAAAAGATTTTATTATCCGTGAACTTCATTATCAGAAAAACAAACACACCAGACTGCGTGAAAGAAAGAGATCAAGTTGTGCGCTCTTGATCTTGCAGAAGCGGAATTCCGCGAGGGCGGAAACAAGCGCACCTGTCTCAAAGTACCTGAAAAAAAATAAAAAAAAGAGGCCGTCACTAAGAGATTCGGATCTCGCCTCAATTTGCAGGTTGAAGTACGGAATGTTGCTATTTGTGTTTACTTTTCTTATCTTTAGCTGTAAATTCAAAAACTCCACATGTTATTGATAAAAGAAATAAACGTGTATTTCTTTGAAACGCGAGCATAAAACTGATTATTGAAGCGAAATGATTGAACTCAGTCTTATGTTATTATTTTAATATTGTTCTATTTTAAATAACAAGCATCTTTTGGATATTTCCAGGAGAAATAGTTTAAATAAATTACAAAATATTTTGGTGCTAAAAGATTCGATAAAAATAAGTGGTCTTAATTTAGAGGAATTTGTTAATTATGAATAACTCTAATTTCATTGGGAAAAAAACAATTATTTAATGGATAAATTAAAAAAATATGTATAAAATATAAATTTTTAAATTTTACTGTTTCATTTTTGTAGAAAAAAGCAATTACAAAGAACATTTCAAAAGTTATCAAAATTAAAATCTGAAAAGCTGTTTATTATTTTATATGAGAAGCATTTATTTCTGTTTTCTTTTCCCTCATTGTATGTGTTTTTAGCAGATTTCTCATATATATCTTATCTTTTGGCCATCCTTTCTGTTCAAAGGCTTAGATTTATCTTTATTAAGGCTTATCTATTTTGTTTTTAAACCCCTTTTTAATGCGACATGTTTGTAACTATGAAATACGGTAATCGATTCTTCATTTCTTTTTGACGAGTTTTGAAATATTATACTCTGTTGTATTCTTAAATGTACTACTTAAATATTTTTTGAATTTAATTATCAATAAATATAGTAATTTAATTTAATTATTATTTTATAATGGGTGCCATCAAGTGGTGAATTCAATTAGGCAACTGTTTAGATGCACAGGCAAATCGATTAAAAATTATATTGATCTAGTAGCTAAATAAATAAATTTGCAAAATATGCATATTCTATAAACTATTAGAATAATATAAAACTCTTGTCCGCAGTTAACCTAACAGAGTTAGTTAGGTTATCAGAGAAAAATTTTGCAGATTTTGGCATTTAAAACTATCTTACGAGAAAAAAAAATTAGTCTATAATTTATATGAGTGCATTATCAAGATTTCAAGGGCTCATTAAACAATATCTATTTTTTCAAATTAAAAAATTAATTAATCATTATTAGCTACAGAGACATTCATAATTACGCTGGCTCGTTCCCAAATATTCAACAATATTGCCACATAAAAATAATTTTTACATCAACTTAAAATTCAAAAAAATTATCGTTTCAATGGTTTTAATTTTTGCCATGTATTTTTTTCTTATTTAATAAATTTTTAAGAAATACTTTAAGTGTAATTTACAACGATATATTTCATTGTTGAAACAAAATTCAAATCGTCTTCATTGTCGCAAATGGTATCTCATTCTGGCATTTTTCACATTGTTGATAATTATGGTGCGAAGATTTGCTTCTTTTTTCACGCGTAGTAGATATTATTATAAGATATAATTTTAATAAAATTTTTGAGTTATTTTTGTTGCGCTTATAACTAAGACCAAAATAAGGTTCAGAATCGAGCAGTGATGAAATTGTTTTTAAATGCTCACCCTTTTTTTAATACTGCCGTTTTTTTTTCAGGAATTAATTGGATATAGACAGAAAATTAGGGAAATTCTTAACATAAATAGCAGAATGACATGAGGTTTCTAAAATAGTATGACTTTTATGTCTATCCAAATTTTCAATTCAAAAACATTTTATCGAGAAAGCCTTTTAAGACCATGTTACAGAAAGCATTTAATTAAAACATTTAGCAGTCATTGATCTCAGCTTACTAGCTGGTCGTCAATAGCGGCTTGTAATAAAGGAGAATGTGTGAATTTATATCTTTGTTCCTATGTGCATGCGCGGGCGTGTGTATTGAAGCTGTACAAGACTGACCGTTTGACCTAAAGTTATTAAATTTGATACAGATATACTTTGGAGGATAAAAATGTAAGTACCAGAGGGATGTTTTTGAAATTTAATTCGTTGAAAATTGTTAGATTCTGACGTGCTTCTGCGATATGCCCCGTAAATAGCGTTTACACCATTTTAATATTTTAAAACTCTCGTATTTTTTTAATAATATCAATTAAATTAGAAGAGAAAATTTTAATATATTTTGTCAAAAAATGAGAATTTGTATAATTTTTAATTATAGATTTCACTGTTTCTTCAAATTTCAAACTTTTTTATTGTTTCATTAAATATTTAATCGCATGATTTTCTTTCATTATCGAAAGCTAAGATAGAATAATTCTATTAACACATGTGTAGTTTACCAGAGAAATGAATAAGTGATATTGCAGTACCCTAAAAAATTAAACATTCATTTTCTGGATAGCTTCGTTTTTAATAGCCCATGGAACTTGACCTTATTCGGTAAATAAACTTTTCTAATGGGGTCAAGCCTTGTGACATCATACTGACATTAAAAGTGTAGTTGTCCATGTAATTTACCTTCTAATTACACTCATCTTTCGATGAACTATATGATTTCACTTTGCTGTTCTTCCTGTAAATCGCGCAATTACTAAAAGAAATTTTTCATTAATGTGATCATCATATCATGTGATAAACATATGATCAAATATTTGATGAAATAAGGAAAATGGTTTGAATTTAATGCAGCAAATGAAGTATATTGTTGAAATTATACAGAAAGTATTTTTAATTTTTTTTTCAAAATTTATGAAAATATAGCACATTAATTAAATTGTCATCCTTAAAAGGATATTTTTTGATTAATCAAAATTTTTTAATTAATTTTTTTAAAAGATCACTTTCTAAATATACATTTCTTTCCTCCAAAATATACTTGCTCCAAATTTCAAATGGTCTGTCCTGTAGAACTTCAACACATATACATTGAAAATTAAATTGTTTCAACCTTTAAATTGAAAAAAAAATCATTTATGGATCAACAGATATGGATGATATTGATGTCATACATGTTTAGCATGGACATTTATGAAAAATAATAACTTTATTTATAAGTAATAATATAAATAATAAATTATTTACAAGAGCACATAGCATCAGCAAGCTATATAGCATCTTAACAGCGAGGAGAATGAAATAATAACAGGAAGAATTACAGGATTAAAATGCAAATTCAGTTGAGTTATTTCAACATTTGATCACCACATCCATTTTTTCCTATATTGTTTGTAAAAACATTCACCAGATACAATTTTTTTAAAAATTATTTTAAAATTTTAGGGATTGTAGTCATAACTAAATGATTAAATTGGGTACATCTGATTACACTTTTGTAAATTAATCTATCAATTCAAACATTCGACTAGTTTGAAGTAAGTTTAAATAGACACTCCTTCGAAGAAGAAACCAGTTCCCATTGAAGGGTTAAACCTATCAAACTGTAAACTGTAACCAATAAACTGTAAACCAATGAAAACTGTAGTTAGCAAATAAGTTGATATTTAGAATAAATTTGTGATGTTGTAAAGTCAGTATCTATTTCCTCAATTTGTGATTTGTAAAATCAATATCCACTTTCTCCGCTTTAAAATCGAAGTATTCAACTAATCAGTCTTTTACTCATAAACACCGTATAGAAGAATACTGCTCGTCGAGGGCCGAACACTTGAATTTACCATTTTATGCTTATTTATAAAACTGCACGCAAATGTGACGGAACATATTTTTTTGATAAAGAATTCTCAATTTATAATAAAAACTCGATTTATATACATGGCTGACTCGACTGTTTAAAAAACAAATGGACACTGTATTTCAAAAAGATGTGGAGATGTATAAAAATAAAGACCATCGATTCGCTAAAGGAAAAAAAAAAAAAAAAAAAAAAAAAACAGGTAACCAAACATGATGTCATAACTTCTCAAGGAAAAGATGTGTTCTTTCAACAGTTTTTATCATAAAGAAAGAAAAACAAAAACAAATACAAAGAGTGAATGAATCACGCGGTTTTTAAATGAGCGTCAGTATGAAAGAGAGTCCTTTGACATTTACTTGTGAAAGCGTGAATGATGTTGCCCATTTAATTAAAGATTACGCTGCTCACGGTTATTCGGCGCGTCACGGATGATTCTCTGGAATGTAACTATGCGCCATTCTTTTAAATACTTTTACAGAACAACTGTGAAATCATGGGTGGTTTCTTTTTTAAGGATATCAAATATATTAAAATGTCTTTTATCTAAATAATGATTTTTTTAAACTCGAAAAGCAATTAAATTCACATAAAAGTACTAAAAGATACAAGATTACAAATCAGTTGATGAAGAGATTAAAAGTAACTAACTACCTTCGACGATCGTCTGTTTGATGAACTACATTTTATAATATCAAATGAATGTACTCTTTTAAATTGTACCTACACAGTAAATATGGAGCATTCGGATTAATTATAGCCATGCATGCAGTAAGTTAGGAAATATGTTGGGGAAATTAACTGTAGGAATCCTGCAAAAGTTTTACTTTGCGATTTTTTTTTATTTAAATAGCAACAACTACAGACGACTACTAATGGCAAATCTTAATGACATCGGATTTCAAACTTTCAAACGACATTAAAATTTGGGAAATCAGTGGAATAGTTGTGGCTGGGGAATTCATTTATGATTTTGCCTCATAGAGAATGTACGATGAAGCCGTGTTTTTGAAATTTTTCTGGAAAGATGTGCGTTGAAAAGGCAATCAATGATCATATATAATATATATACAGTCGCTCCAAGCCAAACTCGGACACCATAGAAAAAAATCTTGTTTTGCAAAAATACTTTGACTAAAAGGAATTCAAAAAAAGTAAAGATGGTTTTATAATAGTGAATTTATTGCTCTATTAAAAACAAACCAAATAACGTTAATTCATAAATTATAATGACAAATTTAGAGATAAAAATAAAATTGCGGAAGAAAGAGAGCGTAAGCCAAACTCGGACATCTGACAATAAAGCGCCAAATAATTGCAATTCTGAGTGAAAATTGTAGACAACTTCATGAAAAACATTGCAGTTGTTCAGCGGAATTCTCGATTTGACGTTTTTTCATTTATTTCAGAAAAGAACTTAATTTATTGAAAATGTCAAGCCAAAGGGGTTAAGGAAATTGATTATTAAGCATACTGAAGATGGAAAGTCTGTGCGAGAAATATCGAAGATTGTCAAAAGAAGTCATTCCACGGTTCATGACATCATAAAACGCTACAAACTCAATAATCAGGTGGAAAATAAGCCCATAACAAGATTTTCACCGAGGCAGATGAGCGATATTTAGTGAGAAAAGTGAAAGTAAATCCCTTCCTTAGCGCTCCAAAGCTAGCTATTATTGCTGAAAATGAATTAGGGAAAAAAGCTAGTCCATCAACAATTAGAAATGTGCTCCATAAGAAAAAATCTCAATGGAAGAAAAGCCAGGCAAAAGTCTTTCATAAGTAAGCGAAATCAAAAAGTAAGACGTGAATTCGCAAAGGAGCATGAAAACAAGGATTTTTCTTACTGGAAACAAGTATTATTCACTGACGAGAGCAAATTCAATATATTTGGATTAGATGGCAAGCCATATGTTTGGAGAAAATCGAATGAGGAATTGCGTAGAAAAAACTTGAAACCAACTGTGAAGCATGGTGGCGGATCGGTAATGGTCTGGGGATCATTTTCAGCTGCTGGCCCATGAACTTTGTATTTCATTGAAGGGAAAATGGATCAGAATGTATACCTTGACATTTTAAAAACAAATTTGCCACTATATGTGCAAAAACTTTCGCTTGCCAATAATTGGAGATTTTATCAGGATAATGATCCCAAGCATAAAGCTTATAGAGTGCGTTCCTGGCTCCTATATAATTGTCCTCACGTCATGGAAACACCACCCCAAAGCCCAGATATAAATCCCATCTGGAATTTGTGGGATCATCTTAATAAAAAAGTCCGGGAACACGCTGTTTCAAGTTAAACTGAGTTGAAAAGAGTATTATTGCAAAAATGGTACAATATTCAGCCCAATTTTTGTGAAAAATTGGTGCAATCTAAAGCTAAACGCCTTAAAATGCTTATAAAAAACAAAGGATTACATAAAAAATATTAATTCATTTGAAATATTAACTAGTTTTAAAAATCTTCTTAGCCGTCCGAGTTTGGCTTGTGCGTTAATTTTTGTTTTGTTTTGTTTTGTTTTTTACCATAATTTCTGGTTACAATGTAAT
>JAPMOR010074668.1:474786-543776 GCA_026543865.1 Argiope aurantia
TTTTTTGAATTTTTAATTAGAATTTTAATTATTAATTAAAAACTAACTTTCCCGCCAAAAAAATCTTTTCATTTTCCCCCACCGCCAAATGAGTATGGCTTCAGTTTTTTTCCCACGCTAATCAGGCTAGGCTTAATATTTTTCGGCCGATTATTTCAAACGATTCTGTTTATTTTCTTAATGTTCGATGCATTTAAAATTAAACAATGTTAATTAATCGATCTTTCAAATTCATTCTGAAGTACTTTTGAAGTAAAATAAAACAGAATAAAGGAAATTAAAAATTTCTAATCTGCATAGCGTTACCCCAACTGACGTAGAAAAATTCATGTATTTGCGTTACCGTAACTGGCATTGAAAATTCACGCATGCGCATTGTGTTCTGATTGTTGGCAAAAATTTTCAATGGATGTTGACTTGATTTAAATTATTTTTAGGTTAGTTGTGTGCTTTTGTAATTAAATTGTATTTATGTTAGTTATATATTTTTTTGTATATGCTTATAGTTTTAAGCACATCGGTTTTTAAGTAGTTTTTTAACATGTTTTCGACCGATTATTTTAAACGATTATGGTTATTTTCGGAGTTATTTTCTGTGATGCGTTTAAAATTAAACATTGTTAATTAATCCATCTGCTCATGATAAATCTGAGAAAATTTTTTTGACAAATTCTTGAGATATTACATAAATTAAGAAAGATATTCTTTAGTGCCCATAAGTTTTAAATGCTCAGTGACTCTGTTTTCAGTAAAAAAATGTTTTGTTTTAGTCAAAAATATTATTATATTTATTGCAGATTAATCATTTTCTCTTTAATTTAAAGCATAAATTCTACGGGAGCTAACAGAAAATTAGGGAGATACATATTACGTTATGGCTGAAGGCTTTTATAATATTATGAGTGAATTATATGACTATCAAAATTTGAAGTTTTAAAATATTTTGATGAAGAAGCTATTAAAGTAGAAGTTACATAAAATATTTAATCATTAAAATTTTGGCGAAGCATTAAGATTGGCGAACCGGCTGGTCGCCAAAGGCGGCTAGTTATAAAATAAAACATAAATTTGAGCTGCTTCAATTAAGAAACCTCAAAAGTATTCGAGTACGCTTATAATTTTAATTTCATTTGAGTTTTAGTAATTTTTTCATAGACGAACATATATTTCAAATTTAAAAAAATACTTTAAATTAATTCAACACTTTCTCTTAATACGTGGAAAATATACTGTTTTAAATTCTTAGAAACTGCAACACAGTCGTATCATTGCGAACGCAAAATCAAAATCGTTTGCAGTCAGCTTTTCTACTTTTTAACACGACGCGACGGTCAAGAACACAATTCCAGAGAGGGTGGGGGGAAGAACTAAAGTTTTTCCGTTCACATTTCGAAAATGATGGTTTCCTAGACAACGTGTCTGCCAGCAGTTTCGGATTGCAAAGCGTTCTGAACAGTAATAATGTAGCGGAGACGTCAAGTATTAAGCGTGATTTAAGCTTTCTGAACACGTACCAAAAGGCAAGCACGATATCGACTCATTTACGGAATGCGGCGGCAGCTCAAAAGCAAGATGCTGGTGCAAGTTTCAGATAGCTTAAAGGCAGAAAATTTAAATTTTAAATTAAAATATAGCAGCTTATAGAAATTAGAAAGTACAGAATTTTTAAAAATGTCATAAAATATAGTTTTAATCTGTTAACGCGAAATTCAATTTAAAACATAGATTTCAATAAATTTTATTTCAGGCAAGAAAATAGAATCGGTCCGCATTTAATAGACTATGTTTTGTAATTTACATAATAACTTAGAGGATTATTCAATAAGAATTTCTCTGGTTCAGTAACAACGACAAAAAATCATCACATTACAGTAAGAAAAAAATTTTCGATCAATATTATATTTTTATACCTCTTAGCATTAAACAGATTATATTACGATAAAAAAAATGGTCGCATTTTAAAATTTTTTTCATGAATGCATATTTGTTAAGTTAAACTTTCATTGAAAGTACAATAAAATTTAAAAAGTGTATTAAAAGATTTTAAATAGAAATCTTTTCATTATGGAAAAAAAGACCTGTAACTTTTCCATACCTTCTACTAATACTTCATTCTAGACATTTTTTTGTTGTTGTTGAAGATTAAGATATGAATATTCGGCTTATTTTTCCATGTTGTGTTAATTTTAGTGTATGCTTTTAATAAAAGTTTTGAAATTTCATTTACTTATAATTAAGGTTTAATTTTAAACTCAAGAAAATGTGAAATTTTTGAAAAATATGTGTTCCTTTTTAAATATTGTACTCTTACTCTTTCCAATGATATAATTAGATACTGAAAGATATAGACAAAAAAAATTATGGAAATGCATAGCACAATGAATAGAATGGTATAAAGTTTTTACAGTAGTACGAGTTATATATTTATCCGAATTTAAAGTTAAAAAGTATTTCGCATTGAACCATAAAGTCATTACACAAAGTATATAAGTAAAATTTTTAACTGGTTTTTATCTCGGCGAATGAGCTAGTTACCAAAGGCGATAATATACAATAAAGATTTTCAGAATATAATAAAGTATTTTAAAATAAATATTATTTTCGAATTCCTTCGATTATCTCGAAAATAAAACAAAGAGAATGCAAAAAAAAAAAAAAAAAAAAAAAAAATGAAAGAAAAAATTTTCACTTCGAAATTTGCCTCAAGAATGATGTATATTGACTTATTAGAGATAGGTATATTGACTTGTTTGAAAACAATAAAAGAGAAACAATAAAATGTGTTCAATTAAGCCATGGAAGTAAAGTGTAACTGTCGTATAAATAATTATGAGAGTTAATTGACTTTTAAGCATAGATCTAAGATAAGCAGACATATTTGAGTATTATTAATGTTTTTTACTTTCGCTTTGAATACATAAAAATTATACATATTTGAATTAAATATGCAAATATACAAATTTTACACATATTTGAATGCATAAAAATTATACATAATTGAGTATTATTGTTTTTTACTTTCGTTTTGAATGCATAAAAATTATATTAAATGAAATGGGCTTGGAAACATGACGAATGAAAAAAATTTACTTATTTAAAGGTTTAATTTCCTTAAATGAATACTTAGATATCAGCAGAAGATTTTAAAGAAATTTTGAAAAGAGAAAAATAATTGAGAAAAAAATTCAAAATATATGTAATCCTTCGTTTATACAATATGACCCTACATAGATTCGTAGCTTATAGATGAAGAATCTATGCCTTTAATTATAGTGCAAATCAGTGAGTATAGAGGTTTTTCGCAAATTCCAGAATGATGATAGTTTACATAACAAGATTAACAAAATTTATCATAGAACCTAAGCACAGATCCTATTCATTATGACAAAAATAAAAGTAACAACAAAATAATTAATAGAAAAAGAAATTTAATCCATCCATGTTGGTTTTTCAAAATAGGGTCCAATGTAAATGCTTTCGTCTTAAATTTTTACTTACATAATATTGTGTTTTATGTTTAGAATAGTATAATAGGGAAAATAAACAGAGTAAGATCTTAGATTTCTTTCGGTTGACTGACTTATGACAAAGTCTGTCGTCCTATCAGGTTTTAAAAGCTCTAAGATTATTTTATTTCGGTGAAAGAGTACTGATAAAAATTGTTTATTTAGCATTTCCTTTGAAGCAAGTATGTCGCACAATTACACATTTTTGTAATAGCTTCTTCAAAGATGTAAATGTGGAATACAGGCCTCCTTTGGCCCAGTCTTCTTCTGTCTTCATTGTTGCGCTTCTTTGGAACTTAAGAATCGTTGTCCTTTAAACAAATTTCTTCTTCCAGGGAAAAGGCTACATGTGACTAGATGAAGGAAATAAACTAGTTGTGAATATACCGGAATTAGTTGTTTTGACAGATAATTTGATACAGAGAGGATTCTGAGAGCCAGTATCAATGAAGGAACTCCTCTCTGACGGAATGTTCTGAATGCCTGCAATCATGAGTCACGAATATGTATTATACATATATGGATTGAATGATACTTGTTTTGATAGTTGTTCGCGTGATATTGTTCTCTTATATTCAGAAATACCAGTTGATTCCATCCAGACATAAAAAATGCCATAGCTTTAAAATCAACCGGTGACACATATACGTCAATACAAATGATAGTTTGTAATTTTTTAAAATCATAATAAAGCGAATAACATTTCAATTTTATTTGATAAAAAATTACACATCGATCGCTCCAAAATGAAGATTTGAATTGAAGCGTATACACGCCGAACGCACTTAACTGGTTAAATATTCAAATGTTAATTTCTATTTATAAAAAGAATAATTTGTAATATCTTTCAGATATTCCAAATTTACAACAAATCTCGTAAAAATAAGATGTCGCTATACCTAAGAGGGGTATTCCGAAATTAAGTTCTATTTTTATAGCAGAATCACTGTGTTCGTGACTTCACACATGGGTGTCTATTCATAAGCTGACTCATTAGCAAATAAAAGTCATTTTTAGAATGCTGAGTATTGCGCAGGTTCAAAGATGATGATTTAAAATGTTTTTTAAAAAATATAAATATATGAAAATATGAATATTTCGCTTTTTTAATGTTAGAAACACAAAACAATTGAAATTCGCAGACAAATTTGTGAAGTTTACGGACAAACATGATGATTGTTTCTATGGTAAGGAAGTGGGTGTGAAGTTTCGATGAAGGACACGAAAATGCTCACAATGAAGAAAGAAGTAGGCGGCGGTCTCTGATTGATGATGATTTGCTTGCAGAAGTTGAATAGAGGATCAAGAAGAACCGAAGATTCCATGTTACGACATTGTTAATGCATGTTCCTCGAATTTCCCGTTCAATTCTTCATGCTTGCAGGCGGCATCTTTCTATGACGAGGACATGAAAAACGCTCGTCTAAGATAAATATACTTCAAAAATAGTGGCAATTATATTGAAAAATAATCTAGGCATTGTACTTCATTAAACAATAAAAGCGTTTTTCTAATAATCAATCGCTTTCTTTTTTTTTAATTGCTTGACGGAACTTCATTTCTGGATATTTTCGTATTTTAATGAAAAGTAAATATTTCTTCTATTTTTCTTCTCACTTTAATTAGGTGAAATCGGTCAGTCAGTGCCGGATTTAGATTTGATGAGGCCCTAATAACACTTACACATTCGATTGTTCTTTTTTGCGAAAGACAAAAAAAGTGGAAAATTCGAAGTTGTAATTTTACTTAAAACTTAATCTATCAACATGCAAAAATGGGGAATTCCATTTCTAAAAACCAGCAATATGTAAAGGAATGTTAGACTCACCATTTACTTTACTGTAATCTTCAAGAGAGAGAGAGAGAGAGAGAGAGAGAGAGATTTCCATTTACTTTTCAAACTTCCCAGAATACACCCCCCCCCCCCTTTTTTTTGGAACTAGGTCTATTTTTCTGTCTGTGAACATAATTACTCAAAAACGCATTGAACTAAATCAATAAAATTGGATATTCAATGTTAACATCAAATTTGTATATTTCTATTAAATTTTGGCAGAAATTTGATGAAAAGATATATGTCTATTCATAAGCAAGTGAAGTTAAAACATGAAACTTAAAAAGGCAAAGAGCTATTTATATGAAATTTGGTATACAGATTTATCTTCAGAATTGTAAATATTTATTTGTTGGTTTGCCTATTCGGTTGTATGTGAATTCGATGGCTCAACAACGCAACAACTTAAATAAATAATATTTAGTTGGGATCTTTCTAATCAAAATTGTATGTCTGCGTCAAATTTTGGATTCGATAAGTCAAAAAGAAAGCATCTAAAATGCACACTTAGTTTTCTCCTTTATATTTGGAAGCATAAAATGTGCTAAAATGCTTCACTACACTTAGAGATCGAAGGGGGGGGGGCACTCAGATTTGACGAACGTGTGATTCTCGAAGATTTATCGTTTTCTTTTACGTACAAGCTATCTCTCCCTCCCTCTATATATTAATTGGATGCAGAAGAGGATAGAAAATGAGAAAAATAGGTGCTAGATTGCTTAAATCGCGAGGAAAACATTCTCGCTGTTCATTTCCCTCCCCCTCTAAATTACTATGCAGATAATTAAAATGCTTTAAAAAGATAACAAGTAAAACTCAGTCATTAATTTTTATTACATAATAGCTGATTTTCGCTAACATTTTGCTTGCCGAAATATTTGCTATGTTTGATTTCAGTTAAATGGCTTAAATATGATTTCACGTCCATGATTCCACCAAACTGGCAAATATTAAATCAATGTTGTTTTAATAAACTTGCATATTTTCTGTTCATTGGGTACATGAATTTTTTTCTTTTGGAGACCAGTTTCGTAATATCATAATGTTATTAAAAACTCAGTTGTCCAGTTCATTTCTCTTATTAGTGTCAAAGTACTGCAAATTCAATTTTTATTCTTCGTTAGCTACCTAAGGAAACCAGATGGTTTGCTGGGAGTATTGGTTATATTTGATTTCAGATAAATAGCTTTTTCTATTCTTTTTACACCATTTTTATGATTTCATCAAACTGTCAGACATCAAAGTGGTGTTATTTTAACTATCTTAAGTTTCTGTTTCTCACGTATATGATGCTTTCTAAAGAAGTTAGTTCCTTAATATTAAAGCGCGATAAAAACATAAATACCTGGTTTATCAATTTTCTAAATTCTGCGATAGAGTAACTTCTTTTTATTTGTTTTCTCAAATATTAAAATGCATTTTTCTTCTTTAGCTTTCGGTAATGGAAGAAAATCACGCGATGAAATTTTTAATGAAAGAATGGCAGCTGCTTGAATTTCAGAGCCATAATGCAATCTATTTTTGAAGTCAGGCAAAAGAATATTAAAAAAAAATGCCAAAATTCAACAAAAATTAGCTCGACTATTAAATTGGTATCGCTATAAAAACAATTTTGATTTTCTCGTATACGAAGTACAGAGAAAGCATTGTAATCGTCCAAAAATTCGATTTGGAGTTTTTGATGAACCTTCTTATTTTAGACCTCCCTGACCACGAAAACACATTTTAGAAAATGTCTGTCTATGACAAAGATAACCCAAGAACACTTTGAGCTAACAGATGAATTTCAGTTTATGGTCTTTACAACAAAATTTGAGCATAAATTGCCAAATTCGCTCAACATTTGATAGAAATATGCAATTTCTATCAAATTTTGAAAAATATCTATTTCAGAGGAAGTCTGTTTGTCCGGCTATTCGAATATAAGTTAACACGAAGAGAATTAGATGGGTAAAATTCAGTACATTCGGTATATTGCAGGTTATCAAATTTTGAGCCAAGTCCTACAAGGGGTCTATATGTACTTTCATAAGCACGCAAACACGATAACTAACATAACTCATAAATGCAATGACAAATATATCAAATCTGCTATGTGATTTTGTGACTACAATTATACTTCTGTGTCAGTTTTAGTTTCAATAGGTCGGGAAAAAAAGCGTCTAAAGCACAAATTCGATGTGCTAATACTATTAACCGCATGCCAAGGATTAATCGTCAAATAACTCGTCAAGGATGACACGATAGATTCAGTAAAAATGCTAAATTCACGCCAAAAGTTAATATTTCGTAATTATTGAACACCAATCCTACGGCGTCCTGCGCTTCGCCAAAAGCTACAAAGTTTTGAAGAAGGTAGTTGGATAACACTTTTGTTAGATAGTATGCGAGAAAGTTTGGGGTGAGATCACTCTTGCTGGTTTAAATTCTGAAATGGTATGAAATTCATTTTGACTTTCTCGTATACATATTCAAATCTGGCGTTAAATTTTTGATGAAACAACGAAAACGTTTGAATTTGCAGTCAATAAACGTAATCTATTGTTAGAAATTAAGCAAAAGAAATTTACCAAAAATTAGGGAAAAAATCGATGAATTTTTAATTGGATGCCAATAAAAAGCTAACTTTTTGAATTTTGAAACGGTGTAAAAACCATTTTCGTGTTATAATATTTTCAAACGTCATTGTGGGGGTGGGGGTGGTAGTTCAAAATTGAGCTTAAATTTGAAGCAGGCGAGTACGTTAAAAAGTTGTGCGTGTTTGTTTTTTCAAAAATATCAAATACTTTTTTTTATTCATTTGTAAACTTTTTTCTTCATAAAATCGTTCACATTTTGTTTTTATGCTTATTCTTTGAGAAGTAACATTGGTTTTTATATTTGCGTAATACATGTTTTAATGCCATTTTTTTAGATGCTATTTTCTCAAATTCTAAATTTTGGAAGAATTTTCATACTAAAAACCTTTCAAATTAAATTTTAATGCGCATTTTTTGTTCAAATTTGTTGTATAATAATGTCATATCTCAATGTATTCTGCATTTTCTGAAACTAGAGCATAACCAATCTGATAATTTAGAAATATTCTGAAGCTGTTTTGATGTTTCACAATGTGAAAAAAAAAAAATGAAAATTCCATGATAATTTCTGATAAATGAAATTTAGAATGTGGTCTTGTTATTAAAACTGTAGTTTGATGTCAAATTTTTATTTTATCGATCGAATACAAGGCATCCAAAATAGATATTCGATTTTCTTTACGACTATATTTTTAAACATAGTATTCTTCTATGCAACTATGTTTAAAAATAAAAAGATAATAATTTTATTAGGAAGTTAAAATATCTAGCTAGTTTCAGGCATTTTATTTCTTTATTTTTGTTTGGTCGTTATTATTTTCAATTTAAATAATTTTTATCAATTATAATCAAATTTTTATCTTCTTTTACTATAAATGTATATTACCAGAAAATATTTTGTATTAGAGTTATTCCGAAAAAAATAGTTCATCATATACTTTATTTAAAAAGAAAATACAGTCTTAAATCATCTCGTTTTCTATGTTTAAAGTAAACCCCAAGATTTCTTCCAGAAAAATCCTATTAAAAACCATTCTAAAGGTTCTAAAAAAATGTTACTATTATTATTTCTTTATTGATAAATACCTGAAATTTGTTTATATTTTGAAGTAAATAAATCAAAGTGGGGAACTTCAAAGAAAATATACATTGAGAAAGTATATGCAATTTTTATAAACACGGGAAAATAGATAATTCATCTGTACCATTATACACTTTGAACTTCATCAACCTTTGATTTCATTAAATCATTACTTCAAAGCATATAAATTGCGTAAAAAAACTGTAAAAAAACCCTCTAATTTTTAGTCTTTTGAGTTTGCATAAAATATATTCATCAAATGAATTATTCAATAGATTTTTCATCAAAAATATTGTTTTCCAAATACATTAATTTTTTTCTTCTTTTTTTATAATTTCACAAACATTTTAATTCCCGATTTACATAAACTTTCTACACTTATTCATCTTAACATTACACTTATTCATTCATAAAAAAAAGAAATTTTTTAAAAAATTAAAAAGAATGATTTTTTTTTTATTCGGGTCATTAAAAGCAAGGCTAAAAGGTCAATTTTTATCAGAGGCTTTTAATTCTTTTTCGGTTTTGATTTAAACGTGAAAATGTAAATTGGCTGGCTGGGTTTTTTTATTTGAATTAATAAAAAACTCAGCCAGCCAATTCATTAATTTTAATAAAATGTGTTTTTTTTTCAGTAAGTGCTGAGCATATTATTACCTAGAAACCATTTTAACATCATTTTTCAATTTAAAATATAAGCATGTCAATGATGTCCTGAATTCCCGTACAATTTCTTTTCTAATTTTAATAAAATTTTAAGAATATTTTTAATACATTTTTACAATCAACAAATTCTATTAGAAAGTACTATTATGATAGCTAGCAATCATTCAGGTTTCGTAATATTTTGTTTGCATATTATCGTTGCTATATTATGAAGAATAAATTCTAACCAGTGGTCTTCCCAAAAATTTCCCGCATAAAAAAGATATTATCGCTCTCCTTTCACATAAAATCGTAGACCTTGGGTAATGCCACGACGACCTTGTAAGGCATTGACAAACATTATTTACGAAATCAAAAGTAATTTTATGCAATTATATAAATGTTTTTTGAGTTATTGCAGAAAAATACCTAAATATTGCTTATATTTTATTTAATTAAAATGTTAACTTAATTTTTAAAAAAAAATCCGAGTTCCATATTCCCATTCTCCAAAGTTTATTTACGCCGAATCTAGTAGTTCCATGTCAAACTTTTTGTCCTGTAGAGCGACGATGCATACATATACTCACATATCCACTTATTCGCAGTTTCTTTTATAATTAGTAGATAGAGAAATAGGTAGGCCACAATATTGCTTTCAAATAATTTAAGAAATCCTTGAATTCCCTTAAATTTTAAAACATTTTTTTATTTTCAATTTCTTTTCTGCGAAATAGTGTAACCATCAAAAAGTTGATCAACAAAATTGTAATTGAATCTCTCAGTTTAAGCAATGGCTTTCACTGAACTATTATTTTAGGATTAAATCGAATATAAATTATCCATTTCATGATTTTGAACAGCGCCAATTCTTGATTCGATTAGCCGAAGCCAGGAAATCCTTCATTCCTGTATTTCATAAGAGAGTACATAGCATTCCTGTAGATTTAAATCTACTCTATTTAAACGTAACCCTTCAGCCGAAAAATAAGTTCCCTCCTTGGAAAACTCCTGTTTTCCATTATTTAAACCCTTTTACAAGCTTCATCAAATATGACATATCGGATATCACCTATCAACAAATCCTTCTTGAACACAGGCAGTTTATGTTGACTTTATTCCAATTTATACAGACGGATCCAAATCAGCTAATAGTATATCTTTTTCAGTCATTTTCCCAGGTAATGTTTAATTCTTTCTGTTCAGTGTTCACAGCAGAAATAACTGCTATTTTATATGCACTGGAAGAAATTTCTGATAGTCTGCAAAACGTTTCATCACTTACACAGACTCCCTTAGTGTTTAATTCGAGATTTTAATGTTTTATTATGCTGGGTACTATCCCATATTAGGATTGAGGGCAACGAAAGAGCAGACAAGGCCGCCAAATTGGCGACTGCCACAAAGAATACTACTACACCTTTGACAGACTAGAAAAGGAAAAATATTTCTTTTAAACAAATGGCAAAGAAAATGGGATATTGAATATGAAAACAAGCTTTATGAAGTTAAACCTACTGTCGAATTTTGGCCTTTTCAAGTTAACAGAAAAGCAGATACAGTTCTCATTAGATTACGAGTGGGTCATACTCGATATGCACATCGCCATCTGCGGTTAGGAGAACAAGTTCCAATGTGTTCTCGGTGCAACTTCACTATGTCCGTCCAACATATACTTTCTGAATGACCAAATTTTTATACACAGTATTTACATTTTTAAAAAAACTAATAATATTGTTTTATCTGCTTTAGTTGGAAAAACTCCACGATAACCTCTTACCCTTTTTAAAATCAATTGGTTTTTATTCACATATTTAGTCTACTGTCATTTTTTGAAGATTATCAACTATTAATTTTCATTCCACATTGTTTCCTATACCAAAGAATTTCGAAATTTTAACTTGAAAGAATTTTACCTAGTCTAGCGTAGCATGGTCACATCTATGGCCCTTGTGTCAAAAAACCAAACCAAACCCAGTTCAAGAAGTGTCAGTATAAATAAGTGAAACGTTTTCAGGATTATGCCTATCCGTAGGAAGGCACGAACACAATAAACAAAAAAGTGGGACCAGTTAGGCGAATGAAATTTGTTGCAAAGGCTTTACACCAAATTTATAGTTATGAAATATCGGATAAAAGTATGTCTCTCGATGTTTATGTTGTGAACGTTACTCCTCTAAACTTCAACGAGCTATATGAACGAGATTTGATGTGTTATTTTACCACCAGCAATTAAATTATTTTTAATGAATTATGCATTTTGAAACTAAATATACATTAAAGACTTTGTTCTGCAATATTGAATTTTATTGATGGATATAAAAAGGAGCCTCTGGAATTTCCTATTCTAAACTTGGAAGAATAATGGCATAAAGCTGAAGTTTCCAATCAGTGCTGATTTCAATTAGGCAGCTACTTAGGGCCACTGGACTGAAGGCAGCAGACATCAATAATAAAACTTAACTTTTCTAGTCATCAAATATATAAGTTTGTGAAAAATATAAATTCTATGAATGATAAAATATTAGGATAATATTAACATTTTATCCAGCACAATTTGCCCATCTCAGTACGTTCATATTTACAAAATAGAACATCTTCGATAATATTATGTATAAGATTGGATGGTATGTAGACTGATGAAGTTACAGATAAATAAAAACAAATTCATATTTACAAATAAAATAAAAATTATTAGTCTAAAATAAATCAAAAACATGTTTAAAATATGCTGAACTATGAAATTAAGTTAATTGTATTAAAAGATGATCATCAGAATATGCATTGCCTAGAGCGCAAAATATCTCAATCTGCCGTTTCCCAATCTGTCTTGGAACGGGTGACAGTAGTGTTGATAACTTTTAGAAAACTCAAAACTTAAAGGACATAAAATGAAATAAAAATGCTTTAATATACTTAAAAAGATTAAAGTAGTTGTTGTTGATAATACTGTTCGATGTGCAGTAATTCTGATAAACGGATTTTGAATCTATTCGAACTGTTTATCAAATAGTCGAAAACGTATTCATTTCTGGAAGAGAAAAGTAAATTGAATTTTCGAATGATTCTTTTTTTAAATTTAATTTAAAGGAAAATATTTGTTATCTAGGTAGCATTGAGGGACAAGTACGATGCATTAAATTATGCACTTTCACAAAATAAGAATTACATTTTTATAGTTCGGTAAAAATAATTTATCTATATATTTCTGTGATTAGCAACTTCTATTAGGGCAGACGATTTTTTAATTTTGTATATGGCAATAATTTAAATTCTTCTTAAAATGGAAGTCAAAAGGATGATGGCTATTCTTTTTGATTGAGGATTTTCATCCAGTAAAACCCTAAAGTAATTAAAATGCCTCGGTTTTTATAAGATCCTTTGAACTATAAACTGGTCATTGGATACTAATAACTGAACGACCTAATTCGAGACGTTTTACTATCCCAAAAATAATAAAAAAAGTTATATAAATGCAAAAAATTGCTGATTCGGCACGGTAGTAAAACTGATGACAGAGTAATAATTTCCCATAAGAAGCTATTTTTTGCTCTAAAAAGTGTTAAAATGCTAAAAACGATGTCGTATATTCAGTAAGTTTCAAGAATGTACTTCAAAACTTTCGAATTGTTAAATGTCTTTACAATAATTCTGTTATGGTTTGGATTGCAATATCAAGCAATGGACAATTGCCTCAAATATTCATCGATAAAAATCAATGCGAAAGATCACAAAGAAAACATACTGATTACAAATTTACTACCACATGCTATTGGATTGTATCTACAAAGATTGGTCCATTTCAAAAAAATTCTGCATTATAATTTCAAGATAAATCAATAGACTTGATTTCATGTCATTTAATTATCATATAAGGTGATTGACAACTTTCTTCACTGAATCTAAGACATTTAGTTAATAGTATCCGGTGGGGTGGGAGATTTTTGAGGCAAATATTTGGACTCTCTTAAATTATCTATATGATATGAATGAAATAAATTATCCCTTAAAATGATTCCAGCTGTGATCTGAGAATGGAAAATGAGATTATCTTTGGGCATTGATAGTTGACGATGAGAATAAAATTGAAGTAAACTTCCCTTTTTGATACGTATCATATTCGAGTATATAAAATGTGCAGTAGAAGTAGAAATTACGTTACAATACATTATGTTTTGTGTTCATAATCATAGTCTAATTATTTGTGTATGCAAATTTTCATTTTATTGCACAATTAAAAAAACATCTATTAAACTTTAATGGCATTACACACCTTTCTTTATATAGAAGGTATAGGACAATCCAATTTCCTCCACATAGATACAAACATTGCGATTAGGAAATATTTAAGGAGCAAGTCAGATTACAAATTGTTGCAAATGAAATGATGAAAATGAGAATGAAGCGATTATTATTAATAAAAAGATTTTAAAAGAAGAAATACTAACAGCATTTGAAATAATATAAGAGATAACAGTTTCTAGAAAGTGTTAAAGATACTGTATATTTCATTCCTGCAACCTGTGGGAATAATCACCCAGACATTTTCTGAAATATTCCCCCCCCCCCCCCCCGAAAAAAAAAACATAACCCTCTCCTCCAATTTGCATAAGAATTATTGCATTCACATGCATGTGAATATACAAACAGTCAATATACATACAGTCAATCGGAATCGGTCATTGTAGGATTTAGGTTTGAAATTTGATAAGCATCTACATTTTAGAATCTGTATACCAAAATTTTATATATCTAAATTTTCATATTTTGTAGTTATGTTTATGCTTTTATTGCAAGAAAATTATTAAAAAACTGATTGAAATCTATAAATCAGGCATAATGATAACATAATAAATTTGATCCATCTAGCTGAAATTATTTGAGTTACTGTATTCACATACAAACAGAGCATGTATGTTTCAGATTCAGAAAGATGTGAAAACGGAAATTACTTTCATGCATTTTACTGATGAAAAATAAAATGCATGAAATACAATTATAATTAACCTTTTTCTTACTTTATCATTCATGAATAAAATTTGAAATACTATTAAAAAATATTTATAGCAGTGTTCAATGTTATCACAAATTATTTAACAACATTGTATAAATATCATATGTGAGAAAATATATAGAATGCTCGCATTTGACTGAATTCTAATGCAAACAGAAACAAATGGAGTTTTTAATTTTAATATAGTAGGTTACTTTTAAATATAATGCATAAAATTCTTCTATCATAAATAATTTTAAAAAAATTAAAATGAAAACATAAAACTGTTTTACAATTTTTTTTTTTTAATTTTGTAAAATCTTGGAAAATTATACAGTTTTGAAGGATTTTTAAAAACCATATAAAACTTAATTTTATCATATATTAATAATTTTTGAAGAATGATACCAAATTTAATCATTCTGAATGGTATTGAAATATACAGTAATAACAAGAAAAATGAAGGAAACCCTTTTTCAACAGTGACCTTAAATCTTCACCCATTATAAAGCAAGTAGTCATATTTTGAACCAATTTTTAAGTAACAAGGAACTTTAAAACAATTTTAATGTTAATGAGTCATTTTCATTACCAATAAGGGAATATAAATCATATTTAAATATTCTTTTCCCCAAAGTTTTATTTTGAATTCAGTTTACTTTGAAAAATTCTTGGCTGCCACCATGTTTAGCTTGCACAGCAGTAATAGATTCTCATTAAAGAAAATATTTAATTAATTATTGCAAAACACTCCCAAAAACTTTCCCTTTACTTTATATAGTATGTGTATCAAAATGTAAAGAAAATCAATTCAGAAATTTGATTTTCCAAAGAGTGCAGTATATTTAGTATCATCATATCAGTTTTATTTATATAGCTTTGCAACATTCCATTTTTTAATTTTTTAAAAAAATTTCTTATTACTAAGCTTTGAATTGTGTACAGATGCAATTTTATTCAAAAGTGACGTGGACAAAAAGAGACAACTTTATACACGAAAAAAAGATTTATTTTTTCCACAATATTTAGAATGCAACATGTACTAATATAATGTACAGATTATGATAATGATCATACCAAGATGAATGAAAAGTAAATATTTCAGTCAACTGGATAGGAACACAACATTGATAAAGTGTACTTTTAAAAAAATCACTGCATAAAAGAGACACCAATTCATTTTACAAGAAAATGCAATTAGTGCAAACATAGACAGTCACAAACACAATAGATTAAACTAAGTATGCAATTGCTTCCAATTTTTGTCAATCAAATCTAAATCTATTGTAGGCCACAGATTAGGTGACACATTTATATGATTCAGAAAAACCTCTGACAAAAACAGAAAGAGACCATATTTCCCCACAATAAAAATTGCCCTTCTTGAAATTTCAATATATTTTTTCAAATTTCATTAAAACAAAAAACAAAGAAAAAAAAAGGATGAACCTTCCCCCAAACACAAAAAATCTATGAAACACATATATTCACTAAAGTTTCGTCACAGATCTTCCCATAAACACAAAAACCATGGAATTTGCATAATCAGTAGCAACCAAGTAAAAAACAAATAGCCGTGAATAATATCTAACAAAAGTCACCACTAAATGAAATGACTACAATAACATAAAAAAAGTAAGTATAATTGCAGCACTACCATTCCTACCACATCCCCCAAAAGAATAATTTACCACCAACTATCTCTATATGAATTAAGTTGCTGACAAACAAGCTGCAAATTTATTATTTTAAGCTAAAAGACTACAGACATGGAAAGCTAATAAAAAATCACATACAGACATTCATATTTATTAAAGTTACTTTAAAAGACTTCTTTAAAACAAATAATCAAAGGTATTGACATCGATTCAAAATAATAATTAAACATGTATAAATCGTCATAAACCATAATAAATATTTATTGCATATTTAACTTGAGTAATTAATCTAATTGAATAAAAAATCAGAAAGCTACTTGAATTATCAATAAACCATGCACACTTTAAATATCTACACATTTATTAATATCACGTTCAGTAGTTTCAAACTTTTTTGACAAGAGATTAATACAAAAAGCAATTTAAACAAACAATCAAATTTTTATTAATTGTTTTTCATGAACACATGCCTTTAGATGGCGAATCTAATCAAGATTTTTATATTTAGAAGACAACCATGCAATTTAAGTACACTAATTATTACATACTAATCAAAATACAAAATACACTGAAATTATAGACGTAAGATATATGCAAAGGATATGCATGTTCATTCTTTACCTGTTTTGATGAATGGGAAAACACCAGAAAATTATTAAAATGATGCTAAAAAGAATTCAATGGTTAAAAAAAAATGGTGTTATCATATTCAGCAACAGAAAAACGAGATGCATATCCTTTACATGTATGATTGAAACCAGTTTTATACAAGCTGAACTCACAATTAATTATACTCAGCGTATCACAGCTAAACAATGAATGCAAGTTTACAATCAAAATGGATTACGATGAAGACATGTACATTAATTAAAACAAATCTTACAAAAAAAAGGTTTACAAAATCAATATCAATAAAACATACAAAGCAAAATTCAATATTTTTTAAAACAAGCAATCAATATTTACTAGATAAAGTTTTTATAAAACAAGTATTTTTCAAAAATTTCAGATAAAAGTAAGTTATTTCATGGGTAGGTGAATAATAATACTGATCTGTTATGTTTTTAAAAAATCAAATTACAGTTTCAAACCTGATAATAGGATTTGTTTTATCATATCTAAATACAAAAGTCTACCTAAGAAATAAATGATTAAGATATAGTGATTATATTTAAAATCTGCAGTGCTATAAATTTATAATCTCCTATACATACACAAAGCCGCTTACAAAAAGATTTATTATATATTTAAAAAATTATCTCCATCCAACTCTGAGGTATCCCAAGGTTGGTTACTTTTAAAACCAGCTAAATGTACATGCCATATATGAGAAAAACAAAAAGTTTATGTCTTATTTGATTGGGAACATGAATATCACATCAACATCTTTTTTGTACCAGGCAAATTCAATAATTATTATAACAGAAAATGACATCAAACTAAATGAGTCTTTATATTTTGTTCAGACTGCAATTTTTTTGTATTGGTTTATTGGCAGCATCGAGAAATGAGATCTTGGAGATAGAGGGGTTTGGAGTATTGAGGACATTTGTGCAACAAAATGGAGTAGAAGGTAGTGTGTGAATGATATTTATGAAATTGCCTGCTACCTATGCAGAACGAGTCCATTGGGTGGGGAGAGTTGAATGGGCAGAGTGGGGTTAAGTTGCAGTTCTACTACAATAGGAAAATGATCAGAGGGAACATGGGGGTGAGGGCAGCCATGGATTCGATTTTCTTCTAACCAATTGGAGTCGATGGGCCCGAGCACACCGAGAACAGACATATGAAGCTTAGAGTAAAAGATGTAATCAATGACACCTTTGAAATCATATCTGAAAGAAAAGTAGAATTTTTAATTTTGACTAAACTGTTTATTATTAAGATAAAAATGACATAAATCATTAGTGATTAAGTATAATAGACAGTTTCACAAATAAGTTCATTCAATTATTCAATCACTTCTTTACTATTTTGAAATTAGAAGAATTTTATTCAGCAATGAATAATACAAAATGGCACAAATTTTCATGAATGCAATATTATTTGTTCTATATAAAAATGTAAGCACTCAGTTCATTGGGCATTATACATTTTATAAATAATTCAAATGTTTTATAATATATTCATAATATTTTTAAAAATGGCATATTACACTTACAAAAAATAAGTCAAAATTTATTTACAATTATATAAAAAAAATTGGAAGAAAATCCATTATAAATACTCATTAAATAGACATATAGCTGATTCAAAATGAAATGAATCAGCTTAAAAGAATAATACATTAAAATTTATTTTTAAAATATCATAGTGTATATATGACTGTAAGGAATCACCCTACCCTTTTCACAGCAAATAATAAACGTCTCAATATGCCTAAATCTTTAATATTCATTCATCTCATCAGCAAAGCTTTTTTTTTAATAAAAGCATGTATGGAGGGAGAAGAAAGAGTGACTATGTATAAAAATGGATAAATTTTAAGAAATTATTTCTTTAATTGTTTAAAAAACTTTGTAACAAATAATTTGGGCAGTCAAAAATTATATAGAAACATATATTAAAGTATTATCTGACTGAACTAATTCAATTAGAAAAACTAATAAGATATAGAAAATAATTTAATGGAAAAAATATTAAATGTATTAGTAGATGCAGTTAAATTCACCTAAAGAACACACACGTTACCCAGTATGGAAGTTTAAATGCATTTAAAACATATGGAAGAAATAGTAGCAATAGCATTTTTGGAATTAATTACAATAATTTACTTTATTTCATCACTTTTTATTCAATTTTAATTTATCATGAGTTTACTGAATCAAATATAAATTTACTTCTTAATATAAGCATAAGCAGCATATTAAAAAACTATCTGATTCTTATATTGAGACTAAAAAATAACAGGAAAATCTCTGGTAGTAAAATTGGAAAATCCCACAAATTAAAAAATTTAAGCGTCACAAAGAAATCTGATGTTTATAGTGACTGGATAAAAATTTTATAGCATTATTCTAATTAGAGGCATGATTTAAATAAACAAAAATAATTAAGACTTAACAGTGTTTAAACCATACTAACAAATAAATTAAACCTTGAATTGCAACATTTGTTGATCTTAATAATTGCTATCAAAATTAAATGTAATTTCTTAAAAATGAATGAAATCAAAATAATTTCACTTAATATTTAATGATCAGTGTCCAGCTTTTTATTCCATTCTTTTGTTCTTTGAACACATTGTGTGCCCTATTGCATATATGTTCGTGATGGCGACAAGCATTTTAGAGGGCTACATTGTACATATGTGTATGACAAGCATTTTCATCTTCATAGTCATGTTGCACGATATTGAGCAAAATGTAATACATTTTATATGGGTGTTTGATATTATGGATTACAGAGAAATACTTTATATGTATAGTTTTTGTATATTAATATAATAAAATTCATGAGCACCACATTGCTTATATGCAAATTGCATTAAAATAAACTAAATTGATTTGTCAAAATTGTTTTAAACAATTTAACTAAATTATACATCATATAAAAAGGTTACTCATCAATATTTAATTTTAGCAAAACGAAATAAGCTAATTTTCATTTGTATTTGTATATATACACAAATTTTATATATACACAGACTTTTCTTTGAATGCAGATAACTAAGTAGAAAATGGAAAATCGTACTTAAAAACAAAACAAAAAAACTTACGAGTAATTTGTAAACGGCATGACACCATCATTATAAGCTCTTGATATTTGAAATGGATGGGTAAATTCATTAGTTTTTGCTGCATTACCAAATTTACTTAAGCAGTCTTTATAAACAAATTCTTTGAAGTCGCAGTGGCTCACTGATACGCGTCCAGAAGATAGATATTCAATCACACCTAACAAAAGAAAATAATGTTAAAACATGCAACAATATATATATAAGAACTTTAACTATATTTATACATTTATATTATAACATTTAAAAGAAAAGTTGACATTTAAATAGATTATGAATTAAAAATTGGTAATGGTATTTGGCAAATCTTATTTTTAAAAAACATTTAAAATGTTATAATTGACATTTTACAATTGATTATCCTTTAAATTTGAAGAAGGCATTAATTATCGGAGATTTCAATATACAAAATACACCGAAATATAATTTTCATTAAAAAATTACGAACATAAAAATAAATTGACAAAGGAATGATCAATAAATTCCGATCATTTTACATTAATTTAAATTTGAAATTCACTCTTTCCCTATAACTCATATTCTAATAAATAAAGATTAAACTAAGCTGAATACCTATCAACTGAAGGATAGAAAAATTTGCAAATCAAAATCAAGGACAACAAAAGCAGAACATTTGCTTCTTTACTGTTTAAAAATAAGTAAAAATTAAAAGTGTATGAAGCTGACTTATTACTATAACATGATAATAATAAAAAAGGAATAATTTTTCCATTATTTTTAGTTTACAAAAATAACACATAAATATTCTAATAATGCTACACTTTTTTTTAAGCACACATCTCCAAAATAAACCATAAAAAACCCCAACCATATTATTAAATAAATGCTTATAATTAATGCTGTGAACCCTCTTACCTGACAGCTATTTTTAAACTAACATGAGTGGTCTCTCCGAAACTTTCTCTCATACTCTTTTATAAATATCCTTGTGTTTTAATGACCATATGCCAATGGTTAACAATATTTATGAAACAACTTATGAGAGTCCAATTTTTTGGGGGCAATTAATAGTAGGAACAAGATTAATACAAAAGTACCAGACAACCGAATGTGTAGTTTAGAAGCTCACTTTTTTCTGTCTTATTAAAATCAAAATTTGACAGAGAATACAATCATAGTCATAAAACTACATACCAAATTTCATATATATTTGTCATTGCATTCTTTGAGTTATGATGTTTACATGCTTGTGAATGCATAAACCGACAAATGTGAACTTCTTGATGGATATCGTTTCAAATTTAACATATATTTACATCTTTAAAGGTTAAATCAGATTGTCAGACAAACAGACTTTCTCGGAATAAATCTCGTTCAAAATTTGTTAGAAATCTACAAATTTGGAGAAGAAACAATTTGTCTAGTTCAAAGCATTTTTGAATTACTATGTTTACAGTCAGCTGGACAGACAGAATTCCAAAAAAGTATTTTTCTAATTCAAGATGGTTCAAAACAGCAAGATTCACAAAATCTTTATTTCATATTTTTTGATAATTACATTATTTTCCCTTTGCATACTTCATATATGAAAAAGTCCAATAATTCACTAAAATGTGGAAGTAAAAATACAAGATAAAACTCAACTTGCATTATTACTATCAGCAAAATAATCATGAATAATAATAATACATAAGAAATACTTTTTATGTCAGTTCATAAAATTATATAAATGTGTTGAGTTTTAATTCAGAAGATTATAATTACTTTTTATATCATTACGAAAATTCAAATATTTTAATAATCTATATTAGCAGAGATATAAAAACAAACAACACTAACCTGAGTCGGGAAGTGAATTAAAATCACCACAAAGAAGTAAAGGGATAACATTAGGGTCGCCTTTTTGAGGAACTGGAACATTACTCTTTTGAAGGATGTCATCTACAAAGGTTTTCATTTCATGCATTAGCATCATAGTCTGAATCAATTTTACATCAGAGTACTCAGGATCCCAATGGATATGAGCAGTGCAGACCAGAAGTAACTGAGACATATCAGTATCTAGAAACAATGAAAAATGAGTAAGAGACCTATGTTCTGAAAAAAAAAAATCTGAATACCTAACAATATTATAAGACCATGCCCCCTTTTCCAACTTCCTTTCATTAACCTTCCAGAGGACATGAGAGTGGGAGAGACACACAAGAATAGAATTCCATTTGATATATTTTTACCACAAGGTTCTACAAAAGCATGGATTTGGATATTCTAGCAATTCCTTTCAATGAACTATAAGTCAAGGTTTGAAATGCGAGGCATTAATAGAACTCGCCGAATCTACTATTTCTGAAATACACATGATCAATGATAAGTTTTTTTTGTTGTTTTAAAACATTAATTATTTTAAAAATAATGTACCTGCAACTGAAGTCGCATTATTCATTTGACAAATAATAAAGAAAAGCTACTTGGAAAGTAATGTCTATGAAAGCTGGCAATTACTCCTGTGAAAGGATACACTGAGCAAATAATATCTTATTTTTATTTTTTTCCCTAAAACAAGCTAAGACTAAGTGTTGAAAAGAAAAGTAAAACTAGATGTTAAAGAATTGAATGAATTGTCATGAAGTGAAAAACTTTATTATATCAGACTTACTCCTTTACAACATAATTTCAATACTTTACCTCTTTAAAATACATTTTATAATAATGTATCTAGAAATACACAATTTTTCATGCTAATATAGAGGGCATGCTCACTAATAAGCTAATAGAATATTTTTTTTATTGGAAAGATAAAATGGCTCATAATATTATATTAGAGTTACAGTAGTAAAATAATATCTCATAAATAATAATAATATGAGCTTTTTTTTGTAGATAATTGCAATAGTTTTTATATTCCAGTGTTGGTCAACGAAGCAAAATTTTTTAGTGACAATAGCTATATAATCAAAATAAATGGTCAATACTAAACTAAAATTTTCATGGAGAAAAATTAAACATTTTTTTGCCATTAAAACAGCAAATTAAAAAAAAATTGCAAAGAAATTTGGCAACAATTATTCACTATTTTTCTTTCAGAGAACATTTACTTTTCTTATTTAATTTGCAATATATCATAAGCAGCAATACAAAAAGTCAAGTTCATTAACTAGTAATTATAAGTTAATATATTTTAATATTATAATATATATTAAAGATAATAACATTGAGATAAATAATACCAGAAAAAATTATTTGACTATCTTGTAAAGCCTATTAATTATTTTTTGATGATGCACTTTTAAATGGATTTATTTTTTCTATTATCTTTACAATATATATGTTAGAAATATTTTTTAAAACAGATTGAAATGGGATATATTCATTGCATATTATGTAAGCTACAAAAGACATACTAAAACAAACAAGGTGAAACATTTAATACTACTTAATTTAATTCAGTTCTTTTAATATTAATAGAAATTATCACATGTAATTTATTGTTAATAATAAAGTAAACCTTGAATTTGTTCTCTTCTTGTTAATAACAATTAAACAAGGAATTTTTTTGGGTAGAAGTCATAACAAACTCCATTTGAGTATAAGTCCATTCAATAAATAAGATTTGGTAATTCAGTCTGTGCTAGCCTTGCTACCACCAAGATGCAAATCTTATATCTTTGGAGACTGATTTATGGGGTGACTTTGAAATTAATTTTAATGGGCAACACAAAAATGTGAAAAAGTTCGCAAATAAACAAACCGATTGGAAAATGAAAATAAGATCTAAATAATTTAAATCTTTGGAGATAATTTACATCTTTCTAGATATTTTAAATCCCCTTCTCAACAAGAAACCACCACCTCATATAAATGTAAAATTTGAAGGCAAGAGAAAGAACAATATTAATCTTTTTCTCATAGTAGTTTTTTTGTATTTAGTTTAAAAAAGAAAGACAAATTTTCTGTATGTAGTTTATTACAGCCAAAAATCAAAAGTGAAATACAAAAAGTATTTAAGGTATATTTTAAAAATTACCATCTCTGTAAGCCCCTGGTTTTGTCTGCAAAAGTGCAGCTAAACCAATATTGTCTTTTGTCATCACTCTGTTCAACATATCATCAGAACCTTCAGCATTTGCCATAGCTAACTGATTGAATTCCATAAGGTGATCTTTCACCAAGGTAAATCTGAAAAATAATTCAAAAATGTATTAATAATCACTATATAAAGCATATTTTTAAACCAATTTCATAAAACAATAAAATGTGAGATTTTAACATCTAGTTCAACTCATCATAGCATGATAATGTTTGCAAGTTTGATTCGTTTATATTTTAAAATATATTCTTATTTATAAAGCAACAATGCAGGCACAAAAATTTAATTATGTCATTAGGGCTTGAATAATTCTTTGAAATAGTACCAAAAGCAATGAAACATTTTATAGAAAATAATATTTTAATTTATTAGAGTTTGATAAATTAAGATTGTCTCATAGAACATTTTGGACATTTTTTTTTACAAATCTTTTTACAATTTTTTTTTACAAATAACATGATAAAAGAATTCAATATTGCAAAATTATAATGAAATATCTTATCTAGACATTCAGAAGTCACTACTATTTTAAATATTGCATTAAAATTGAAATTACTCTTAAGAGAACTTGAAATATTATAAGGTGCATATGTCTGTTATATCATCTGTCCAAAGATTAAAATTAAAAATTTGAAATAAATGATGAATATGGTTTATAACACTCCTAAAAATGGCCCAAAATTAAAGCAACCAAAAAGTTTAAGTAATGGTAGTTTTATTAAGATGGAGGGGGGAAAAATTGTAATACTTTTAGTGACACAAAAATTAAAGCCTGGTAATTAAAATCTCATCTTCAATTTTTTTTAAAAAAATTAGAATTTAGTAGTTTACTGTAGGTACAAAATTAAATATAATTAAGACGATAAATAAGTAAGATAATTTCTAATATTTAGGAAAGATTCTACCATTTTGAAAATTCAAATGAAATTCAACATAGCTTCATAAAAACTCAAGATGAAGTTATTATATAAAAATAAGACAATGTAAATAAATTACTTTTGAAGAAAGACTAGTAACAACAGAATTTTAAGAAAAATGTCTGCACATATTAATTAGCTTAAACCAGACTTATTTATAAAATTTTGAACTATTCATAATCATATACAGTATTTAAGCTAAAGAACCACAATCATGGTTTTTCATTATTCTTTAATGTTATATAAGAAGCAGCTTTAAATATGAAAAAGGCAATCAACATGAAAATAAAAACTTATATTTTTCAAGATTAATATTATTAGACAAGTTGATTGAAGCAGGATACTACCATGAATATTATATATTTAAAAATTTTACCCCCAAAACTCTTTAACAGAATTTTAAAAAATTAATATTAATGTTCCTTAAGTTTTTTTAAAGGCATCGGACAAATATTATTTTAATAATTTCACTTGTTTTTAAAAGAATTTCCCAACTTGAACCAATTTTTTCAAACTAAAGTAGATAACTAAAAATATGTCCTTAAAAATACAAATAAACCTTAATTATATATAACTAAATTAATTTATACAAATGAATGCCTAATTTAAAATGTGAATGAAGAGGTATCCACTATCATAAAAAATCAGCAAACTTTCCAAATAAAATAAACAACATTATAATTTTCTCAATGTTCATACTTGTGCTCTTTAGTTAATAAAATAATGAAAAAAGTACAGATCTCTCTTAGCCCAATTTAAGTGGGAGAGAAAGCTTTAGTTTCTTCATAATATATCATTCATATAAATTCTGTATTTTATTTTTTGGTATTCGTTTTGATAAAATTATCCCAAATTTTTTTTGTATGATGTTTAAAGAAATACAAATCACAATATTTTCCCTTTCAAATGAAGAGATTGAGTACAAAAATGTGTATTTGTATTCTTCAAATTATTAATTAATCATATGTTTATTTAAAATACAATGAATCACATTGCCACTTTTATCACAAAGAGTGAATAATTAGTTCTTTAGTGTTTTTAAATTATGATTCAGAAAAAAACTCAGAGTGAAAAAATTCTAATAATTTAGATTTAGAACAAATTTGTTGAAAATACAATGGCATACTTACTTATCAGTTTTGAAAAATATCGCACAACCATCCACATGTTTCCGTTCATTTTCAGACATAGTTTTTGCACGAGATTTTGGTGAGAAAATTCCATCATAACCTTCTTTCTTTAATTCTGGTTTGAAATATCTGTAAAACTGTTCTGTTTCAACTTCCTAAAAAGTAAAAAAATATATTTATATTTTTAAGTGGAATTCAGGAGGTATAATTTTTTAATAATAAAAATGGCATTCAAATAATTATTAACTTTTTATTAAATTAAAACTGATATCAATTTAAGAAAAAACTATTTTTAACATTAAAATAAGTTAAAAAGGAAAACCAACTTCATTGACATAATATTCTAATTTAAAATTAAAAGTATTATTTTGTTACAGACATTAAAATTTTGTCCTATATTAAGTGAGAAATTTTACACTTGAACATGAATTCCCCCCTTTGAATTTCTACATTAAACAATAAGCTAAGCATCTTGCACTAAACTTGCATACATAATTGATATTCAATAGAATTGGTTTGGGGTCCAATAATTATATGCATTCGCAGCACAAGGAAATTTGTAAAAATAAATGATACATTTTAATTAATCTAATCAAAGAATTCTTTTCTTTCTTTTTTTTTTACCATCCCATATAATTCAAAAGTAATAGTAGAAATATGCTGAATAGTAAAGAGTAGGAAATAACTAAATTCTTTCTATATTCAAAAATTACGATTTAAACTTTACAAGAGCATTGGGAAAACCAATATAGTGTCTACAGTTATTAAGGCTTTCAAATTTTTTTTCCCAACAAAATCAAATTAATTAAAATTACTCATTTTGCGTAAAAATAATGCCTTTATAAAAATAAAGATATTTTTTCCAGCTTGAAGATTTTTTTTCTCATTCGCCATGATGAAATGTTAAATTTTTAATATTCTTTTGCAGAAATATTGAAAGATAATTTTTTATTGTATGAATAAAAGATTAAAAGTACTCAAAAATATAAAATGTACTCTAGGTTTTTTTAAAAAAAACTTAAGAATTATTGATATGATTAATAAAATCCGAAACCATATATTTCCATTCCTAAGATATATTTATATTTAGGGCATTTGCTTGGATAAATTTCAATAACAAATATCATGCTAATTGGCATTTAACTTTATCTTTTTAATGTACTAAGGTTATATTAGTCAAAGTTTATAGACTTAACGTTAATGTTTAATTCAACAATTTTAGTTACTTCTAGGGTTAGAGTGAAAGAAATTAACTGGTTTGAATGTATTCTAACTCCTCTTTCAGAGTTTTGAATCCATTTTTATGTGTGGAAACAATGTCAATGGATGCATAAAATTAATAAGTATAATTAAAAACATCACAATTGGGATTGCTATCTATTATATTCATCCAATACATACATACACACTACTTTAAAAACAACCATAGGTAACATATGTCAGCAAGTGAATGTTATTCATTACGCTCTGTTCAGGAAATATGTTGACAATTGATTAGGAAAGTTGAACATCTCATTTTGAGGCCATATAAAGGCTATTTTGAAATAGAATTTAAAATAACGAATCGTAGTTAGATATTGAGAATGGTATTAATGCTATAGGAAAGTTCCAATACTGAAGTTCTTTTGATGATTGTGATCAATGTGTGTTCCCAAGGAGGAATGCAGCTTCCTTATACGTTTATTCAATTAACAACTTTTAATACTCTAAATGGCATTTCAAAAATATAAATTTAATTTGAAAATATTCAATTACTTCCGGAATACTGTAGAAAAAATTCACTAAAGAAATCTCTACTATTAATAAAGATGAAAATCTGTATGTATGTATTGGCATTCTACAGGAAAATGTGACCTAGTTTTTAATTTTAATATACTTTGGAGGGTAGAAATGCGTACTTCGGTACGATTTTTTAAATAATTAAAAAAAAAAAAACTGCGTTACGCCGTTTTTCTGCGACAACTATCGTAAATATTATTACACAAAATTGAATTTTACATTGTTTCAAAATTTAAAAATTATCATTTTGATGATATCAATTTTTAATAATCGTATGTATCTTTCCCCGATTTCGGCAACGTTTTTTTGCCTAATTTCCCACAACTGACCACATTATTGTTTTGAAATTCAAGCTGCTTTCAATGTTTTATTAAATATTTAGTCGCGTGCTTCTTTTTCATTATTGAAAGCTAAAGGAGAACGTCTTTGTTTAATATCTGTATAGTTTACAAGACGAATAAAAAAAAGTTACAGCACCTCGAGAATTAGAAAATTGGTGAACAGAACAATTATGAATTTAAGTGCTATGATGTCATGGGACTTAATTCTAATAGAATAGTTCATATGCATATGGAACAGAAAAAAGTAATACGAATTAAACTAATTACTAATTAAACTAATATGAATTATATTTCAATTAATGCTTAAAAGTATCACAAAAATTCACAATTTGATGTTTAAAAATATTTTCAAGAGTGAATCATGAATATTAAGTTCTGCATAAGAAGTTTAATTGCAAGTAAACGCAACGAAAATTCCCAATTAATCAACTGGTCACCAAATTCGGTAAGTATAAAATAAGAATATAAAATCACCCAGAGTTTATTCAAAAATGAATGGCTCATTCTAATGCAAATTTTCTTTATATATTCAAGGTAAGCATGAATTTTAGACAAAAATACAACGATTATTCGATGAATTAATAATTCATTTATATAATTGGATTTTTTTTTATTTTCATGATTAAAATTACTTTATATTTACTTTTTTATTTGGATAGTTTCATGCATAATTTTTTCAAAAAAAAAAAAAAAAGTAAGATAATTGAATCTTGGCATGTAGGAACTTTAAAATTAATTTAAACTGTAGAATTAAAGACCAAAGACACTCAAATTTTTTTATAACATTAGAGAAATGAGGTATAGTCAAATTTTTCAGCAGTTTTTTTTTTTAAATGCAAATGGCAACACAATTTGCTTGCAAAACTTGCAGAATGGAAAGTAAAAGATATTTCGGCAAAGTTTTTTTTAAAAAAGTAATATATGAAAATATATAATTAAAAAAATAAGTAATTTTAATATTTTAAAGACAATATAATTTTAAACGAATTGTAGAGAAAACAAAAATACTTACTTGTAGAGAAATAATATCAGCTTTATAATGAAGAAGTTCTTGTAAAATATTTTTTTTCCTATAAGACCAATCTAACGCCCAATTTGGGCAATAACCATACATTTGACGTGTAGCATATTTATCACAGAGAATATTGTAGCACATGACTGTGAACGAACCTGAAATAAAATAAAAACAAAATGTTAAATATTAAGAAATTTTAATTATTAAAAAAACATTTCTTATTGTTTACAAATGAATGCCTTTTTTTTAGTATATTTTATTTATTATTTTATTCGCCATTATAAAGAAAAAGCAATTTCTCCCTCTATTTTTCCAGTACAGCTTATTATAATAAATTAAAATCATGCAAAAACAAAACAAAGCAAAAAAATTATCAGAGCCTATAATGTATTTTTCTTAACAGAAAGTGCAAAATTAATTTATAAATTAGGCTTCTTTTTTTTTTCGCTTAACGCCAAAACAAATTATTTTGCAGATGAATATAGTTTCTTCTTTGAAATAACCTTTTAGAACAAACAACAGATCGTACATGCTAAAGTACCAATCTTAAAAGAGAAAATCAGCTGGAACAATATGGATTTAATAATATTGACTTACAAGAAGATGTAAGTTCCTGTTCATTCATTATAATCCATGGCCTTTGAGGTGGATGTGATGACGGAACTGAAAAGAAAAATGGGGGGAAAAATATGAGCACACACATTGAAAATTAATGCAGATAATTATATTTTCAGTATTTAACGAAATTATTTCTGCACTAAACAAATATGCAAGAAAACAAAAGTTTGTAGAAAAGGAGAAGTTTCGAAACTTCCGTTTACGAAAGATTCTTGACTTATTATTTGCATATACACAGAATGATTTTAAAATAGAACTTCTCAGTTAAACTGTAATTTTTCGCTGCTCTTTTTTTAAATGAAGATTTAAATGAATCAAGATTTGTTAACTATAAATTTTATTATTAAAGGATAAAATAACTAAAATATTAAGAATTTTATCAAAAAATAATTCAACGGAATTTAAAATCAAAATAATTATCTTAACCAGCGGGAGTGGTCTCCACAAAGCTTTGAAGCATATTCTCTAGTAAACTTGTCATGCTAGAGAAAACTTTGCATGGCATTGGCGTGCAATAGTTACGAAATATTAACTTCTGGCGAGAATTTAAAGTTTTTACCAATTCTATCGTTTGTTCCTTGGCGATTAATTCCTGGCATGCGGAGATAATACACAAAACCGAATTTGTACTTTAGACCCGTTTTTCTCAATCGATTGAAACAAAAATTTGACACAAAATTGCACTTGTAATCACAAAATCCCATACCAAATCTGATATACTTGAGTCATTGCGTTTTTGAATTTGGCTCAAACTTTGAAAAATGTCTACACAACACATGTTAAAAATGTGAACATAATTTTATCTATCTAGCTCTCTTCGTTTTGTAATTGTAGTGTTAATGTATATTAGGACGGGCGGGCAGATAAACTTCCTCTAAATGGATTTCACTCAAAATTTGATAAAAATCTACACCTTCGGTACAAAGACCATATACCAAATTTCGTCTTTGTAGCTCAAATGTTTTTCGAACTCAGGAAGGTCTAAAACTTGAAGACTCATCACAATCTTAAGTTCGAATTTTTTAACACTTACTATATTTTCTCGATACTACGTATATGAGAAAGTAAAAGGGGTATTGAATCTAATTCAAAAATTTTTATGATGAATTCCTACACATAACAATTTGAATTAGAATTCTTCAACTAAATACATTAGATACTGAAGAGATAATCTCTAAATTTATGAAGTTCACACAAAACAAAAGTAGATAAATTAACTTCTCTCCCCCCCCCAAGTTTATTTTTTCTAAAATCCGAGTATTTAATAAAAAATTAATTAACTAACTAAAACCAGCTTTTACTACATTTAAAGATAATAAAACAGAACTAAAAATAACTTAATAGCACTAACTGTTTGAGAAAGAATATTACTACAATTATTTTCTTAGATGACATTTATTCATTTAAGAAATCTGTTTTCGAAGCAAAGAAACGGAAATAAATAAAATAAAACGTCAGATAGGTCACTTGAAAACAAGTCAGTGACACTGAATTTTTTTTTTTTAAAGCCTTTAATCCACACCAACGCATATATAAGGAAACCGCCAAGTTCACCAAAAAATAGGTTGATTTTTTTTATATCCCAGCAGAAAATAATTATATTTTCAACGCTTCACCACACGCACGATTTAACAAAAAGAAATAAAAAGGGAATTTATTTTCCCCTTCGGATCTTGACTTTAAAAATCGACGATATAGAGGATATTTTCGTTTTTAACCTTGAAAGTAGCACAGCTATTCTCCTTCGGCATAGATGATGCTTTGCCATGTTCCACACGCATTTGCAAAAGCAAACAACACGTCGCGGACTGATTGTTAAGTGTGTCATCTAGAGTTTTTGTTGCGCATTTTAAATGTTATTTTTATGTAGATATATTGTGAATAAATGCATGGACATACAAACGAAGGAAGAACAATGAAAAGCATCATTTTACTTGCTGTTGGTACAGGTGGAATCGACGAAAAAAATAAAAGTGATAATCATACAACATGTCATAGCACAGAAGCTAAAAAAGAAAAAGCTAAAAAAAGAAAAACGACAATTTCGACAATCTCCCCCGCTTTTAGTATCTGCTCCATCAGAGGTGCAATTCTACGATCGTTGAACCTTTGGTATCTTTTAAAAATAGCGTCAAAATTGAAGGAAAAACAAAAATAATAATCTTTATTATATTATTCATAAAGTAATATCAAACTACTGTCCCTTATCATTTATAAGACTGCTTGAAAAAATTGCAGAGCATAAATTTCCTAATATTTATCAGTAGCATACAGTTTTGAATAAGACAGTAATATCTTAAAACATATTTTATCTATGTCTATAGAAATTCAATATGCAAATCAAGAGTAACGGGAAATAATAATACTCTAACTTTACATTAGAACAGCCTGAATTTTCCAGTCTTCACAGCTGTATTCAATCTTCTAATTTTTCTTGAACAATGTAAGGAATATATGAATTTAAATTTTATGTTTCTATCACAATAAAATCCAAAATTAGAAAGTAACAGTAAAGGGAGGGGGAAAAACAAACAAACAAACAAAAACAAGCTTTGTTTTTAGGGAACAGAATAAATGTATGGAAATGTTATAGAAATATACTCTCAAACGCATTTCAAGCATATTCAAGAGCTGAATTTAATCTAAGACTGTTAGAAATTCTTTACAGAAACAAATTCTTATATATGATTTCAAACCAATGCTACATAATCAACCATTCAATTGATCTGTTTTAAGTTAAATGAATAAATTGAATATAAAAGATCGAAGAAAAATACGGATATGTACTCGCAAGATAACAAATTTCAAACCGAATTAAATAATGATTTGAATTTTCAAATTAAAATTTCGTTAAATTTGAACATTTAAAATTTACTTTTTTCAAGGGAGTATCAATCTATACTTCACTGTAAAAATAGATTACCTTGTATAGAGAGAGATACCACCATAAATATCTACTGCTCCTTGAAAAGAAAATTATGATTTACCACGATTTCCGTTCATCTTATCAGAACAGAAGTCGTTCTAAATTTCTTGGTTTATTTAAAGCTACATGAGAGACCAAAAAATATATTTTATTGATAAGGCCCGAAATTAAATAATAAAGTTAACATTTGGACAGATTTTTCGGGTTGCCTAATCAAAGATAAAATTACGAACTATTTAATAAATAGCAGCAGACAATTCCTTTTCTTCTTACAATGAAGAAACAACGGACTGCCTATTCACTCGAGGTCAGCTTCAGAGATCGGAGAATCATCTTATACACTGCACTTATAAAACTTCAATCAATAAGATATTGGGTAGGAAAACAGGTATAAATAAAAAAAAATCAATATTATTTTATCAAGACTTGCGTAGTTGCGGGTTTAAGATTAAAAAGAAAGTTCGAGAATAGATTATTATTATTAATAATAAAAAAAAACCGGCACTTAGTCTTCTGCAAACAGTTTATTCATATAGACAAATAGCTATTCAATCCATGTAAGTAAAAAAACTTTAAATATTACAATCTTTTAAATTTATATTTGTTATGACCTATTTTTTAAGTTTGTTTTGGAGGATACTAAGCAAATCTGTCAACAGCAAACCAGTAATTTTGCTCATATACCGCTAAAAACAATGATAAAATGTTCGATTATTGATAAAATATCTAGTTACGATGCTGGTATGATATATATATCCTGTAAAAAATTAATTTGTAAGAATCAGTTTTATAAAATTATTTATAGGCTGTTTTATCGCATCTGTCGATGGACGAAATTTACTGCCTTTTTTTTAATCAGTAATCATTTATCATAACTGCATTAATTAAAACTTGATACGTCAATTTCTGCATTAGGAGTTACGCAATGCACAGAACTTTGATAAAAATGCGTATATCGATAATATTTTTGTTAACTCCTTTTTACAGACAGTGATTATGTTAAATTAATTCAAACGATTAAAAAAATCCTTATCAACAACCGATTTAATCAAAATAATTTCGGCATAGTTATGCATAAAAAATGGATCTAAAGCAAACAATCGGATTAACAGGCTGAAAAGATAAGATGGATTTTTTGCAACATGAAATCATGGCTATATATGTATACTCGTGTTTCAAAATTAAAACTGGAAGTTTCTGACAGCAAAATGAATGAATTTAACATATATAAAAGAGTCGGTCGATTTACTTTCCAAGTAGCAGTATGCGCAAATTACAAATCTTGACCTACATCTGCGCATAAATTATGGCCATACTATCAGCAGTGTAAAAAGAAAGCCGTTTCACAAACAATAGCAGCCTTAAAAGATATCGTAAACAAAGAAGAGGAAATAAAATTTTGCGGCTGAAAGGAAATGCTAAGGCAATCCACCTTTCATCAAAGACAGTACAGAGAATTAACTATTTTTCGAAAGTTACGAAATGCTACTAGCATCTACAAAACATCAAGTGGGAGGCAAACGTATTTGAAACGCATCATATATTCGTAATAAATGAATTATGTCAATGGAAAAAACCCACAGCAGTAGCTTTACTCTCAATTCATATTGATGAAACATTTAAACCCATTTTTATCAAAATACACCTGCCTTTGCGTAAAATCATTCGGCCGTACTGCTAACGTTCTTTGTCTCTTAAAAACGAAAAGGCGTATGTTGTTCAAAAGTCAAACACCAACCTTCAACGAACACGGATTTATTGAGTAATGGAGTCCTCTGTATCTATATAAAGGATTGTGAAAACAAGGCCGATCTACTATCCAAATGAACGTTATTAAGATAAGGCGGAAGACCTGCTGACACATCTCTGAAGACAAGCAGATGGATTTATTACAAAAACGGACGACTAAGGCTATCACAGCAAGGCATGTCAATGTCGAGCATTGGATATCCTTTTAAAACCTCACAGGGCGTCTGATGCCCAGTGAATGTCAACCTTGTAAGTTACAGCTTTCAACACCCAGTTTTCAGGGACGAACAAGGTTGAATCGCTTGGAGCGAATATCGTACCTTGCCCTCCCAACCTTCTTCTCGAGGACAGCAGAGTTAGCGAACTCTGTAATAATTTTCAGAGTATTAATTAAACACATCGAACAAGTGCTCGTGGGATTTTGCTAATTTTGAAGTCATAAATATTTTCCCTTGCATCTAACAAGTCAATGCCAGTAGTTGTAAAAGAAGAGAAGCTATTTAATTTGCCATATAAAAAGGAAATATATAGTTTTTGCTTACATTTTTTCGAAACAGAATGACCACAATCCACAAATGGTTAAAAGATTAATTTATGAACCAAGGATACAATTAAATAAGAATGTAATCAAAGGCTCATCATAAATATGGAATTCTAAAAATCTCATTGAATTTTAACAAATGGAAGATATAATATACAATTTAAATGTATGTACCAAAATAATAATGAGCACATTTTTCAAATAAAATAGCACATTAGAATGAATTATTCTAATAAAATAAAAACTTAATTTTTATAAAATATCCAAGAAATTACAAATATTACCACATAGTGAAATTAGATGTTATTTTTTACTATCCTACGAGTTATTAGCTAAAAAGATATGCCAGACGACAGCCAGGATGCAAGTAATAATGCTGATTACAATATGATAATCTGACAATGATTTATATATTAATACGAAATGTACTTAATAATATATATATGATGAAATAGCCCCGATAAGTTTATTAGACTCATGTAATAGAAGAAACATACAGCGGGAAGATCCCAATTTAAAAAAAGTCAATTTATTATTAGATGCTCCCCAAAATTAGAAATCATAATTTCTGCTTTATCTTTAGTAAACTTTCTATCTTGGTAATGAAAATAAAACATTAATTCTTTCAGAATAGTAAGCTGACATGCATAAGATAAACAGTAGGAGGTCGAATACGAATTCAACACATAATTCAATAAGTGTGCTCAAAGGATTAAGAAAATCAGAAGGAGGAGAGAGTAATAAATAGGTCAAAAAATTAAAAAAAAAAATTACACAGACGTCAATTATGAGAAGAGATTAACAGTTGTTTAAGAAAGATTAGCAAATCTTAATGTAAAGCAGAGTGTCTTAAGAAATAAGTTTGGAATAAAAAAGTCGAAAAACATTTCTATCATAATGGCGTTAAACGATTTCAAACATATATTTTTAAATATAAAAAAAAGCATTTTTTTTATGAATCGGTTTTCTAATATTTATTAAATAGGAATAATTATTTAAATACCATTTTATATCACAACAAATGTGGATAGCAGATGGAAGCAGATGGACTAGCAGATGGATGCAGCTTTTAACAATTCGTAAACAAATGACCAAGAAGGCATAGTATCTAATTTACTGCTAATGATTAATCAATCAGCAAATTAGGTTAATCCGATTGATGTACAATAGTATTAATACAAATTACGTACATATATTAATAATATAATATATTATCAATAAATTAGGTTTATTAATTATATCTGGTTTGTAAGTTTAATAATTGGTATAGAATAATTATTAATTTCAAGAATAATTATTATTCAAGTGGAATTCCTAGTTTTCGATTAGTCTTGGGCCACAATTGCTTAGGTAGGATTTATTTGGCGAAAAGACAAGGAGAGTAATGGTAAATACTATATTTTATAAATGTTCATCCACTACAGAAATTTCCAAAATGCTCAAGATCTTTCTTAAAATTTCACATAGCGATGAACGAAACATTATGAAATTCGATGTTAATTATTATTATCATTAGATTAATATTTGAAAACATCTTAAAGGATTGTATCTTTGATCAAAGAGATTGTGAATTTTCATATTTTTTCTTAGGCATCAATTTTAAATTAAGACAAGAAAGAATTTTTAGAAAATAAAACTTTTTTTTTTTACTAATATGTAACAGATAAAAAGAATGTATGACAGAAAATTCTCTCTATATATGTTAACCCTAGAATGCACGACTTGTTTATATTTTTTTTTACAAAAAAACCTATATATTTTGAACACATAATACAAGAATATTATTGAAAACAATTTGAAATTAATTTTTTTTCGTTAAATTAAAAAAAAATGTGCCACATTGTTACATTATGAACTAAACAATATGTCAATGATACTAATTACATTCTAACACTTCTGAATTAAAAATAAAAGTTCTTTTCCAATAAGATATTTTTTAATTCAAAAAAAAAATATTTTGATGGTATTTTGAATGAAAAAAAAACTATTCACACAACAGCCATTTTGGTATCTTTCCATGTTTCCAGTTTAAATTTAATTCTAGACATGTTGGTGTTTTCTACAAATATTTATTAGAAAGCATTTAAAAAAGGGTTTATAAAACCCATTGTAGCCCTTTGTAACAGTCATAAGAAGCTTATAAACGGAAATAAAAACGTGTATCCAAATGGCTACACGATGCACTTGAGGGTGAGTAATAGTTAAAGAAAACAAAAAATATCAATATTCTAAACTTTTAAATAGCATATTAAATGAGAAAAATATCAATTTCACCGTACGAATAAATTCATAGAAACCACAAAAACACAATCATTAGCCACAAGTTCGAAAATTGCAAATAATTAAAATATATCATACACAAAATATCGTCAGATGAGTCGCTCTTTAGTATTCTGGCTAGTGTACTTCAAGAATACGTATGAAATTCATGCAATAATAATAATAAAAAAATAAAAAAAAATATTAAACACCGAGCAAGTTCATGAATGAGAAACAAGTTCAAGCTTCCCCCCTCCCATACGCACTTCCCCGATATGAAAGACAGACTGCATGTCTACGATAAACTAACCTCCACATGCCCGGCGGATTCTTTAATAGTCGGATGCTTTTCTTTGCGTTATGAAAGTGAATGACCAGCACAGCTGTGCTGCAAGATTAAAAATTAAAAGAAAAAAAATCGCAAAAATACTTAAGGGTTTTGATGAAAAGCTTCATCACGGTATCTAATAGAATATCAAAATATTAAAGTCACACAGGTTTTTTAGAAAAGGGGACCCCCCCCCTCGCAATGGAATTATTATCAAACTTTTTCACGATTTCGGTTGCCACAACAATACGTAATTGCCATGAGAAAATTATCAAAAAGTTTGTGCTTTCAAATGAAGGGGTCATTTATTTAGAAGACATTCGTTAAAAAGAATGACCTCAAATAAATGAAGCATCATCGGGATACTAACCTTAATATTCTCCTTTCAATTTTGTTCTATAAAAAAATGATTAGTTTTTTTTATGTACATGGTTTTCTTTTTCAAATAATTTAGCAAAGACAGTAAAAATAAAGAAAAAAAGGAAGAAACCTTTACAAATTCATGGGAAGTTGAGTACATTTTTTTTAAATCCCCGTAATCTTACAGGAGAAGAATACTGATGTCAGAATCTTATAAATGCTGCAGAGTTAGAAAAAAAAATTATAGAGTAGGGTAATTTGAAAAAAATAAATAACTATAATTAAATTTGCAGATAGCAATTTGAAATATATATGTTTTAAATACGATCTCTCCAACATTCTATTAAATACCCAACAAAATTATACTTGATTTTCACAGAATGCTATAGCAGAGATACAAATAGGATTTCTGGATTTCTGCACAGATTCAAATAGGGATAAAAAAAAATTCCTGGAAACTGTTCTAAGGCATTTTTTGACATTTGTAAACGAAAATAATAAAAGAAATAATCTTGTCTGAATTTCATTAGAATGTTCGAATTATTTTAAATAGTTTTATTCATTTAATTTTCAGGTCAAGTTAAATTTTTGTGAAGGAAATGGCGCTTTTGAAGACTTTATTATCCTTACTATTAGAAGTCACGTGAGAAAAGAGTTTGACAACCTTGGTTTAGATTAAAGTTATTTAAATCTAGAATAAGAGTGCCATAAAAAATTTACATCAAAAAGTATTTTATTACATAATAAAAATGCACAAAATCATAAAATGACAATCATTTTGAAATACAAACAAATGTTGAAAAGCTGAAATAACAGATAATATCAAAATTTAAATCTGACAATTAATATATTTAGATACTTCTTTTCCTAAAAGAAATATAAAAAATGTTTTTAAGCTTGTATTTTTCTTTTTACTATCTCGTATACTAAGTATAGATAAAATTCGAATTCTAAATTTTGGCGCATCTCCACGTTTTAGACCCCCGAAAGACATTTTTGGCATCAGTCTGTGACAAAGATAACTAAAAAAAGCTTTGGGCTAGATAGATGAAATTTGGTATATGGTTTTTACACAAAATTCGGAGATTTCTGCCATATTTTGAGCAAAATCTGCCAGAAGGAAGCTTGTTCGGCTGTTTGAATATGTTAACACGATAACTGCAACAAAACGAAGAAAGCTAGGATCGATAAATTTAATACATAGAATTAACATGCATAGTACAGACACCTATCAAATTCTGAGCCAAGCCCAACAAGGAGATGCCCATATGTCAGTCTTCAAAAGTCTGATATAAATATATCAAATTTGGTATGCAATTTTAAGATTACAATTGTAATTCTGTGTCAAATTTTGATTTCAATCGATTTTAAAAAAGGCATCTAAAACATAAATTTGATTTTCGGGTACTATAAACTGTATGGAGAAATGAATTGGAAAAAAATCGCCAAGGATCACACACAATAGATTGGGGGAAAAAATACTAAATTGAAGCTAAAGATAAATTTTTTTTTTTTTGTAATTACTGTTCGGCAATACCATAGAAGGTAATCGCAAGCGTAACCAGGGTCCAAAAATTTATGCGTGTTCAGGCAGATAACTTTAGCATAGCATACAGCAGAACCTTTTTGGGGAGACCACGCCCGCGGTTATGATTAAGTTATACTTAATTACTTACATTGAAAGTAATTTGAATCAGATTAACAAACAAACTCAAATTATCCATGTTCTGAATAATTTCTTGAATTCAAACTCTCCTATGAGTTGTGCGGGGTTCCGATTTTCCTTCATTTCTCCGGTTTCATTTCTCTAACATCTGCAAGTACAGTAGCGCAACTGAAATGAATACTTGCTTAGCTTAAATTTGATAAAATTCCCTTCTGAGAATATACAACTTTTGAAAGTTTCCACATCCCCCCCCCCCCTCATCGCTGCAATATTAGCCGAGTACTCGCATAGTTTTAGCAAACAGCTTAAGTTGTTATAAAAATGAACTCTTTTTCTTAACCATGGGAAAGACAGCTAATAACAATAGAAAATAAGATTAAAGTTTAACGATAATTCAATTCCTACTGGAAAAAAAATATATTTCATACATAAGTTCATTAAAAATTATAGAACGTGAAGAAAAAGGTGGCTATTTTGAGACCCTTCGGAACTCTTTATGAAAAATGGCCTTTAATTTGAAAAAATAGATTTTATTTATTTTTTTAAGTATATTTGTTAAAAGTTAATTAAAATAAAAGTGCTCCAATTTAAGTACCGTCATCAAAATGAGGGTAACACGATAAATAAGTAACAGAGAAACAACTCCGTTCATGCTTTTCTGATTCACGATATTATGAAAATTGTTGAACTAAAAAGATGCGAGATTTCTGCTCATGAAAAGACAAGCCATAAATATCTCATTAGCACAGAAGTTTCTAAAGGGTTAACCAAAATCCTCCCAAATAATTTAGAGCCAATGGATTCAAACAGAAGAAGGATATAGATCTTCTAATACTTATCAAAAGTATTTGAAGTTCTAATACTTATATCACGAAAATAAAAGCAACTAATACGCTTTTTCGAAAATAATTAGTTACTCTTAGGTCTTGAAAAATAATGGCCAAAAATACTATTCATCAAATTCTATTATAGCATTAACTAAAGATCGTTCGAAGAGAAGAGGTTCTATTTGTTTTCTTATTTCTTTCATCTACATAAAAAAAATGCAAAAAATATTTAAATAATAATTATGCATTTTGAAAGAAGATCTTCTAAAATCCGACTATCATTTCGTAAATGCAACATACTGAGAATGAAAAGGAAGGATTTCGAAATGAAGGTATGCTGAAGCCACTTGCAGCATAATCGTTATTTCAAGTCGAAGACGTTTTGAAAAATATCTTGCAACGCCCTAATCACACATGAACGTTGGCGTACTTATTCAAGGTTGCTGCCGACTCAGTTTTAACGACCACCTAATGCTCAGACTAATGATTATATAGATACAAATTAGAATATTCAATTCAGCGATAATGGGTAGAGGATTTTTTGCACAATCACTTGAATGCAAATAGACGATATCAGTCAGCATGATTTCAATATACTGAACAGAGAGTATCGGGAAATATAAATTCGTATATGTAAACAACCAAACACAGACACCAGTATTTTGTCCTCACATCAGTCCTTAATGTCGAATTGCAACTTTAGACCACTTAAGCACGTGGAATAAAGAGAAATATATATATAAAGAATGCGTCCACATGCAAAATGGTTTGGGGTCTACCTTTAATTAACAGGTACGAGGAGACCTGTCTACCAGTTTTATTAAGATGACGCCGAGGGACAAGGAGAAAATAAATTTACAAATGACAAATTAAAAAAAAAAGCATTCAACTTACGCGGTCATTTATGTAATGCGCTCCCTGGGGCACCGAAACCATATTAAAAGCCAAGTTGCTCTTCACAGAATATTAATGACCAAACGATGATAGATATTCATTCAGAGGGTTAATTTTCAAGCTATGAGAACAAGCAATTTGAATGGCATGGTTGTCGCGTTCAAGAAAAAAACTCAAGTGGAATTTATTGAGACATTTCTCGTTTTTAATTAATCAAGGTATTTATAAGGGTTCGAACTCAATAATTACAATTAATCTTGGTAACACTTTGCACAAAAAAAGGTATTAAGTTAGGTTAAAAATTAGCACGAATATAGTTAAAATTATTCGTCGAAAGTTATAGGAGTGAACTATATTTTTATAATCACTTTCAGGAATTGAATAAACTTTAAATGCTTTGAAGTACTTAATAAAATTACCCCCAAAAATATTCTGCACCAATAAAGCAAATATTAGTCTTTAATTTCAACAAAAACTGTAATGCAGTCTTCCAATGGAGGGGATTTAATTTTGATTCAATGAGAATGACTTAAGTTCTACAATTACAACTGAATAATTTCGTGCATCGACTTAATGACCAATGTTAATAATTTTGAACAAAACCCTTTTCTTCCTTTCCAACGAAATCTTATTTCAAAAGCTCATCATTAATGAATTGAATTTTGAATAATAAAATTTATTAGCTGTTCATATGGATGGCAGTAGTAAAAGTTCCAAATTTTTTTCATTTGGCATTATTTAAACCTACGCATGATATATATAAAAAAAATGTACTACAATAGCAGAAAGCCAGTGAAGTTCATTACAGAATTCAAATTCCTTTATAAACACTGCAAATTAAACAGGGATTATAAATAGTTAATACATCACTTTCAGAGCATTTAAATGAAAATTATCAAATTAACGCAACATGATATGAATTTACTTTTCAGTGTTTAGAATGAAAGTTATTAGCTACAAATTCGCTAGTAATTACTTTTATTACAACAAACAAAGTATATATAAAAAAACGGTATTCTATGTTCATTAACCTTTCCAAATGAACAATGGTGTATTTTAATAGTTCTGCTTGAATTGATCTTCAGCGGAATGTGTTAATAACAAATAAAAACTCTTAATTAAGAAATGCAAATTGACAGTAATTTTAACGGCTGCTGAAGCACACAATAGCATTAAAATAAACAATTTGATAACGCTTGGAATAATTTTTTTCATGCATTTGAATGTGAAAACTCTTATATTCAGAAAAATAAGAAATATATATAAAGATAATTGAAAAAATACTCAAATGATAAAAAAATAAGTGGCATTTGCACTGAATAATATACAAATCGCATTATTATAGACAGATATGGTTGAAAAATTAATTGTAGAAAACTACATGAAAATTAAAGATTTGACACTTGTCAACAACATTTATAATTATATATTATATCACATTTTTTTTTTTTACATGGAGAATGAGTAGAAAATTCACAACGTATAATAACGCACGTTTACGTTGAAATCGTTTAACATATCTTTTAATTTCTAGGAAGATTGAAAAAAAATCAAGATAAAATAATTCAAATACTGTAAAAACATTTACCAATCAATCAGGACAATCTCTGCTTCGACTGACCCATTTCCCAATCATAATTAAACTGTTTATATTAAAAAAAAAACTTTCTGGCGATTTCTATTTTCTAAATTTTACGATATGCATAGAATACAGTTATTAGATTATTTTTTCACATGTAAATTGAAACAAAGAAAAAGGATTCAGTAGATTTCTTTTGGCATGAAAAGATGACATGGAACAAATTAATAAGAGCGCAAGAAATCTAAACAATCTGGATGAATATAGTTAATAGTAAATAAATATGTAAATAAAAATTTGTTATGTTTACTTTTTCCTACTTAAATTATTTTCTTTTAAAAAATTTATTTTATCATTTTTGAAAAATTATTATAACTCGAATCACTAAGAACAACGGTGCCTTGAGTATAAAATTCAGGAAATCTGCTTATCTAACCCTTTGACTATACATTTATTTGAAACGACTTTTGTATTTGAAGGGCATTTAATTTTTTGAACATATGAAGGCAGTAGATTTTACGTAAGAATTCAATTATTTCCTATTATTCAGAATATAGGCTACATAATATTGAGATAACTTAAACTAACCAGAATTAGACGGGGAAAAAAAAGAAAAAAAAGAAAGAAATACGGAACAATTTGATAGATACGTCAAATGTACCCAAAGGGTTAAGCAAATTAAATGCACATCCATAATTTCTATACAGATTTTAGTTTTCCGTTAGTAGTAATCATTTTTATTCTCAAATACGCGCTAATGGGCAAAAAAATCTATGTTACATTCTTTCTTTATATTTATAACAGTCTTAATAAGAATATAAATTAATATTTCGTAGAACTAACTGAAATTGAAATGCGTTAATACTTGAATGTTACATATATACGTCAAGAAAACATAGCAATCGCCTATATTAAATAAAAAAGAAGGAAAAAGCGAGTTACATGCAGTTAACAGACGCAAAACAAAAAAAATAACAGAAATTTCAACAAATTGCACGCTAAGCGAACTACAGGAAGGCCGATCGAAAACACTGTACTTTATTACGCGAAGGTCCTATGGGAAAGAGAAGGGTAACATTTTGGAAAAGGACAAAGCCACGTGTTCCACAGGGAAAAAACATTAAGAAATCTAAACTGAAGCGTCAAGGATCGCTGAATTTCGTAGCGGAGATTACTAATCGAAGATTATTGCTGTGCAAGTTCCCGTTAAAGTCAAGGGATTAAAAACCAGTTTTCATTCCCTTTGCCGGCATTCTAAGAACATGTAGATCGAAAAAAAAATTGAGAAACTAAGCGAAGAAGAAGCGGTTTTCATAGAAAGCTACAAAGAAAAAGTAATTTCGGATCACCTGATAAATAAAAATATTTAAAAAAATAATTAAATTAAACAAATCACAAGTGACTGTAGCGTTTCCAATTCACACAGTTTCTTGCTTTGTTGTATAATAAAGGGTAATGGAGCAGCACGTATAACAAATTTTCTTACCGAACATAAATGATGAACAACACAGGTTTCTTGAAAACTTCACAATTGTATTCGATCATCTAGGTAAAATTTTACAAGAATATTCTTTTAGAAAGAAATTTCCATCGTTGGCTTTTAAACCAATTGATTGAGAACAATGGAAAGGAAACTCGTTTTAGTTTATGTTGTACTATTTATAGGTAAGCAAATTAGCTACAGTTTACTTGATTTCAAGGAACGTAGATCAGCATTTATTTCTGCAAATTACTCTTAGAGCCTAAATAGTCTTTTCTAGAGAGGACAGATGAACGGGGGCGTTAATAAATGCCCAAAGTGACACACATTTATTTATAGCAACAACAACAAAAAAGTAAACATAAAGGTGGGTTTACACTCAGTCAGTTATAAGATTCCAGTGTCGCACATGCGCAGAAGAAAGTTTGCGCATGTGCTGAAAGAACGGACAGTAGAAAGTTCTTGTCTCAACGGGACAAGTACTTGCTACTGCATGGTCTTACTGGACGTATTATAGTTGGCCGAGTGTAAAGCCCCCTTTATGTTTAAATACATTAGGTACAGTTAATAAATAATGATGCAGAGGTTATTGCAGTGTAACAATGAAAGAGAATCCACGAAAGAGTTGTTGGCAGTAACAGAAGTCTGTATCATTCTTCCAAGAGATAATCGAAATGGTTAAGCCTTCAGTGGAAGTATACAAAGAGGAAAATCCTGAGTCACACACGCCCGTAATCCATATTTGTATTCATGTTATTTTTATATCCCCAATGAGCTCAAAAAATACTGAAGGGGAAACAGTTTCAATCGAACGGTGAAGTCTAAATATGCGTGCGCAAATGGTTCAAACAACAACCCAGAATTCTTACGAGCATGGCGTTTTTGTGCTTAATGTCACGAAATGATAAATGTATAAACAATTGAGTAAAATATTTTTTTGAGATTTTTAAAATAATCTGTTTCTTAATTTATCGCCTATATCTAATAACTCTAGTTCTTAGTATTCAATGCTAGATTAATAATTGTTTTCGATCATTGTTTACAATTTTTGACGAATTATTTCCATGCTTTTATATCTTTTTCATGATGCAGTGAAAAAAATTTGTATATTGGATAGCATCTGCTAACAAATCACTGCACATTGGACTAAGCAACAAATAGGAATGATTTCTTTTAATGGAACAGTACCGAAAGCATCAACATAACAATGACTATTTCATAACAGCCCCAAAATAATCAACATTATGTATACATGCATAGCAAATTTCACAAACCAAAGAATATAATGGGCAGATAATCGGCATACTTTTATAATCAGATAAAGGCTTTTCTTAAATTTATCAGTGTGTTACGCTTAATTTGAAAAGTGATGAACGACCAACCCTTATCAAATAACAAGAGACGTGAAATTGAAGGGATCTCAAACAAGTTAAGAGAGGTACAGCCTGTTCGTTTAATGCTTGGGTGTTCGTTCCGCTGATTACGGTAGGCAAAATAAAATTACTCGGAACAAACGTGATTATCCTAACGCACTATTTTCTATTTTTTTTTTCAGCTCGGTTCTCCAGTTTGTTATAATATGCATGCCTATGGATGTTAATGAATCATAAAAAGATGTACTTCCTCGAAAGTCTAATGGTGGTAAGGATTACAGGTTTGGAAGCTGATTAAAGTTGAGCCTGCGCTTGGCGAGTAACAGATCGTGCTACCTGACCGACGGCTATTGAATGCATCGATGATATCAGCTTTATTGTAGTGTAAAAACCGCTATGGGGTTTAAGACTTGAATACTTTATGCAAAATTGGTTTAAATATCCGGGATACTGAAAGTGGCGGTTTCGGGAACGTCTGTTGTAGCAACCAACCACCTTATTCAATTCCAGATTAAATTAGAAGAAAATCTCTGAAATCCGATCAGCTCCAATGAGCAGTTTATCGTTTAAAAATGGATTGGAAAAACTTGTCATTAAAAAAGTGTTATTTACAAATTACAAACGCGATCATAAAGAATTTATTCAGTGATTATTCCAACATGACCTTGCATTTGGAAAGGTTAAATCTTTGTGAAACGGATAATGTGTTTATCTCATCTTATGATCCCATCTTAATGAAATGCAACAGGGATGTAATTAGTGAGCCTCACGAGGATTTATTCGCAGAATTGCAAGAAAACCTAATTTCAAGCGCGCTCATTTTCGCAAACCTTGGAAATAATCTATAAACATTCCGATTTGGCCAGATAATTTCATTGTAGTTTCACTTTCAGGGTTGTGTTTAAATAACGTTGACGAATAAAAAAATAATGATAAAATATTAATGTACCTTATAAAAAAATCGGAAATGTTTATGTAAAAGTGGCGTATGGCTTATAAAACATCAATATACAGACATGTACGCATACTCATATAAATATACTAGATATGAAAGTTAATAATTCTTAATTTCTTCCCTTGATGCGCCAAATGCAAGGTTTGATTCATAGTCTCAACTATAATCTTAGTTTGTTGCTAGGATAGAACCTGTCAAAATGCCTTTGATATATAATCAATTTCGAGTTTGCGTGACAATGTGTTTGTATAGTAAAAACGTCTAATTTAAAACAAAATAAAGTGTAACTGAGGCACACTTGTTTTATTCAATCAAAAAGAAAGACACGAATGTAAGATGTTGTATTTATGGAAACTTACGGTGACAATGCTCTAAGACATGACGTGAGTATGCGTTGATTTAGGCGATAAAAAAAGTGGCGATTCCACACCTTTGGATTTGGTGGGATCAAAATAGTGTGGTATACCATCAGCTTCTGAAATCTGATAAAATGACGAATACCATTCTCTATCCTCAACAACTTATCAATACAGATTGGATTGAAAAACATGGAAAAGTGATTTTGCAGTAAGACAACGCCTCAAACCACACAGTGATAGATGTTACAGACATCATTTCCACACATGGCTGGGAATTTCTGCCTAACCCGCGATACTCAAAAGACTTTTTTTTTTGGACCATCATTTGTTTTTGTCTACGTTCTTACACATTTTTCCAGCAACACTTCAAGAATTGCGAATATGTCAAGAAATGGCTTTTGACTGGAATCGCCTCAAAATGTGACAAACTTTTCTCACTATTTGAAGAATAGATGGACTAAATATAGCTACAGCGATGACGCATGTTTGGACTAAAGTATTTATCTTTCTCACAAGATAAAATTATTTTTTAAGGAGATGTTCAGAAAACTTGGTATAATAATTACACATAATTGTATAATGCAACATGCAATCTACAGTTAAAAGTAATAAAATGAAAAATGATCCCTAAAGAGGTTAGTTCAACAAAAATCGACAAAATGTTTCATTAAGATCAAAACATCCACCTTACATTCAAAACTCTTTCATGTATAACTAATAATTAATACAGCAATTGTTTCAAAAGTAGGAAAAAGCAAATGTAGAATGAAAACTATAGCTTGACTGTGATAAATTCGCGTGTGCGACATAAGAAATGCCTGATATTAGACAAGCTATTTAGATATATTAAGGAAAAACATGAATCAAAGCTAGCCACATCTGGAAAATTTTACAGATTTCGTCCCTTTATAAAATGGGGTTGAAGATATATCAGTAATGAAAAGTAGGAAAATAATACGCCGAATAGTAATAATAATAGCTCAACACAATAACTATTTTTTTTTCCTGACAACAAATGTACTTGTTTGCCTGAGGTCGAAATCAGCTACCAATTCTTCAGAGTTATACCAGATACTATGCTCTCACAACAACAACAACAACAAAAGCATCAAACATAACGGCAATTAAATTTTTTTTTCTTTTATCAGTATAGTCAAACTTGTACAAAAATGTCTTAGTTGAATACACAATGATTGTGGAATTGAATTGACTGAGATGATATTTCCATATTTACTTCACACAAGACTGTCCTTCATTGATGTAAGCAGTAAACAGAAGAATAGCGATAAAAAAAAAAGCATACTTTATTAAAATGTTTTGAGAATTTCCAGATTTGTAAAGGCTTTCATCACATATTAAGGGACAAAGTGTTGCTAATAACGTTAAAAACAAATGTGCCATCTGAGAGGCACTTAACAACATAACTTTATAACAGGCACAGAATCTCCACGTGTGAATGCCTAGTGAATGAGAACGGAAAACGAGATAATATTAGTAATTATGCATGAATAACTGGGAAAGGAAACATATTTTAAAATACAAAAAGATTTTTTTTTTTGTGTGTGTGGAGAAAATAGTTTATTCTAAACAGAGGGGGAAAGTGATGGATGCAATCGAACGCACAATCACGCTCTCACGACAGGCATAATTCACAACTGCCAATGGTTTCTAAGAGGAGGAAAGAAGTGGTAGTATTCGATTTTTGTAATGAAATTGTCTGTGTGTCCAACTTTTTACGTGGGTGAACATCGGGGCCAACCACAGAAAAACAGCCAACAAGAGTAGCAAAAAAGTTAACGGGTCAAAGAATTCAGTGATACTTACCATGACCAATAAAAGCTCATGCCATCTCTTAATTAGGCAACACAGGGTAGACAAAAAGGCTACAGAAATGGCATAAGGGACGATTTTATGACCGGTGGTATGGACAATGAATCAAATGCTTTCTCTACTACTTTAATTTTTTTCTCATCTTTTCTAAGCGAGAAAACAATTTAATTTGATGAAACTTCGCCCAACCGATATCTTCATTAAGAAATTGAGAATGGAGGGAGGGGGAAAAAAAGAAAAAAAAAGGCATTGCTAAACGTGGATGTGTATGAAAGAAAAAAAAAAAGAAGAAAGAAAGCTGTTTTATGTTATCTAAAATCGAGTCTTTTGCAATTTCGCTTATCTCCCAGTAATGTATCGCAGACTTTCTCCTTGAAAGCTTTTACATTCGATGCAAAGTAACTCTAAAATGAAAGGCGCTATATTTGAAACCAATTTATATCTAACTGATTAATCTCTCATTATGCATTCTTTTAGTGTTTTTAAAATCATTCCCATGTTTAATAGGGACTTAATTTTGTAATGTCATCTTTTCTTTCCCCAGCAACAGCAATGTTTAAAGTTTTTGAGTTCAGACATTTCGGAAAATTTTGAAGCAAAGGAAAAGAAAAATGAAATAAAGTGATTATATAATTGTACTTTAAATATCAGAAAGACACCAAACATAGCAAAAGGATAGATATATTAATAGAAATAAGAACTGAAAATAATCCGAATGGTGAAGAATCGCTATATTGAAACTATCATTATAGTTACAGTGCCAATGATGCACATATTCTGGATATTTAAAATAACACATATTATTAAATACTTAAAAAATAAATTACATAGTATTAATAAGTATATAATAATTAATTATATTATATATAGTAAAAATAACTTACTGGAAGATATTTAAGGACGGAGTGGTAAAAATTAATGAAAATGCAAAATAGAACGAAAGCTTTTAGAACAAAACTCGCGAACATTTTCAAATGTGTAAAGAATACAGTTTTATAATGACGATGAACACTATATTTGAAGACTTTTATTGTTGGAATTAATTTTAGCATTTAAAATGAAATAAGGCCATACTGAATTTAAATACACAAGAAATCTGTAACAATATTTTACAAAATAATAATAATAAAAATAAAAATTAACAGAAAACAGAATTTTCAATAATCTGACAATGCACTTCGATCCCTATAACATTTCAATGTTTTCAGATGAGTTAGCTGGGGGCGCTGACGGAAATCAAATTACTGTATGCCAACATTATTTGGGGGTGAAGTAACAGATAGACTCACGCTTTGAATTATATTTTGAACTATTTACTATAAATATAATTTTGTTTATTTTATGAAATAAACACAAGTTTTAAAAGGGAAATGGGTTATTTTTCAATGAGTCTCCACTAATTTTGTACTTTCGTTAATTCGACAGTCCTTTGGTTTGATATTTGTTGGATTAAATATAATCGAATTTTTTATTATGGCTTTATAAGAAAAAAAATATTCCAATACGTTTTAAATCACAATAATTTATAATTATAATATTGTAACGTACGAATTTAAATATTTTACCACAACACTGTCATTTTGTTTTTGTTTTGATTTCTTACAGTCTTTAGCAATAGAATTTTATCAAGCAATACAAACATCACTGCACTCGCAAATAAATCTGATTGTAAAAATAGAGCTGAATACAAGTAATTGCACCATACTAAATCTATTTGTAGAACGAGAAGGAAATACCACGAAAACGGTAATGACCTCTGCGGCCACTGTTAAACTAAACGTAAGAGAAACAATCACATGTTTCCTTTCATGTCTGAACATATATGCTATTTCTTGCCTGCAATTAACATTTAAAAAACGTAGAGAATCAACTTAATTTTTAAACAAACAAGGATTACACAGATTAAAAACAAAACCCAATACTTCCTAGAGTCATTAAACAAATAGAGAAGTTTTTATTTTTCTTCATCTTCTCTAAAATTAGAATATTTTAGTGCGGCACAATTTCTGTTAAAATAACATTATAAATTTAGTAGTATTATTATCTTTAGCATGGAAATTTTAAAAAGGGCAATACACTTATTTTTCTCTAAAAGTTTAAAAAAAAGCATAAGAAAGGATTGTTTTCTCCTACAGATTCTTTACAGAATGAAAAAACGTCAGAAAGCCTTTAAAAAAAACCCCTAATATTTACATCTACTTCATGCCTATACTCAAAAACCCATTTTCTAAGACGGAAATAGCATGGGAGCATGGTTAATAGAAGCAATTCATTTTGCAATTGAAAGAAATCTGAACAACACAAGCGTTGCCATTGTTCTTTATGCCTTTACCAAGGAGAAAAAAGTACAGCTTTCTCTTTTTTAAAAGCAAAGACCTTTGACTTGTCTCAAAAACCAGGCAGGAAACTTATGTAAATAGCTTAAAATGTAACTATAATAACAAAGAACATCCCCCTCGTTTTTGGGCATTTGAATTTTTGGGCAAGAAGTCACGAATAATAGCAAGCAGCAAAAGAAATACGATATCAATATCCGCATTCTTTCCGAAATGACAGCAGAGGCACTTTAAAAGAGGGCAGTACCGGAAAACAATGGCAGCACTGTAATGTATACAAAAACCATCTTTAAATGCCCATCACTTACTCGAAACAGAAAATCGTTGCTGTTTCAATAGCATTTATTTGCACGCAGGGCTCGCCTTCACGCTTTAATCTTCTTGGAATTATACACAACCCTCCAGATTTGCATTTCACAGAAGCAACTTAAAATCCTTCACCAGTAAAGAAAAGCGGCCTCAGCTATATCTGTCACGGGTGACACGTGTCCAGACAGAAATATCTCGATCAATAGCAAAACAGTTCACTTTGTTTCTCGTGGATTTTCCTTTGCAGCAATCGATTCAAATCAAGCGATTCGCTTGATTTCACACGGGTATCGAAGATTTTTCATAGAACAATATGCACTATCATGTTTTCAGTTATTTTTATTTTGTTGTGTATGAGGTATTAAACATTGTGATTCGAACTTGAGATTTTGACGAATCTCTCCGAGTTCGGAAAACACATACTTGGCATTATCTCTGTGATAAAGTTAACTCACAAACGCTTTGAACTATATAGATGAAATTAGTATGGTCTTCACAACAAAATTGTACCATTCAATTAAATTTTGTGATAAATCTATTCAGAGGAAGCTTGTCTGTTCGGGTGTTCGAATACAATTTAACACGATAATTACAAAACGAAAAGGGCTAGATGAATAAAATTTGGTACACAGATTTGACATTTAAAGGGTAAATATCAATCAAATTTGGAGCCAAGTCCGTCATAAAGCTGACTTTCTATCGGTTTGTACTTTTAAAAGGGTGTAAACCGATAAATATTACAAATGATTTAAATATAATGATTTAATGATATTATATATAATGGACACATGATTATATTATTTTATATAATGGATACATGTTTTAATGATATAAATACCATGATTTAAATATAACAAATTTGGCATGCGATTTTGCGCCTACAATTGTAGGTCTATGACAAATTTTGATTTTAATCGGTTTGAAACACTGCATCTATAACATAAATTCGATTTTCGGCACTATCAGCCGTACGCAAGAAATTAATCGCTAAAAAATCACGTCCAGGATCACAAAATAGATTCATTAAAATGCTAATTTTACACAAAATTTCAAGATTAGAGAATATGCGAGAATGTTCTAAGGAAAGCAACCCCACAGGTTTAAATGGGGGAAAAAAAGCACTAACACAGTAGAAATTCTTATCTTAAGCAATTTATACTAAAATTCTATTTTCATGAACTTCAGCCTAATAAAAAATTCGGACATTGAACTTTTCCTCTTTCCAGTACAGTAACGTATTAAGGGCATGTGGCGACCGTGTCATGTCATTTTTTCGCCCCTCCCCAACATTGATATTTCTCTAAAAAAATGCCTACTGTTTAACTACACTGAGAAACACTAATGTTTTGTCCCAGTGGTGTTCTTTAAGATTGGTACCCCTCCCCTCGTACCCCGATAGTCACGCCACTATTTTAGCATGCGAAGAATAAAACGAAATAGTTTTGAATTCTTTTTCAAAGTAATTCGAGAGAATAAAAAAGTTTTCCCATCTTTTTATATAAAAAAAAATAAAAAGAAAAGAAAGAAGAGATTAATGAAGTGAAAAATAGATGGCCATAATCTGAATCCTCGTAAGATTCCAGGAATGAGAAACGAATTCAAAATAAATCCTTTCAAGATCTGGATTGATTTCTAATACAGAGGTTAAAAATATTAAGAAATATAACAAAATTTTATATTTTTGCCAATAACAGATTTTTGCGAGAAATCTTTACAACACAAAAATTAGGCATAGAAAAAATTGTAATCAATAACTATTTTAATAAATCCCTATGAAAACTTTAAAAATAGTTATAAGAAACTTTAAATCCATATTTCAGTATGATGACTAAAAAGATTATTTTTATTATTTTCTTTTTGAAGCGTAACTTCAATTTCCTGGTTGGCAGTTTTCAAATATCTGTATTTTTAAGCTGACAAGGTAATGTTTGATTTTTTTTTTATTTCCGTATAGAAATCCTTTTAAGTATATTTACATAAATAGTTTCTTATGTTCAAAATTTAAACAAATGATGGAAATTATAAAACGGATATAATAAAATAATAATGAAAACATACGAAAAAATCGCTCTCATCAGTTTTTTAATAATTTTATATTTATAATGTAAATGAATACATTTTGCAAAGTTATATTAACATATTTTTTGAACAAAATCAGCAAAAAAAAAAAAAAATCTTTATTTGATAAGTTCTGAACTTTAATATAAATAAGATAAAACTATCAAAGCTAGCAATAGTTAATTCCTCACTATCAAATTAAAAAAAAAAGATCGAAAGGAAAATCGATGGATTTCCAAAGGAAACTTATTTCTAATTTATAATAGAGATCTATGAAAAATAAAAGACACTGCAGCCCTATTTGAGTTTTTTCAAGCAAGCCAACAAGACATGTTTGAGGTCTCTGATCTTTTAATAAAACATATCTGCAATTGAGGTTAAGTTTATCAAGAAAGGAAATATAACTCTTATACTATAACAGTATCGTAGAATAGTAAAATGGTTTGAGCTAATTTACAAATAATTCACATACAACTTAAAATGTGAAGATCTATCCACTGAATTTTAATGAAACAAGGCTATCATCTGACAGTTTCTCGAGATCCGGAATAAAACCAGAAAACAAGGAGCATTCCGACAATGCTGTCACTATACATTTTAAGTTATCTGGTAGAAGTTTACAGGCGAAATTCCGAATGTATGCCATGCGAACTGTTATGATGGCCGTTTGAATGCAAAAAACGTCAAAAGACGGCTCGCATGGATTATTCAAAATCGTGATCATGAGCAGGCACAGAATGAATGGTTTTGAGATGGATGCGACAGTAGCCACTCGAGAAGAAGAGCAGAATAACAAAGAATTAGTTGCTTCATGTTCACTTCGGAATCAAAGAAAGGGAGACAATTTCACGTGAAAAAAAATGTGATGAAATGCACAGACACAAGTCTATGATTATTTAGTTTAGTTCTAAGATTTAATTTAAAAATAAAAAATACATATTCAGCATAGAGAAATAGAAGGAATAATTTTGTTCATACTAAATATTTCTACATTTTAATTGAGTCTATTAATTTATTATTTTAGCAGTCTTGGAGTATAAGGTCTACTTTACGAGTGTGATTCAAATTGTTTAATTACAAAAATACTGTGAATTTTATTAAATTCGTTGAAGTCGTATTTTTAACTAAACCTACACAGTGAAATTCATTACTTATTGGAACAAAAACAATAACATTCAGTTTTGAGAAAATTTTAACACTTTTAATTTAAAGATAGACTATCATTTAAAATTTGTTTTAAAAAATTTCACTGACTCATACATAATCACTCATTTCTGTCAATAATAAAGAAGAATCCGTGTGTGAGTGCGCATGTTTCCGTTTTCGTTTAACAGGACATATCGTTTGACTAAGATTTACTAAATATGTTATTGAAACATATATCTTGGAAGGTATAAATGTGCACCACAGAGGGGGAGGGGAAGAAGAATTGATATTTTTTTTAAATGTTTTAAATAGTTTTCATTCTTTCAAAAAATATTTAATCGCCTTGATTTTCTGCTATTTTTGAAAACTAAAAAGGATTTTATTTAATATTTGCATAGTTTACATGAGGAATAAGATAATAAAGTTCAATAACCCGAAAAAGAGATAAATGTTATAACGAACAATTATATTTTTAATAGCACTATGATGTCCTGGCACCATTAGAATAGCTCATACACAGGAATGAATGGAATAGGTGTAAGGTTATTAAAAATGTCACGGTTTTCATATATGTCACAATTTTACACTTAAAAATACTTAGTTAAAGAAATCACACTCAAGTTTTGCATATGAGATTAATAGAAACTAAACACAATCTATATTTACAAATGAACAAAATATTAAACACAAAGAAAGCAATACCGAAAAATAATATCAAATTTAATAAACCATCTATAGAAAATAAGAATTTTTTTCGTGAATCTGCAAGAACAGCAGAAATACTTTGAATGGCCCTATAAATAAAATTTCCAAAAGTCAACAATTCAATTCGATTAGTACGAATGTATTAGAGCTATCATCTATCGTACAGGAAATGAGGATTCAGGTGAATAATGTTTGTTTCATCATAACTAGACCAAAAAAAGTAAGAAATTAGAATAGCCTATTTAATAAGATGAGCGTGATCCACTTCTTTAATATTAGTTAAGTGATCAAAATAAATAAAAGTAAATAGCCATAATACTGGACTATGCAGATTCGGAAGAAATCAATAAACAAAACATATTCATTAATTTAATCTAAGTCACTAAATTGAAACGTACACAGAAAAATGTGAATAAAATACAAGGTAATTCAAAATGAATATAGCGATTACAAACGGCTGTAACTATTTAATGAAAAATAATTTATCGATAAGATTAACAGAGAATGTAGACGGCATTTCAAAATGTTGTATACACACGTCATAGATGTTCTATGCGACTTCCTTAGTCACACGGACAATATCTAGGCGATAGTCCATTTCACGTATACATTCTGAAGCATGTCTGCTGTCACCGACGCAAGTGCATTACAAATGCGTACTTTGAGTTCTTCAATTGTTTTCGTCATGGGAAATTTTGAAGTTCCATCTACATTATGTGTTAATCTTAATGATAAATTCTTTTCCATTAAATAGTTATAGCCGTTTGTAATCGCTATATTCATTTTGAATTACCTTGCAATGAAAAAAATTCAGCACAAATAATTATAGCAAATTCGTATCGTAGAATCTGAATATAAACACCAAATCATTCAGTACAAATCAGTTTTTTAAAAAATTTCAATAATCTAGAAATTATAAATCCGCGATATATTTCCATAATTAAAAAGTGCAACTTGTAAGTTTTTATAAATGAACAATTATTTATCTTTGAAAAACAGTCAGACCTTTTAATGCGCTATAAAACAAAGATGACACATTTGCAAACACATAAAAAATTTCAATTGTTTCATTTAATTACTTTCAAAATCATTCTTAAATAAACTAATGAAAAGAATTCTAATAAATATAACACTAAAGAAGCTATTATCATTAAGTGGTGGATTTACAAATATTTATATATGCCTTTACAATGCCTTTTTGTTTTTTTAAGAATGGAAATAGATTATTATTATTTATCTGACGGTGCAAATAAATTTTAATAGAGCAGCAGCCGACAATTTAGATCATATATTTGCACTGCCCAAAAGAAAATTTTGAAAAACAAGAAGAGTAGTTTTGCAATATCTTTCAATAACACCACAATCACCACAATATAGTTTTAAAACATATAGTTTTTTTTAAATTAAACCACATATAGTTTACTTAAAAGGATTTAAACATGCCATTCTGTAAGATAGAATTAAAAAAAAAACGAATAAATGGATTTAACAATTATAAAAAACAGATGAAAATATACAGCAACGATTAAATTAGATACAGTGGTGGCCCAAAAGTGTGGACATTTTTTGAAAATTTCATGTTTTTCAATTTTGCGTGCTTGTAGAATATATTAATTTTCACTTAAATACAAATGTTTATATATCAAATTAAAGGTAATTTAATGTATAATTTAATAACAAAAAAGTATTACAATATCTGTATTACAAAAAAAGTTACGCTCATTTTAGTAAGATCTATCTTAGATTTGCATTTTTTTAAAGTGATACTTACACAATCAATACTTAGTAGGATAACCCTTATTTTTTAACACAGCTTCACAGCGTCTTTTCATCGTGTGAACGAGTGTTTGGAGTTCATCTGTCGTAATAACATGATGCCAAGAATCAATTATAGATTCAATAAGTTGTCTTTTATTGGATGGACGTTTTTTTCGTACAAGAATTTTCAAACGTTGCCACAAATTTTCAATTGGATTGAGATCAGGGCTGTTTCCTGGCCATGGTATACATCTATGCCTTTATTTTGAAACCATGCTTTGCATACTTTTGCTGTGTGGCATGGAGCTGAATCCTACTGAAAAATAAATGGTGCTTTGTTGGGGAAGAAAACCCTGATAGAAGGTATCAATTTTGGTTCCAGGACAATTTTGATGTATTTTTTGCTATTCAGGATGCCATCAATCACTTGAATTCGGCCCACACCATCTGCAGACATACATGCCCAAATCATGGTATTTGTTGTTGTTTTTATAGTTGCTTCAATGCAATCAGGATGAAGCGCTTCACCTACTCTACGTCTCACGTATTTTCTACCATCACTACCAAAGAGCGATATTTTAGTCTCATCGCTCCAGATTACTTGCTTCCATTAATTTTCTGACCATTTAAAGTGTTCTTTTGCCCACTTAACTCGTTTTTCGAGTTGCTTTTGATTTAAATATGGTTTTTTTCCTTGGAATTCTAGCTTGTAGTCCAAATCCTGATAACCTTCTTCTTTTTGTTCTTGAACTTACAGCAATACCCACTGCATTCATTTCACATCTAATAATTTTTCTATCTTGAAGGCATAGCCGTTTAATTTTTCTATCGGCAGTAGCAGTTTTGCATTTTTTTTCTGCCTGATTTGGCCTTATTTTCCACTGATTTCATTTTTTCATAACGTAAACAGAACTTTCGTACACCAGAACAAGTCACTGAACCACCAACTTGTCTTGCAATTTCAGCAAAAGAGAGGCCATTTTCTCTCAATATGACAATTCGGCTTCTTTTTATAGATGTCCAATCAGTTCTTGTTGGTGTTGTTTGTTTAAAATTAGTTTAATTAAAAAAAAGACTTAAAATATTCAAAAACAACAATACTCTATTTAATTGTACTAGTATGCATCATTCCGCAAAATATTTCCACAACAATAATTCTTTTACCATCCAAATAACATAAATTATAGTTACAGACAGTTGATGGGTCCTCAGAACAGTGTTTGTGATTGGCTAGTACGCTTTTATTACAAAACACGTCATTATTCAAAACAATTTGTGTTTTGATTCATGTTTTTTGTTCTATTAAAATGAGCGTAACTTTTTTTGTAATACAGATATTGTAATACTGTTTTTGTTATTAAATTTTACTTTGAATTACCTTCAATTTGATTTCTAAACATTTGTATTTAAGTGAAAATTAATATATTCTACAAGCACGCAAAGTTGATAAACATGAAACTTTAAAAAAATGTCCACACTTTTGGCCACCACTGTATATTAAACAAAAACAAAGTTTGAGTTAATTTTAAGAATAAAATATTTCTGCACTGCATTTTCAAGAAAGAAAGCACAAAAATCAAGTTCAGGTTTTTAACATTATATCGTTACAGTAACAACATTTTTAACAGGCAGGGGATTTTCTGAAACGAGGAAGGAAAATTTAAAGGACCATATCGAAATATGCTCTGGATAGTTGCTCAATAAAAATAATCGATAAATATTCGATAAGACACGCAATACAATGATAACATTATTTTAAAAGACTAAAGTTTCAAAAGAGACTAAAGTAGGTTTTTCCATAAGTTTCTTCATTACATTTTATATGAAATTTGACGAATTAAACTGTCGCAGTCTCTTGAGTGTCTCTCTTACAGATAATACGAGTCTGGTCTGACATCTAAATAAGTAAAGCTGCAAAAATTCCTCAGATGGCAATGACGAGTTGATACAGAGGCCAAAAGGATAAAATCTGTCCCGACAAAAGATAATACCGCATTGAATGTTCGCAATCAAGTAAATGGCGAATAAAAATGCATAATAAAAAATGAAGTAGAATGAATATAAATAGGTACACAACAAAAACAAACAGGCCGCGGTGGCCTGGTGGTAAGGTCTCGACTTCGGAACTGGAGGGTTTCAGGTTCGAAACCCGATTCCACCGAAGAACCGTCGTGTAAGGGGGTCTGTTGCACGTTAAATCCGTCCGGACCAAACGTCCTCCCGCTGGTGTGGTGTGGCGTGGAGGGGGGGGTGCCAGCTCAGGTGTCGTCCTCGTCATCTGACCATGGTTCAAAATTACGAGGTCCGTCCCAAAATAGCCCTAGTGTTGCTTCAAACGGGACGTTAATATAACTAAACTAAACAACAAAAACAAACAGCGACAACTCACGGTATGGTTATAAAAAGTTACCCTTCAAAACTCAAAATCATGGAAATATATAGGCGATCTTCATCAAAAACGTGAACCGGCAAAGAAACTTGAATGTAATAGAACAATCGTTTAAGGACAGCCTGGGCCATTTCTGTAATTTTTCATCCGCATCAATAGATCGGTGGTACGTGTGTAAATACACGGCCATTGTTCTATAACTGCTTGTAAATACGCGATGTGCGCCTTAATTTGAATTGGTCACGCAACCTGTCAGTTGTGAACGAGTCCCACAGTTAATTCAATTCTAAAGTAATATTATTAGAAACATCCTTAACCAATAGCAACAAACGCAAATCTGTAGGCTGTGATTATGCGTCTTAGTTACTTAATCGTGGTCTTATAAAGATGATATAGCCTGGAGTTAACGGGTTGTTAGAGGAAAGCTCCCGTCTGACTTTTTTTTGGGGGGGGGGGGAGGTTCTGTGCAGTTCAAGTGCAAGGGCACTTGCCGTGGACAGTATTATATGACTCTTACTGTTTCTTTTGTTTAGAATGTGACCATTTCAGGTTAGTTTTCCAGATACGCCGAGGTCAAATTCTGATACAACAATCATCCCTTTGCAACAACGCGTAGCAAGTTTATTAACGAAAACATTCATATTTCATTCATATTCATAATTTACCTCTATGTGAAAAGAATAAATAAACAAGAATACTGAATAAAGTAATCAAACAATCGATTAAAAAAACGTAATGGGTTGCGTATTTTTAACAAAAAATTAAACTGTATTTAAAAAACCTATATACGGATAGGATAGATAATTATATTAATGTCCCCTTTTAAAGCAATCTTAGGACTATTTTGGGACGGGTTCATAATTTTGAACCGCGGTCCTACTTATGGATAAAAATGAGTAGGATAGGTTTAAATTAGTCCGTCAGTTCATTAGACCAGCTTAATCATTTTATACATGATGATTATGAATTTTTACACATGACAGCTCTATGATGAAGAAACATGTTTCGGTTATGTACTGCTGTGTAGAATGAATTTACTAAAAATAAACTTCCTACATGTAGTTTATTTGGAATTTATTGAAAAATCCTTTCAATCAAGAATTTCAGTGTCGAGAATCTTGCCTCTGGAGCTGCAGTCCAATCCATCTAGTGACACATCGTTAACTTTGGCTACTTACAACACGTCATCAAAAGATTGGAGAACGCCTTCTCATGAAAAATCAATTCTCACATTTACCAAAAAAAAACAAACAAAAACAAATGCAATATTTAAATAATTCAGCGTCTTCTATGATCATATCGGCAATGTATTTATAAATGTAGTCAATGGGGCTTTGTATGTCATTTTAGTTTAATCCAAGGACTTCCTATAATAAATCGAATGTAATAGCAAATTTTGATAGTTCAAAATTTGTCAACATATCACAATTTGGGTCGATTACAACAAACCGCATTTCAAACATTGCATTAAGATTTGAATTAATTCGGCATCTAAAGAGATAATAAGGCAAAGTTTCCACAAGCTCCTCCACATTACGATAATTGCATGATGAAAATGTGATTACTGGGAATTCGACAAAGAAGCAGAATTTTCACAAAGATTTAAAAAATTAATCGAGAACTCTATGCTTCGAACGGTTGAAATCCACGGAATGTGTCATATCTGATAAAAGGGCTGAGAAAAAGGAATAAAGATATTAAAAAAATTAATTTCTACTTATATCTTTTAGAATTAATACATTACAGCTTGAGCATATTTACAATAAAACAGTTTTGTCCACACAGCATTGTTTTTGTCATCAGTAATGTTTAACGAAATTTATTTGATATATAATTATAATAATTTTTTTACATAATACACTAACGGGTTGAGGAAATTAAGGCAAAGAGTTGAACAGTTAGAGAAGGAATAGAAAGTTTCCCATTGATCAATGCTTAACTCCTGCTTGTACTGTCTTTATCTTGGTAATACGAATGCTTTTAAAATATATGCAGGTATAATATTAAAAATAAATTTACAATATCACAAACATAAAACAATAAATTATCATTATTGAATTATAAACCCTTTATCTTCATCGGAAATAAAAATTCGGAATGAAATTCAAAAGAGTTCTTCAGAAATTATGTCATGGAATAATAGGCAGAAAATATCCACAAAAGAGTAAATCTGAAAGAAATTTAGCAATTTGAATTTTGACAAGAAACTTAATTTGAAGCAAACACAATTGCATCTCCCTCCTCTACAGCAATACATTTTTTTCGAGGAAAAGAAATCTCACAACTTTTACCTAAGAGCATCTAATGCACTCAACAACATGATGAAATCAAGGTTCCATATAGTGACAATACAAGGTATACAACAAATAGAACAAAATAAAAGTGCGATACATAGACGGAACGAATTCCTACTCGTATTATTGCTCAATCTCTCAATTCACTAATGCCCAACTTCAGATTAAAGGGAAAATCTTACGATACATAGCAAACACGCTCCAACAACAAGAAAATTAAGGGCAGGAGTGTCCGGACCAAATAGGTCCGCCACAGGACGAAGAGAGGGGAGTGGAAAGGGTGGGACAACAATGTGAGCGAGTACCTTGCGCTGAATGGTTAGAAATACGTGAGCAAGAATAAAATAAAAAAACACAAGAGAAACGGTGTAACGGTTTGAAGAGCAAGAGAAGAGATCTTAGCATCGAGCGTTCTTCGAGGTCAGGTGAACGGCGGTTACCGACCTCAGCCTTGAAAAACGCCTTGCGAGCGGTTGCCAGGGGTAGCCTGGCAAAAGAAATTTCTTTTACTGGTTAAAAAAAAAGTATATTTTCTTTTAATTTTAGTGATGTAATTGGTTTGCACAAGATACTTTTGTGGTTCTTTAAAAAGCAAAATAACATACAAGTGCACAATCATCTGAGAGTAAATAATAAGCTGTTTGGAGAGTAATTGCATTGACTTGAGTAAATAAAATAGTATAACATAAATAAAAATATTTCCCTAAAATGAAAAAAAAATAATAAAGATAATATACTTTATTTTGTCAAAACGCCTTTCAAACAAAACTATAAAAAGACATGTGGTTTATTTTGAGCTTTACAAAAATCGATTCATACACAAATGAATGAATACATTAAACATTTACTTTTTAAATCAATAAATATATTCTAATCGAAACTTTTTCAAAAGTAAAGAAACAAATCTAATAAAGGAAGGTTTTAAAAACCAGGCTGAAGCTTAATATAAGTCACTTATTAATCTGATTTTTTGGCAGCTAATTATTCAGAAAATATTGAATCAGTGTAAACCAATCAGTCATTAGTCATAATATTTTAACAATATTCGTTATTTTTTAATGGCAAATAAATTAAAATTATTGATATAAAGGGAGTTTTATAACAATTGATGCCATAAATGACATGACGAAAAATATGTTTCTTACAAAAAGCCATGAGCACAAAATTTGGAATTCACTTCATTGTTTATTGTTTACACATTTTACATTTCACTCCTTTGCATTCGACTGATTTTTATTTTCTGAAACTTCTCAAAGAAATTTTGATTACAAAATACTCTGCTAAAAAAATATGTCGTAGGTAAAAATTTACAATATTGCAATTCTTTCATAAATATATAGTTTTATTTTGATGCATATTTGCATGTACAGGAGAGGCTCAATAAAAAAATTTTCGAATACAAACTATTTTTCTCTTTGGAAACAGAACACATTAAAATGTGTTCCGAGACTATTTTGAATCTGGATTGAATAAAATAATTGAGCAAATATGAATCCAACAATTAAAATATTAGAAGTCCTATAGCAAATAGTATAAATATTTGAGACATAGAATAGTAAACTAATAGAATCCCTACTGTAATGTTGTATCCTTTGTAATAAACAATCTACTGAATTATTAATAATTAAACACCAAATCTAAAGAAAATTGCATCAAGTAAATAAGAAATTTTTTTACATTTCTAACTTTTAAACTGCAATATTTATAAAAATTGGAATTAAAATGTACTATTTATTTTAGCATAAGTAACGATAAAAAAATCAAAATAAATAGTTAAAAGTCGAATATTGCGATATATAATATTTGAATGCATTTTGAATTATTAACTCAGTCGTTTTTTAATAGAGAACGAAAAGCGTTGAAAAGATAATTCAACAAATAAAAAAAATAGTATTTTAGACAAATATGATACTTAAATAATTTAATGCAAGCATATATGCATATTCTTGCATTAAATTTTTTTTTCCACGGAATACTTTTCATTATTTTATTCAATCAGTCAATACGTTAATACATTTTTAATAACAAAATTTAGAGCAGAAAAATAATCTGTTCAGTTAATAATTGAATTTGAACTAAGCAAAATCTTTTAACCCACAAAGATCAAGAATTTGATATGTTTTTGTTTCGTATGATTTGATTTGATTTGAAGGAATGGATAATCATTTCTAATTTTACAAAAACATTTTTCTGCGCAATGCATTTGGCCCACACCTACACAAGATAGCAACTAATGAGGAATAAACTGAAAAACATCGCGAGTTGTGGATCGTTGAATTAAATGCCATGCATCAGCACTATTAATGTTGGAAATAAACAAGATATATAGAAAAGTAAATCAAAAACGATCAAATTATTTCTATAGCCTTAGTAAAACGTCAAAGTTGCTAAATCCGCAAAAAAAAAAAAAAAAAAAAAAAAAAAATGCAGCGTTGCTAATTTTTATGTTTTGTTTACATTGGTGACTCAACGCAAACCAAATGAAATCTGCATGAGGCAATGAAACGATCAAACGATCAGAGGCAAGTAAAGCATTTCCATTGTCACCGCGTTCTCCCAGCAGCTGGGTAACTGAACAGCTGAACTGACATTCTGTATAAACTCTAAACAGCAAAGCCTAAAATAAGTTTCAAACACTCTGAAAACGTCAAATTCAGGTTAGGAAATTACGTTTGGCAGTTGCTTTCTTTAAAACTTCAAAATTAAATAGATTTATTTCCAAATAAAGAAAATTAATAAAAAAGGAAATTCGTTCGAAATACAATTAGTAACACGTAACCGTTAAAATGTGAAATTCAGACATACCATAGAATTCACAGTTAGTTCGTGAAAGAACTGATTCATCAGTTAATGTATTCAAATTAAAACTTTCAAACTTTAATTATTTTTTGAAGAAATTGACAATTCTATGAATTAACAAATGACAGGCATTTAAATTGCAAAACAAATAATTTAACTGAATTTGCATCATACAACATATTTATAAAGACACAATAAAATTATTTTTCTCAATATCGATGATCCTAATTGTAAAAAAACATCTAAAACAAATACTTTTTTAAATACGCAGAAAATTTATTTGAAAATTTCGTATGAAGATATGTTTTTGAAAAATATTTTAAATAAAAATGCTTATTTTATGTAAAAAATTTTTTATAAATCCCCGACTTTAAAAAATTTTAAATTCGAAATTTTATATAAAATTGTCCTCAATATCGCAATATAATAGTCGATACTAACAAACATATTGAATCATATCGGTTATTAACGGAATTATTTCATTCATAACCGGTGTAGACCGATATTCTATATAAAATATGTAGTTAAAGAATACAGCTGAGTTTTACGTTTCACCTTATTTGATCCGATATTTCCTGAAATAATGTTAGTATTCAATGAAAACAATAGATTTCATACTTTAACTTTAGCATGAATAAATATATTAAATAAGTAAATAACTGAATGAACAAATCACAAACAAACGGAAACAGTAAATGCCAATTTGGGCGAGTTTAATAATTCACTGTTTTATTTGATGTAACGTTATTTTATACGATGTTTTATGTTAAATCCGAAATCAAAAGAAATCTGAAAATTAAGATTGTAAAAAAAGTTCCACTATTTTTAAAAGTCCTATTTAATAACAAAAAATCGAATTTGGAGTTTCTGAGGAATTATTTCGGTTCAAGAAATGGGGGAAAAATTATTTGCAAAGGAATACTTGGCAAATATTGAAAATTTCTACCGATCCATATCAATTACACGAATAAGAAACATGCATACGTTAAAAATGCAAAATAATTGGATTTGGATCATTTTAAACTTTATCACAATATCAAAATCGAAACCTATGACTTCAAGCAGGTAAGAATAGAAAGAATCATTAAACGGCAAGAAATCACACGAAGATGCGGATCACTAGCTGCGTGTGAGCCGTTAAAACATACCGATCATAATAAAGCTAGCTACACTGCAAAAAAAGACACGAGGGATTTTCTTAAAATAATCTTTGCTTCCCATTTGTAAAGACAAAACGCACGAAGGCCTAAATGACCCTAGGCGATTCAATGGTTAGCATTTTCTATCTTCCAACGGTTTCCTTTTATTTTTCTTTCTTTTACAAATATGGCAAAATACTGTAACATCGTTCATGCGATTAGTATCTTTCAACAAGAATCGCTGAGAGGGTTTCGCACGCACGATCATTGCCTTAGGAGCTGGGCACGGTTAATGGATTTGATTTTAAGACCTGTCTATGGTATTATTTTCATCTTTCACAATTCACCTTCCCCATAGAAACTATCAGTCCAATCAGTGCATGGATTTGCATATAATATTCTTAAAACTGTAGGGCATAATAAAATACAAAAAGTACATTTTTATTAACTTCATTTTCAAGGATCAGATTTATCGATAAAAATTAAGCAAAATTTAGAATATTTAATGATATGAATAGCGATAGGTTAATCTGATTATCATTGATTTAATTTTTAATTAAGTGTAATACTTATTAACCCTTTGGGTTCGTTTTGCATATCAGAACGTCATTTATCTGTTTGATTTTTTTTCACTAACTGCTTTAAATTACCTCAATATCATGTAGAATTATATATCAAAATAATATTATATGAATTTTTGCATAAAATATAATTTGATTTTACATCTCAAAAAATGAAACGTGCTCCAACTGCAATTTTATTTTTCAAACAAAGTGCGCCAAAAGAGTTCAACATTATTGCTTAAACAGTAGGGAATAACAATTTTTGTATTAAATAAGTTTTAATAAAGCAGTTGTTACAAAATCATAGCACAATTACACATACTATGTGCTACTACAAAAGTAATAATATATTAAGCAAATTCTTTCTTTGTAAATATAAAAACTCTTAAAATCTTCAAAAGACACTCAAATTCGAACATTAATGAAACAATAATAAACCGAGATTACAAAACGCGTTGATAAATGAAACTTATGATATATAAAGGACTTTCATATACCACAATTCAACAAAAGATTGGTTCGCTATTAATAAAAAAATACAAAAATGCAAAGATAAAAGTCAGAAAGATTTAGTTGATTATATGATGGATAAATTATCTTATGCTTATTTGTATATTATATATATATATATATATATATATTCTATGGTGCCAAATATCACTTAACAATTCTTTTCGACATTTCTCATAAAATACATAAATCCTCTGGTAATAATAAAGTTAAAATAAATGGGATAAAGAACTCTATTCATATGAGGCTTTATATATTTATATTCTAAGGATTGAACTCGCTTCCCCCAAGTTAAATGCAAACAGTTGTAAAAAACACATTTATATCGACCTTTGAGAATCAAAAAATAAGCTCATGATTTTGAATATTATACGAAATGAAAGCCTCACCAATTAAAGCAAATTTAGATAATTGTGTAATACTATTTCGCTGAAAAACGATTCGCGCACCAATCTAATCATGCCATGTGAAAGTTAAGAGGGAAATTTCTTTTGAAATTCTCATTTACTTGCTTTTATATTTTCACATCCCTTTACGAAACCGGCACAGGCTAGATTTTCAAGGTAAAATGAAAGGGAAATTTTTTATTCCCGACCTTAGACAGTGACTTCGTACAAGGACAAATCAACAGGAATAACTGTTACGTGGAAAGAAACAGGGCAAAAATTGAGTTGCTACGCGACATGCCCACGCTTTCCGATTACTGAAAAATAAGCAGTAAAACACACGAAGTAATGAGCATAATAATGTTAGATCAAAATGAATAAAGACACCAATAAATTACTGTATTCCTCAAAGTTCATTTCGTGAAATTTTAATTCATGTGTTCTATGAATCATGAGCGGTTTTCATTAAAATCGAAAGTATAACTAAAATTATTCTGATTTTTTTTTTGTATAGAAAGTAGCAATATACACAATTTACAGGATATTTTAAAATTATTAATTACACGCAATCTATCTGCAATGTAATTAATAATTAATCTATATAGAGGAAGAGGGAATATTAGGTGCTTGCATGCATTTTAATCAGAGACATCTATTGGAAAACATGCGATCTATAAAAACGACAATAGTTTTGGATTTTACCAATTTACTATTACTTTATTGTCATCATTTTGAAAGTTTTCCATTTAGTATTATTTAGTTATTCAATGTATAAAGAACCCAATCATGGAAACCTCCAAATTGCATTTTCGACATTCAGTGATCTTTTTTTTTTATTTGAAGAAATCTGCTGCTGAAGCCTATCAAACACTTTTAGAAACTTATTGTGATGCTGCTCCATCATATCCCAATTGTCGGTTTTGGCTTCAACGATTTAAGATGTCAAAAACAAAAAACAGCCTGAAGGACCAAAAAAATTCGAAGACAATCAATTGCAAGACTCATTGGACGAAAATGGGAAAAAGTTGTAGAAAATGATGGAAAATATTTTGATTGATATATATTAAACAAATTTTTCTCAATAAATGCCTTTTTAAATGAAAAAATAATCCAAATACATGCAAGCACTTAATAAAGGACATTCAAAATTTGCAACATTACCCAATATCTATATAAAGTTTAAATTTTTTGAATCTAAGAAATATATAGAATAAATAAACAAACCGACACATTAATTACGAATGGTGGACTTCCGGAAAATGTGTCGCTTTAATTATGCCACTATGGGTGAGACCACTTAAAAACACTAAACTCGCCCCATTTAACCTAGACTCCTTCTTCCCACTCCAGCGCCAAACGCTCGATAGCCAACTTTCAGACATGGAATCATCCCACTCAGAACAAAAGATTTCCTGTACGCGATCTGAAACATTAAAAATAAAAAGTATAAGAATCAAATTAAAGGTTAAAAAAAGTAACTTCCCCACACGATTTCCTAGATGAGGTCTCTGCTGACCTCTTAACTTCAGCAGACGGCACTGTCCTCATGTATTAAGTCAAGGTGGATGGCAATAAAGTAAAAAAAAAAAAAA
>JAPMOR010074668.1:543876-589691 GCA_026543865.1 Argiope aurantia
AAAAAAAAAAAAAAAAAAAAAAAAAAAAAAAAAAAAAAAAAGACGAAAGAGATTGAATCGACGGGGTTGCGAGTAAATCTGTTGAGAAAAAAGAATTCGGTCACGAACTTGAAAATGGGGAATCATTATGACGTGTATTTCGTACTACTTCCTGTTGTTCCTGACCAATTCATGCCAGCTGCTGTTTTTTGAAAAATACCTTTTTGAGGGAAAAGAATCCGGATTTCATTAAAACTACTGGAACTGTGCAACAAAAGTTAGTCTGTTTTGTCTATAGAGAGTATTAGATTACAAAAGAAAATTCTGAATATGAACATGAAAGAAGAATGTTGATGAACTGGCTGAGAATTCAGAATGAATGTTTAGCATGGGTTGTTTTCAATATAATCCGCTGAACCGACAGATGTATAGATGTTTTACATAAATACATTTATTCTACACGCAAATAACATTGCGAATACTATAGAGCATACTTCATAACATTAAAATATTTTAAACAAAGAAATTATATCAGATAAATTATCAACAATTTTGGCCTATTAAAAAAATCTCATTCTTTATAAAAATAGGCTGATTTCCATTTGATAAAAGGTAGGAGTTAAAATAATTTTAATTGAACAAGAATTTGTTAGCGACCAATAACCAGCTTTTAAATTAAACAATGAGTTATAAGCTAATTATTTTTAAAAATGAGAATAAATAATTAAATACATAACATACTTTCAAAACACGATACATCACAAATGTCAATTTGAAAAATGCTAATTAAAATTTGAATTCTGTTGATTTTTCAAACCATTATTTATTTTTATGGCTGTATAAATAAGCTATCAGCCTATCACTTTTTATATATATTACTGTCAAATAGCATTTTAAAAAAAAGGGGAAATTGAAACTGGTAGTGATTTTATTATAAAATTATTATAAAATACAAATTAATCATTTTAGAGTATTTATTTTTTTACAAATTTATATACAAGAGTGACAATATATTCATACATTGAAATTGATAGGAGAAATACATTTTAATAAAGTCAATATATGACGTAATATCGGTACGGCCAAAATAAATACATGAATTTGCACACTGTCATAAGCTGTTAATGCTAGAAAAACAAAATGAAAAACAAAAAAAATATATGGAAATGATTGCTAATTGATTTCACTGTTAAACAAATATATAAAGCAAACTCTTTATCCATTTGAAATTTTTATACAATCATATTATATTGAAATTTAAAAAAAACGATAAAAAAAGACAAAATCGTTTTGTAAAAGACAAGTATTATGAACCATATGAGATCATAAGCGTTTATTACAATTTGTCTGAAAATTTCACACAATGGAAAGACGAAATGGATTTATATTTTGATACATGTGGTTAAGAAATTTCACAATCCTGACTGAATAATTCCCAAAAGTGCTTAATAGAGTCCACTGTCCTCTTAAACAACTATAAATATTATTCAGAATTTATTCACATAAAGAATAAATGTTAACTTAAACAGAAATAAAGGAAATCTAACATAAATAGTAATGACTGATATAAGAATCCCCATAAAAATCAATTAAACTAGAAGCATTATATCAGAGATATCTAACGATGCAGAATTCTCATTTTTATTCAGCCATTTCGGTTTAATAAATCTGGAGAACAATACAGAGGGAGAAAATTATCATCTAGTTCACAAAGTTACTAGAAACTTGAAGAACAAAAGAAATACAGAAGACAAGCGAAAAAAGAAATCTTTATTTCGATACAGATTTCAATGTCACACTGATTGTCGAAAGAAATCGGGTCAACAGTTCGAAAGTTCAACTAGGAAGAGAAAGACCAAAATGAGATCGGTTGTCAGAATCTGTTTTTCGGAAGAATAAGAAACGACCAAAATACAAAAGAAAAGCTATTTTTGGATGCAAGACGTTTACATATTACCTGACGTCTTTATATATATTTTAAAGCATATCGTATCGAAATATGTTTATAACTATTGTCTGGTAAAGTACAAAGGACCGTCCATTGCCTCCCCCTACTTATATCGCTTTTATAGCTATTTGGTCGTTGTTTTACAGTTCAGAGAACCAACTCCAAAGCGGATTTTTACATTAACATCAAAGGAAGCGAGGGAGGGGGGGGGGAAGCAGATGTTGTGTTGTTTTAAAATTAAGTACAATGGAATACTACATGTCAAAAAATACTAAATATCGTGGGCGGGGGTGAGGGGAAACGATTATATTCGGTGGTCTTTTATTTTTCCGCTTAGGAATGAAATACGATTTTTAGTGAATTGAATTGCGCCTAAAGTTAATTACAATATGATAAATTATGACAATATCAATAAATTTGTTCTATAATCAACAATATATTTTCAGGGATCTTGGGCTTTCAACAATAAAAACAATTTCTGTATATCCAATAAAGTTTCTATTCATCAAATAAAACTTTTCGTATATAGAATTATGCATAAAAATTTTTGCTTTCTCTTATAAAAAAAGATTAAAAAATTTTATTTCTCAATTTTTTATTGCCGTAGAAATTTTCAGATTTGTATTATACTTCCATTTTGTGATACATGCTACGTTTAGTATCTGTTCTTGGAAGTTTTTATTTTAAATTCAGTTGCGTTTTCATTTCTTATAGTAAATACGATCTATAAAGGTAAATCTTAAATGTGTGGTTAGGCACAGGATTGAATAAAAACTCAATGATAATTTTTTTAAAGAGTAATGTCAAATAAAAAATGCCATTGTGCATTTTTAATATATATATTTCTTTGAGAATTTGATTTTTAAAAGTCTTTAAAATATTAATAAAACACTTATTTTTAGTAAGAGAAACGAAACAATTCGCAATATGCATTTATGTATATTGAAATTTCTATATACATCGAAACTACAAGTTTGATATATAGAGGTTCGAAAAGTAAGTCGTCTCCATTATTAAGTAGCCTATTATGCAATCAGCTAAATTTTGAATAGTAAGCTACATGCTATTAGATAGTTTAAAATAGCGTCTCAAACTTTTCAAAATGTTATCAGTTCCTAATTGCTTAATTGTTCCAATTAAGAGAGCGCTAAATAAACATGCCACAAGCAAAGAAGTAAATGACCTAACAAACAGAAAAGCAAAACAAAAACACTCGATAGAAAAATGAAATGTTCGATTGAAAAACACAGCAAGACGAGAGAGAGAGAGAGAGAACCAAAATCAATAATTAAGTTGGAAAAAGTTTATATTTTTATTCCTTTAACACAATAATCTAGATATTTCTTTAAGATCCAACACAGTTAATTAAGAAACCAGTGCTCTGTAAGTAGGCCATCCGTACGTTAATCGGTCATAAAAAAAAAAGAAGCTTGACCTCTAAAAAGTTTAATTCATTAAGAATGAGCCAGCGTATCATAAAGTGCATCGGGAAAACACACTGCATGGCCGTTGTAAGCAAGTAGCACAAGAAAGCTTCCCAACTATACACGCATGAGCACTCGCACTGATAATCAAGATGCTGGTTTTTACAAAGCCTACGCTTCAACAATCAAGATTTACACCGAAGAAAATATCGGAATATTAGCAGCATATAAAATGAATCATAGAATTTCCAATGATTTTCGTAGTCTTAAAAAGAAGTATTTTTTTTTTCAAACAGTTTCAATGTATTCTCGATACCTACAAAGCAGGGAATAATATTTTTAGAAATTGGAAATCAGCAGAAATGGCTTCTCCCAAAACTTTATCGCATATTCTCTAATAAATGTATTTGTGCAATATTATTACCTGCATGCCACTGGCGAAGAGTTATGAAAGAGTTTGTTACAGTGCGATCTTTAATGATATTTGTAGCGATTAATCGCTCGAATGCTTTAATATAGCAAGGGAGTGGTCTTGCCAAAATTTTTCGTATTTTCTCCAATAAAGGTCTTATCTCCCTCCCCTAGCATAAAATTATGAGCCTTGGGCAATCATGCGAATGTCTTGCACGATTGTACGATACTGATGAACTGTAGTTACAAAATACAGATCTTTGGCACAAATCTAGCATTTTTTCTGAATTAATCAGGTGATTTTTTTGGTGATTAATCCCTCGTAAGGGATATTACAAAAGCACCTAAAAAACGAGTTTGTATTCTGGACATTTATTTTCCGTGTAACTGGAACAAAACTTGACGTAGAACTACAACTATAGTCACACGATCATATAAATAATATCATATATTTAAGTCATTGCATTTACAGCATGCGACAGACCGAAAAACGGTTAATCCTATGACAGATTGAGTACAAAATTTATAAGAATCTACATTTTAGATATGAAAACTAGTGTACCAAATTTTAATTGTCTAGCTCTTTATTTTGTAATGATCGAATTCATTTGTACTTCAATAGCTAGTCAGCCAGACTCTCTCTAAATACAATCCCTTCAAAATTTGATATAGAATCAAAATGGTTCTCGAAGCCATGCAACTTAGTGCAATTGTTTCTTTAAAAAAATAAATTTAATATACGTTTTTATAAACATTCTTTTATTGAAGGACTAAAAAGCAGAATTAATTTTCTATTTTTCAGTTTTATTATTGATTAAAATAAATGTGAAATTTTCAAATTAATTTTATGAAATTTACTACTTGATGGCATGAGATATACGGAATAAAATTTCAATTATTTAATTGAGTGATAATTTAACTATGAAAATATTTAAACATTATACTGTCACCAACAATACACAGGTGCACAAAATTTCAAAGTTCTAGCAAATCAAGAAGGAAACGAAAATTCGATTACAAAATTGCATATAAAAAACACAAGAATGCCTTCAGAAGATTTTATTCTTCAATTACTATTGTAATGCAAACTATACTTAACGCAAAATGGAGAAGTCCGTTACTCATTCTAACTTACTTGAACTGACACAACCTATTTTAATGGCCAACTCGGCTTAGAACCGCATATGGATAGACCCTTGACTCCGGGATTATTAAACAACGGGAAAGAAAACAATGCCACGAGAAAATTAAGTTTTTTCTGATGCACCAAATCTCACAACATGTAAAAAAAAGGGCTTTGTTCTTTACATAATGACACTGACCTAGATGGAATGCTATTAAGTTCATTTGGTATTCTAGAAACGTGGGCATGGGAGAGCCTACGCTAAGGTGACCTACCTACCCTATAAACGTTATCTTGCAAAAGTGACGGAATGAGTGAAAAAAGTGGCTTCAAAATAAACACAAGTGACCGTGGAAGAGACTTGTTTAAGGTACTCTTCTTCAACACCTACGGATTCAATTTGGGAAAGAAAGAAGAGGGGGGAGGGCATTTTAAGAGTAATTAGAACTTCCGATAACAAAAGAAAAGTGTATTAATTAGCAAACATCAAAAAGCCCTCATTCGTTTTTTAAAAAATAAATTTTAATAGCATGCGAATCAAATAGGGAAATTTAAAATGTATACTCTGATAAATGCGCAACATTTAAAAGAAAAACATAATGGGCGTTATGTTTGCTGAACAACGATAACTACAACCAGATCTACGTTTTTGAAATCAGGACCTTGTACTGATAAAGCGATAAATATTACTAAAGACGCCAAAAGTACAACTTATGAGTAAATATTTTCAGTTTTTCTTATCAAGATAACGGAACATCTTGCAACCTGATTTCGTTGCAAAGAATTTAGCTTTAAAAGTAGATTTATTTTTCCAATAGAGGAGTCTTCACAGATCAATACTGACGAAATAACATTGTATTTGATTAATCTCTATGAATAAGTATGAGAGCAAGAATGTGAAACAGCTTAAAATATTAATAACCAATTAGAACATCACATTCATTGGAATTCTTTATCAGATGAATTGCTCAAATAGGAGAAAAACATGGACTTCGGTACAAAATTTAAAAAGACCAAAGGGATCAATTACCAATCGATGACTTGGAATGGCGGGAAAAAAAAAATTCTACTTATGCGTTCATTAAGAACTTCAAAGAAAAACAACACACATTCAAAAGTCAAATGACTTTCGAAATTCACTTTAAAATCTCGTTTCAAAACCATGACATCTCAATTTCACACGCTTACTTCACATCTGCGCATGCGCATCCACATCATCCACAGCAATTTTGGTCTATTAGGGGTATAACAATACCATTCTCGAAGGGTTTTTACCGTTCCGAGGGACGGTTAAGATCATCAGAGAGAAGCTGGGTGAAGACATTATACCGAGTGCGTTATTCCAACGAAATCAATGACATTTTCTTCCAAGAAAAAAAAAAAAAAAAAAAAAAAAAGAAATAGCCAAACCCATTTGCTCCACCAGCCACACACGCAAGTGTCGATTAGAAGAGCCATTAAAAGGAACGAATGGCGATACCATCGAAGATCAGTTTCAAAAAGACCGGTGTTGATCGGAAAAACATGAAAAGAAACAAAACGTAGACGGTAATAAAAAAAGAATTTCGTGATGGGTGGTAGATCTCGAAAGATAAATAACAAAAGGATCAACATTCAATACCAAGAGGAAACTTGAGCAATTCCAAGATGATTCTGTTTTGTTTCCAGATTCAAGACATCCGTTTAACTTGTATGTTATCATTTTATATTCTTCCTAAAGATTCTTTTAATAAAAATTAAAAGAACCTTTTTTTTTTAAAAAAAATTAAACTTTAATTTTTATAACATCAAGTTTTTTTTTTTCAACGCATCCATGGACAAAGATCCTTTTCATCAACGCAACTTTAGATTTTCTCCGCAGCTAAATTATATTCACAGTCAACGTGAGATTTTTACTGACAAATTTAATAATTCAACAAGGCAATGCTTTATTGACGATTTAATGGGTATTTAAATTCAAGCATGTGTTCTGAAATCAATGATCGAAATATGAATACCTTCATTCGAATATTCCTGTTCCATTAATATATTTATCTATTATGAGTTTCAAAAATCGTATTTGTAAACTGCGGTTTGAAAAATTTCTGATAAAGAGATTCGATGATATTTTTCAAATAAATTTCTTGTTCGTAAATTTCTTGTTACTATATTTCATTTAAATGAGAAAAATTGCTCTAAGAAATATTAGCAACTGATGTTTAACTGTTAACTATTTTCCTGTATGTATTATACTGTAGTATACACTGTATTATATTGAAAACAAATATTTTATTTTCATACAATGTTTCGGTTAAATACGCAAAAACACTTTTTTTCTTTCTGTTAAGTTCATGTATGTGCAAGAATATAGCTCTTATGTTTTTTTTTGTTTTTTTTTTGCTTCGTTTTTTGCATCTATTATCAGATTTATTCCCTAATTAACATATTTTGTATACAAACTGTATATATTTTAAATGATAACTAAAATTGTAATGATTAAATAAATATATTTATAACCAATTTAATTATGATAAGTCTATAAAAAGAAAAACTTCTTCAATACCACATCACAACATTGGACATACGGCTTGAAAAGTTTTCACTCTATTTGCAAGTTGTTAAATCGAAAAGATCATCATATTTTTCAAATAATTCTAAAGTAACGATAAAGGTTAAAATTTGTAATAAATAGGCAAATGTTATTACAGATTTCATCATTTTTCCAAATAAGACAGACTTTAACTATGACCACTGTTACGACCAAAGCTAAAGCAGGTCAAAATCAGCTTTCACATTTATACCCAAAAATGAAATTTTAAATTAATTTTTTTGCAGTACTTACATATATTAAAATCGGTTCTGTATTCTGAAGATATACTGGCGTATTTTTCAATAATTCGCTATTTTAGAATAATGAAAATATCAATAAAACTTGACAATTAAGACATTAAATTTTTAGCTCATTTAATTACAGATATTAATTTTATATATTTTTTCCTCCAAAAAAAAAAGAAAACGCCGTTTCCGATAGTTATTTTTTTTAAGAAATAATGATATGACTTTTAAAGATTTAACTTTCAATCAGAAATACATAGTGCCCGGAACGAATTGTTTCAATTGTTTTTTGAAAAGATCAAAATATTCAGCAAAATCGATTTTAACTAACAGTTTAATCTTTTTAATATTGGGGGTATAAATAGAAATAAATTTAAAAAATGGAATTCGATACTGTCATTAAAAAGTTTGCTATTACAAGACAACAAAGATAAGATCAACGCCACTCCGTAATTGATAAAACTATCAAAGTTGGCAGAAAAGTCAAAGGCAGGATTAGTTAGCTATAACTCGAAAACAAAGATAAGAGCAATGTCACTCATTAATTGATAAAAAAAAATCAAAGTTGGCAGAAAAGTCAAAGGCAAATTTATTTCGTAGTCCACAAACTAAATTCAAACACAAAAGCTGATTTTCAAATAAAATCCTAAATATTCTCAATGCTCCAGTTTTCCAAGTGCCGCGCGTGTTCTGTAACACTGCCCCGGTTACAGTTGCGCGGAAGATTCATTACCCAACACTCGGTCACATTTCCTAAACACCGCTCCCCCACCTCAAATCACTCCTTATTTACGCACCACAAGAACGGCACAAAAGAAAATGGGGCCCAAAACAAAATCCATGGATCACGAACAAGTCCGCGGCTTCGCGACACACAACAGCGGACAAGACATTCTCGCGCGGATCACGCACGCAGAAAAATCAAACACCAAGCGATCGTAAAAAGAACATCAGCAAGTAACATCACCAACAGAAGGGAAAAAAAAAAGGACATATTTCTTTTTTGACCCGCTAACGGATGCGACGATGAAGAACCAGATCGTACTTCCTTGTTGCCATTATGCCACAGCAGACAGGTTTGGGAGAGGTTTTAACAATCAAGAAGACCTACACGTCTTATCCTCCTCCCCCTATTTTTGAGTCTTCGACTATCCGATTCTTTCAATAAGTACCGAATAGTAGAAGTTTGGGTGATGAGAACCATCAAGCGGATTGTGGGTAGTGAGGAACTTGCAGGTGTATGGACAAATCAGTTCGAATAAGGAACAGACTACAAGTTTCCTGACACACACACATACAAGTTCGAGGTTACGGTCATTCTTGGAGATAAGATTAAAAATGGAGGGTAAGGTTAGGTGAGAAAAGGAGGAAGAAAAATGTGTATCAGGTTTAGTCATCGCAAGCCATTAACTCGGATCCAGTTTAGGCTTACTAACTAAAGTGACGTTAGATGACATTTTAATGCTTTTAAAGATATTTATAGTCAATGGAGAAAAACTGATCTACAAAGTTAAGTTCAAAATGGGAGGGAGTGGGGAGTGATATAAGGGAATTGAATCGATATCATTCAATTTATTTTGTAAAGAAATATAGAAACCGTGCCTTCTATTTTAAGTCGGAAATATAAATAAAAAAAGCACCAGGTAACTGAGATAGGATAGAATACACGGTAGGATACCTCTTTCTACGAATAACTGAAAATCAAATAATAAAAACTAATGGAATATCCATGTCTACATAAGCAATAACAGAGGAAAGGGAAATAAGAAGTATAGTCAACCATCTAACTTTCCGACCCGCCTCGAAGGCACACGGATTTAAACCATAAAACTGAATGACTGGACCGACGCAACAGCAATTGGCGGGAACTGTGGTTGAGTCCTAAGGGCCGTCATCGGCCACGGTACAACCCTTCCCGTAGGAAGTAAGTCCCGTCATCGATGGGAGGAGTCAGATCCCCCACCTGTTATTGTACCCTCCAGGGTGGCGAGATCCAACCACCATGCCGGATGCATCTCATCCTCATTTCGAGGTGTCCCCCCACGGGGGTTAAATAAGAAGTATAATAAAATCGAAATTGAGTGCATTTACTTTATATGAAGCAGAATACTGAAGCTTTTTCCTCCACTTTGGATTAAATGAATTCCATATCAATGAAATAGCAGCAACCGTATCTGATTTCTGATTTGTTTCTTTCCAATTTTTATGATTATAATGGGTATGTACACTTCAGCAAACAATTAAATACGATAATCTAACTAAATATTCGACTCGACGAAGTGTCAGACATATAATTCACCTGAATGAAAGAACTCATAAAGTTGTCATCTTCCTACAATTCAAATTCATACTAGCAGTAATTTCACTTGTCCCATAATCATTTCTCTAATAAGCTAAGATATTCTAAAACAAATAAATAAAAAGAGCCAAAACTACAAGCTAATTTTAAAAAAGTGGAGGAGGGAGTGATACGCGAAGAGGGAAAAAATTTACAAGGTGTACAAATTTTTGATGAAAATTGAAGCTCATTGCGCAAACAAGAAATGATGTAGTTTTTGATTATGCTGTTATTTATCTTTTCCTTATTAAGAGGAAAGTTAAAAGGGAAAACTGCGACAACACCTATCTTCTTAAGTAATATCCTCTAAAACTTGATGAAAAAAATTATTATAGTGAGTTTCTTTTCATAAAAAAATACGTGTTATGCAAAAGAAATGACACAGCAACAATTTGAGCGTATTGTCACGTAAATTAATTGTCAAAAACCATTTACGTGATACTTGTAACCATCACATATGGGAAAATGCTGACGAAAACAGAACAAATATATGAAGATAAGCTATCAATTAATTCAAAATCTTGTTTTTTATATCAGATTATTAATTAATAATCATTAATTCTAAGAATCTTAGAAGTCATACGCACTTCAATCAAAAGAATTTTTTTTTAATTTTAAAGTACTTAGCTTAGCCTTCTTTCCTCATAAAAATTATAATCTTATTGAAAAAGAACACAATGGAACAAAAACGAGGTCTTCACGCTTTGCTGTACTACGAAATACACATTTTCAGTAATCCGTTTGGCCGCTGTAAATGGTGCTTCATAGCAATGAACAAACGTATGCAGGAAAATGTTGCAAAAGATGCGATTAATTTATTTTTATTCGCATGTTATTATTTTATTTGCGAATTTTTCAAAGAATTTCGTTTTTCAAATTCGTGTTTGTTAATAATATATTTCTAAGTGAAACAGCCAATTTTTCTCAACGTACAAAAGATAAAAAATGAATCATTTTAACTCAAACTTACATGGCACACGGATAAGAAAAGAATTATTTGCATTTCACTCTTTAAAATATTGTTCCTAGAACTCAGTACATTCACAATTTTATATATATGCATATGTATATGAAAAAAAAATATTAAAGTACAATGAGTACTTCCCTCCCCCTTTTTTCGAAAAAAAAAAGCGAAATAAACACAAAATACGTTAAATAGAAAAATAAATGAACTTTTTAAAACTCTAATTTTTCCTGTGCTCTATAAACATAATAAATACTTTAAAAAATATTAAAGATCAACATATAAAACTTTTTATGGAATTGATGATTTAATGTAGCATTGTTTTGCAAGGAAACAGTAACAAATCGAAACAAATAATAGAAATCTCTATAAATGTCTCGCATCAAAAAGACAAAGCTTCATTGTCAGCACATTTAATACGCACTCAAGACATCCTGTGCAAGGTAAATTCTCATTTAAATAAAAATTAACCGATATTTTAAAGTATTTTTTCATCAAAATACCATCAATACTTTTGCTTTATTAAACTTAGATAGCAATTAAAGCAATACCCTTCTTTTGCACGAATCTAGTGGAATTGAGAAATAATGCTTGGAACAAGATGCCCTAGCGTTACATGGCGGGAAACCACTTGAGGTAAAAAAGTCCTCTGAAATGCAAATGGACCAATAAAAAATTGTGAAAGCAAGAGGAACGTTGAAGATGGGGGATTGTAACTGAGGGATAACCACAGTATTTGTAAATATATAACCATAAATTCGAACAGAGAAAGTAATAATATTGAAATTGTGAGCTGATTTTACGTATTAATACAGACAAAAAAAAAGTTAAAAGAGGGATGAGGGTTCGATTACTTAGCTACTATCTGACAGAATTCTGTATGAAAAAGATTAATCCTCGTCCCTCTCAAATTGATTAGCCTTTAACAGGGATAATATACTTTCATCATTCTTGCAGTCGAAAACATTTCGAAGTTTTTACATTAAACAGCTTATAATTTCAAATTTTTAAAGGATTTTCATATCAATTGGCAGAAATTGAAGAGACACCATTTTACAAGAATATTTCATAGATCTAAACTTAACTCCAATCGCATATAAAATTGGGTAATAAAAATTATCACAGGATAAAAAAAATAATTTAGAAATAATGTAGTTGAAATTCAAACACAAGATTCTGCTTAATGGCACATGCATATTCGGATTAACACTATTCCGTTGTTCCTTAATTAAAAAACAGGTTTAGAATACAACCATTTACAATAGCATTTAGTCTACTGTTCTTCAAGTATCATATTAAATTCCTGGAAGAGAGTGAAATCTACAATTTTTGAGTATGAACCCAATGTAAAAATGGTGAAAGCCTCCTTTGCATTCTATTAATAATTTTGTTACATATTAGTTGCTTTATCTATAGAAACTAAATATTTTCTTATTTAAAAGAATTTAGAAAGAAAAAACACCCCACCCAACTTTATTATTCAAAATTTAGGTCCACAAACATAGTTATTCATACATAAATTAAAACCGATGTGAATAACTTACATCTCATGAAAGATATTTCATGCAGCTTTATTCTATAAGGGACGAATTTCTTTTGAAAGGAATCGACCTTCATTTTGCTTTGGTTAAGCACAAGTAAAGTATTAACGTTTTTAATAAGAGCCTTAATACTATAAACCACACTTCCCGCTTAAAATAATAATAAAAAATACGAAAGCCAAATCGATGTTCTTTTTCCAAGAAACTTCTAATATAAACTAAAGCTGTAAAAGAATCAGTTGCGAGTTTTTACTTCAACTTCATTTTGTTTTGTTTTGTCTTCTTGAAACAGTACCAAATTTAGCTAAAGAAATTCATAAACAAATTCTAAAAGTTTTTTCAACTGTAAACAATTTAACAATTTTATTAGAATTGATTTGATTTGATTAGAATCGCAATGTAACGACTCATGGCAATAAGTTCACTTTAGCCTAGCTTACAGAAAAAATATTCTATTAAACCAATTCACATAAATTCGACAGGAGAATTCCACTCCATTCAAATCTATAATTAGAAGAGTGTTAACGCAATGAATAATGACAGGTTTTTCTTTCATTAATTATAACATGTGAGTAATCGCTTACATTGCGAAACTTTTAGACTATACAGATTAACACAGAAGAATACGGTTCAATAGATAACATTTTACATAACACAACAGTGAGATTTCAAGAATTGTTTCGCTTTTTTTTATTTTTTAAATTTGATCGAAATAATCTGGCTATAACTAAATAATGATAAATGAAAGAGAAATTTCTCATTTATCTTTATTAAAAAGAGAGAAAAAAAAAACTTTTTTTTGTAATGTAATTAGTCATTTCGATTTTGCACGCATGAGCTATCCGCCAAATAACTAAATGAAAATAAATTTTAATTCCGACAGAAAAAGACTTTAGAAACATAAAATCTCGAGCTATAAATAAAATATATCTGACACAGAAAATAATGTGCAGCGAAACTTATTGAATTGAAAGCGGACGGATCAAAATCAGAATTCGATCTATCTTAAATTAGGGCATATTTGAGGAAAGAGAACAAGCCAGATTTCTATTTCCGATTTCCAAATTCGAATTATTCAATAATTTAAGAAAAACTGAGACTAAAGACGAGAACGATAAAAGAAAAATGGAAGGTTTTTACACCGAAAACGGTAACAAAGAATTATTTTCGATATTACCAGTTTGAATAAATAACTAATTGCAATAAGTTAAGACTGCGTGTCATATTTAATACAAAATATGCAGAATAAAATAAAAAAAAAAGACTATAAAAGTTAAAAGCTGCAAATTAGAATTTTTATTATATAAAAAAATTGGCTGCAATGATGGAATGATTGTTAAGTAAAACAAACATTACGTATGAAGATGGGAGTATTCAAGGAAGAAAATTATGTTAATGTTGGTTTTTATTTTTGACTTCGAATTAAAGAAAATTATCGGCACTTCGAATTACAGACGATATTTTAAGAAGTATTAAATTACAGGCGATATTTTAAAAGTATTTTAATGAGAATATCAGATTAAAATTCGAATCGAGAATATTCGTATTTGTTAATTCTCACAGTATTAATGCTTACACTCCAGGCTCGCCATGCAAAATGGAATTAGTTGTCAAGAAAAACCATAATTTTGATATCAAAATATCAATTCATCAATAAATGAAGGTCATCGTCATACAATCGGTCAATAAAATAAATGTTCTAAGCAGCTATTTTCATATTTCACTTTTGCCAGAGTCTCAACCTTAAAGGAAAGACGTCATCATGAAAACTATATCATGCCAGCCAGAAAATTCTTGGAATGAAACCAATTCTACGGACTTTTAAAGTGGAAACTTAGAAATAAGAAGTTGGAGAGCAGCCAAATGTCAGTATTGACCTGAAAGATGCAGAACATTAAGCTTTGTCACAGGATCAACTCAATCTCCCAATTTTTATATTAAAAATACAGAAATATGCAATTAAAATTTCAGTAAATTCACTGAAATATTATGTTTTAAAATTCAACACATATGAATTTATTTCCGTTTTGTAACAAGTTTATATATTTTAAATGTTTCTGCACGAATTTAAATGAGCTACTGAAGGGCTATTTTTGAATAGCTAACATAATATATGAAAATAATGTTCAGTCCAAATGACATATCTGGATACATATATATACATATAATATATCCAATTTGCATTAAAAAAATCTAAGTAACAGAAAGAATACTTAACAGTTAAATAAATCTGCGTGAAATAAATATATTTTTGACCATATAAACGCCTATACTCTATTCAAAACTAGGAAATCCTTAAGATTAGTAAAAACAGTTTATTTAAACAAAGAAATAAACACAAATATTCTATGCTGACAATGCGAATCTTCGCACATAATCATCCATGCGAAAGAACTGCAAATATGGAAACAATGTACGTATGATCTGTTATCCATCATTTGGTTTGATAGGTTTCCGTTCTTTTCGAGACGTATCGAATAGAAAACAATGATTAAACTAAGAATACATTATTTTGCATAAAAGGTAATGCCCAAGTTAACTTCCGGGTTTCTTTCGGATAAGTTGGAAAGTGAGAAAATTTATTAATTGTGGATATAAATTTTCTCTAAATTCGTTTGATGATATCATGCATGGTTATGCTTTCAACAAGCTGAAAGAAGAACATCGAAATTTGTGTAGCATGAAATTTGCTTTATAAAGCAGTGGAGCGTTACTCGCTTAGTCATTTGTAGTATCAAGCCCCTTTTCAAATGTTTGAATTTAAAAGAACCAATATTTTCCTTCTGAATATTAGAAATAATGATAGTGTCTTAAATTATTTGTTAGTTTTTATGAAAGTAAAATACTTTATAATTAAATATATTTTCTATAAAAGTTTTATCGAATTCGGAATAATAACAATCTTACAAAATGATAGCTGATAAGATATTACGAAGTAAACTCTATTCTTTCCGAAAATTCAATGTTCATCAAAATACATTCAAACAAACAAGCAAAAAAATGTGTAAGCAGTTTAACCTATTATAGCAGAAAAAAGAATAGTTATTAAATAAGACGTTCCGAAAATTATACTTCAAATAAATTAAATGCAGGAAATAAGATCTTTCATCATTATGTTTATTTACTTTATGATACATGCGTTTTCCTGAGTTTATGAAAAATAAACAAGCATCTCTCAGCAGGGGCAAGATAATCGAATTGGAGAGTATCTTAAAAGCAGTTTTTGGACATCACTACAAGCAAAACTGCTATTCCGACATAATATAATCTAACTAATCGGGTGTCACTATGGATGCAAGTGCGTAAGTTAAATACAACTAGAAAGATCAAAAATCCGAAAATTTACTTTTTAAAACCCAACTTTATAGGGTAACCGGATGACCCAGTTTGAAAAATTAATAGTAATATTAAATTTAATTAGCAAGTCAATTTATAGAAAAATAGAAATACAACTATGAAAGAATACAAACTGAGACTTACGGACAAGAGTATTGTGACTCTTTATGATCGATTCTTCTATATTTGAATCTTCTTCATAAGCGCCCATAGTCAACATCCTCATATCCATTTCTCTACGAGGCATCCAAGTAATATCCGGTGATCTGCATCCTCTTCCTCGTCTGATCATGGCCATGGATAATCCATTCTCCGAGACATCCACCGGAGAGTCCGGCGGAGTCAGGAAAGTGGATGGAGGCGGTACGCAGTACGGACACTGACAACGGGGTGACGGGGGGTAAGGGTACCTCCCTTTCCGTACCATTCTTTCCACCGTATTACTTAACCGGACAATACCAGATTCCGGTTTAGGAGACAACGGAGGAGATGGATAAATCTTGAATCCATTGCTGTCATATCGGTAACACAGAGGCTGATAGGGCTTGAGGGTCACTATTGTACCAGACATCTCCTCCATGGTACTGCTACCGCAAGAACTAGCCCCGTCACTTTCGCTAGTACGCCTTTCCTTTTTACGTCGTTTCCTTGGTTTGATAATCCTGGGAAGACCGTTTTCGGATGTGCCAGAATCCTCAGAAGTAGTACTGATGCAGTCACTTTGAGAAGGGGATGACGATACAGTCCGGGAGGGATTTACAGATAAATCGGGATCACTTCCAACAGAGAAGTCGTCCTCTATGAAACAACCAATCCTTTCTTCTCGAGAAGAATAGCAATGAGCATCGTCCGGCATAAGCATTAGCAAACGACTATTACTATGACTTTCTTCAACGTAAAAATTTCTACCTTTAAAAGCGGTTGAACTATAGTACCCATCCGAGTCTTTATTATGCTTTTCGATATCTTTCGGCGAAAGAATAAGGGGAGCTCCTTGGGCATGTATGGCTAAACGAGATATAGGCAAAATGTCTTCCAAATTACCTGAAGATTCTACACTTAGAGGAGAAGAATAATCCTGCTGTTTAACGTTATTCCTAGGAGGAAGTCTGTTCTTACCCGAATGTCCCTGGTGATGGTGGTTTTTGTTTTGTCGGGCAACACTAATTAGGGGAACACCAGTCCATGCATAATTACTAATGTTATATCCAGGATTTTGAACAGTAGTATTGCAACATCTGTTACATGGTGGCATGTACCCTCCACACATACCTCCATCTTTCGGGTGGTGTTGATTTCTGGGGCAAGACTTACGCTTGGATCTGGTCTGTTGGGTGATAAGGCACGATCCTATATACTTCTGGACGTCTACAGGCGATTCGGGATGGGGCCCCATATCCAAGAGAGAAATTCCTATGTCATTCTGATTCCGTAATCCAAGTCCGAGTCGATTTGTTTATAAAGAAGAGTCGTAAGGCACAAAACAGATACTGATGTGATGATAAAATCCAGCGAACATCTCGATATTCCTAAAAATAAAATCTAACCGCTTCCAAAACATAGGATGTGCGTTCCTTTATATGTTGTCAACGTGAATGAGTGTCACGAGCTCCCGAAGTTATCATCGCCGGCGAGAGACCACCGCAACTGTGACCGAAAACAACTTCCTCGTAGCAAAACCCAACACAGAATGCGTGCGCAACTTATTCCAGCACGCCACACAGCAGAGAAGCGCGCCGTTTTTCTTTCACTTTAAAAACTCCGAGAAACAGGTTTGCCACACTTGGCTTAGAATCGCATTCATGCGTATAGGATGGACAAACAAATATACCTTGGCATCTGACATTCCCCCCCCCCCCCTCTTTGAATCGTTTTGAAAAGGAAGGGAAGATACTCCTTAGATATTTGTAGCTGTATTTATAGCGATTAACCAGAAAGAAATTGGCACACAGTGATTACAAATATTCAAACAGCTTACAAATCACGTAAGTGACCAGACTGTCTGGATTAACTGAAACAGATGAAGTTATTTTTTTCTCTCCCTCTACCGACGGCTGCTAAGAAACATATTTTTTTCCTTCTATTTTTTAGTAATTAGAAAACAGCTCGAATCTAAAATAAATAACTATAAAACAGAAACAAAAATTAATTTTTTGAATTCCGAATTTTACTATACATGAAATATGATTATTCTATTTCAATGAGTCAACTTGCTTATGTTTCTGCTATTATCAACATCTATAGTAAAACGCCCAAGCATTCTGGAACTGTTAACACTTTTTTAATTTTTGCCTATTTAGTCTGATCCTTTGCCACCACAAAGGGAATTCCGGATCAAGGTTAAGAAATGATAGTCAATTAGCATTCATACAATCACCAAATTATTATATTCCTTCAATTACACTTTCTGTTTAAAGAATTCGCGAGAATTATATACAGGATGCAGCAAACGAGTAGTATAAAAATATAAAATAAAAAGAGATTTTTTAAAGGGATAAAAACAAGCAAGATATGCAATTCATTTTTAATTAGAGTTGTTATTGAATTTCAGGATGCCATTTTTCACACTAAATGTAATTACAATATGAAACGTAAAAGTAGCAGAAAATTCAGAGATGGAGATGCAAATAATATTTATTTTCCATTCATAAGCACTTATAAATATTTAACCCTTTCCACTCTAATGGTTATTTATTAATGATGTGATATTTTATTTATTTATTTAATTTTAATTGTTAAAAATAATCACAGAAAGATAGAAAAATATACAGATTCATTTTTCAGGAAAACTCAACTTAAAATAGTTGCATGTATTTATTTTTTGGTGAAATAAACAAGCCCATATATTAAGTGAATAATTAAGCATCGAATTATCTCAATGAGAGCAAAGGGTTAATATTAAAGATGAACAAATACATAGCCCTTACCTACGTGAAAAAAACAATGAGTAAATTAAACCATTTAAACAAAATAACTTAAATATATGAGGCATTTCTTATTATTATCTAAAATGTTTATGAAAAGAAAAATCCTATTCTAAAGAGGTTTAATAACTGAGGTTTCACACAATTGATATTTAGGGTGAAATTTAAATTAAAAAGGTAGAATTTTTGGCATGAAATAGAATTTAATAAAATGGGAATGTGAATTATTAATAAACGAGATTATGATTATTATCGCAACAACTATTAAGAAAAATTTTATTTATATTTTTTATTACTCTAATTATATAGCAAATTAAAATATTATCATTTTTCTTTATATTAACCTTTTCAATTCTGAGACCGAAAAGGAATTTGGCAATAGAAAATTGATTATTAAAACTTTCTTTAAAATTTAAATTTAAAAACGGATGCATAAAAATTATTTCCATGATTTAGTTTCTAATCTTATCAAGGTGATTTGAGCAAAAAATATAACGGTATGAAAATATTACCATGATTGGGAAAATAAAGAATTCTAATCAAATGTTTTAGAGCAATTACACTGCAGGACGGAAATAAATTCCGTGCCTCAAAAAGCGCCTTTTTATCTGATTTCGAAATGAAAATTTCTAAATCGAACTTCTAGCGGATAAATTTCCCCATTGTCTCGTTACTGCTTTAAGGAAAATTTTTGCTTTTTATTCATACTTTATCGACAAATGTTTCACAGTATTGAATAAAAATGAATTTGCAAAGGGAAATTCACTAACAGTTATAATTATTTTTAACTCTGTTGAATATTCATTTTAATATAAATTAATTATATTATATTAAAATGAATACTAATTAAGCAAATAAAGTTTTGCTCAATTAGTGAACAGAAACTAAAATTAATGCATACCAATTTCAGTGGTTCCTTTAAAGAAAATTTTTACCAATTTACATTGAAACAAGTTGCTTACAGGCGTAACACGATATATTTTTTTATAAACAGGTTTTGCATTCAATGTCCTATTTTCACAAAAAAATTTCATTATCTTAGACATGCGACCATGATCAAATTATTTCTGAAAAAGTACCTTCTTTGATTAAATACAAATGGTTTTTGTAAAATAATAAATACATAAAACAACGTTATGTTTAAGTGCTGCAGTACAAAATCAAAGAAAAATAATCTATGAAAATTGAATCAGTTTTTAAGTATCGATTTAAATATTTTTATCAAACAATTTTGTCCAGTAATACAAAAGTTATTGAAAAACTAATGGCATACTGATAGAAAAATATTCTATTTGTTGATAGAATGTAGATAATTTTTTATTAGAAAATAATTTTATTTATGAAAGTAGTAATTCGCACTTGAGTATTGAAAAGTAATCTATGAATAAAAAATAAAATAAAATAATAATAATAATAATAAAAAAAAACCTGACGTAATCGGCAAAAGTCTAAATGTTATTTTTTTTTCTTATCTACTTAAAATCTGATTATTACCATTTTGAATAGAGGTTATTTATAAAATTATTTAAATTAGTTTTAGAATTATGATAGATAAATTTAAACAATCCGAAACTTGTATTTAAATTTACGCTAGAAAAATAACAATTAGGGAATAAAATTAATTGAAAATTGGATCTTGATTCTTTCGCATGCTCTGTTATTCTTATAAATAGGTTTTTAAACTAAATTTGTAAAAATTTCAATCGACAACGCCAAGTTAACGATCTAGAAACATTTAGATTATTCTTAACTTCTCATTCTTAGCATATTTAATAAAAGTTCCATTTTTTTAAAGCTAAAAAATAGCCGATTAACTTTAGATCATTTAATACAAACTATATAGAGTAAGTCTTCTTATTTGCATGTAATATCCACATTAATATTTTACAAAAATAACTCAAAACTGAAAAGAAACATCTTATGTTTCTTGAAATCTTAAATAGTTAGTTCCAGTTCAATAAATGCCACTCATGCTTCTCCCCCTTTCCATGCAATATTTTATGCATATTATAGACAGAAATATCTTATAAATAGAGAAGAAAATTATAATGCCGGTTCGGTGCAAGAAATTCTCTCCTAGATAGAAGAAATAGCATTATTCAAAACACATTCAAATGTATGGTACTGATTGTTTTCAAAGAAATATGATTTTCTCTTTAAGTCCAAAATGATGAGTACCGCATTATCGGTACAATTTTAAATCATACAAAATTTTATTTTATGCATCAATGTAAATAATTAAGAATGATTTTATTACATTTTATACATAAAAATTAAATATTTTCAACTTTTCGAAAACTGCAATATCTTGAACTTTATCAAGAAATTAGCAAGATCTTCACTTCCTGAATTCGAGGAATTAAGTTGTTTTCTGCATTTAAAGGCATTAATCAAATCACCACGAATTAGCGAGAAAGGCCTTTCAGAAACTTTATCGCATACTCTCCAATAGATGCCAAAAAAGCCTATTCGAGCGCGATCTTAGGCGATTAATCGCTTGGCTACTATTCATACAAACGTATCGGACTACCGACTGTTATTTTGGAAGACTTTCCTTTAGCACAGAACTACATTTGTAGTCATAAAATCACGTATGAAATTTCTTATATTTAAGTCATTGCATTTACACCTTGTGCAAGTACAGACTGATAGTCAATTTCTCAACGGATTTAGTTCCAAATTTTATAGGTATCTACACTTTAAATGTCAAACCTGTGTAGTAAATTTTATTTATTTAGCCTTTTATGCCTTGTAATTATCGCATTAACTTATATTTGGATAGCCGGACAAATAGATGTCTTCAAAATGAATTTCGTTCAAACTTGATAGAAATCTAAAAATTTGGAGAAGAGATCATATATCAAATTTCATTTGTCTAGCTGAAAACATTTTTGAGTTATCGTGTTCACTGACAGACAAACCGATATAATTGCCAAAAATGTATTTTTCGGACTCAGGGAAGTCCGAAATGAAAAGAATAGTCAAAATCTCGAGATTCAATTTTTAACGATCGCAATACTTTCTTTTTGAACATTTCGATACGAGAAAGTAAGAAAGTTCGAAAAAAGTAAGTTTTGTACATTTTGTACATTTCGAAGTTTAAGTACTACCAGGGTTTTCATTCGATTGCAGAAACAATTCAAAGGTAAAAAAAAGAAGTATAAAAAGATAAGTAATAGGATAATTAATCAAATCTGTTAAAAAAACAAATATTATATATGAATTTCAAACAACTTTGGACAGTATTATATTTTTATTCATTAAAGCAATTCTATCTGAAGACAGTTTAGCCATATTGAATATAATGCGTCTCATAGCACGTGATCAAGGCATGGAAAAAAATTGAAAGGGTGTTAAAGGAAAAATATACAAAGGATTCTCCAGCCCCCCCCCCCCAACACAAAAAAAATAGTCTAAAAAATAACCTCACTTAAAAGAGTTAGGTTAAGAGAAGGGCACAGCCCAGAAAAAGGTCGAGTTTTCTACTACCCACGCCACTCAATAAGCAGCAGCGCAATATGAAGAGCGTGGATGGAGAAAGGAGCATGGGTAAAATTGTTAAAAAACAAAACGTAGGCGAGCATCAGCGCCAGAAATACTATACAAGCAACAGCACCACCCTGACGAATTGACATTTGTTCATTATGAAGGGGGGGGGGGTCACCGAGCCGTGCAGGTGCAAGAAATCATTAAAATGCTTCAACCAAAGCTGAAAAGCACCAAGAGCATCACCACAAAAGAAAATATAATCTTTTCATTTTTTAAAATCTCATTTACTACAGGTAATATTTTAAGTAAACAAGTGAATGTCATCAAAATAATAATAAGTCACCTATTTTAACTGAATTATCAACAATTCGTTCGCATTAAAAATTTAATCAGAATTCAATTAAGAATGGCATAATGTTAAGTATATAAGACAGCAGGATTAGAATGGGCATCCCAATATTATATATCAGGATGTCTACTCTAATTATGGCCAAATAGCTAATTCCTAAATCGTTAAGGAGAGACATATAACCAAAGTTCGAAAAATCTTTAAATGAGGAAACGAATTATATTTCATGATTTTCAGTTAATAAATGTACTGCTGACAAAATCTAAACTTTTTGAACTGGAAATTGCGATAAACATTTACAACCGTACCGTTTTAAAAGCCTTACGTCTATCCTGAGTATTATGTCCCAGCTTACTAACAATGGGTCTCACATAAAATGTGAGTTTTTATCCGAAAGCGAAAAGGGTGAAAATTAATATGCTAGCAATATCGAAACATTTTAATAAAAAAGTATACCAACGTATACGTTTCATAATTTACTTAATATCTAAGGAAGGCTTCATTTGGAGAATCCACTAAAAATGAGATTCACAACAAAAAGAGCAAATTTTAAATTAATAGAACGATAGTATAAGTTTATATCCTTATAATAATAATAAAAGAATAATAATGTTGAACGGTAATTTTTTTCTCTAATATTATTTACTGTTAAACCTTACAAAAAATACAAATTTTACAAACACTCAATATTTAAAATATAAATAACATGTTCCTTTCTTACTGAAAAAAAAATCTCGTTAATACTTGTAGTAACAATCAGACCGGTTTAAATTTCATTGCAATAACAAAAAATGTCGACATTAAATGTTTTTTTTAATTGTTTGAACAAGAAAAATAAAATGAAAAAGTTTGTATCATAAAAAAAAAAATTGCTTGAATGTTTAAAAGATGGTAAAGGTACTTTGTATGATAATTGTTTTTCGAAGAAGAACGTCAAAATATCGTTCTTCAGCTAACACGAAAACTATTTAACATTTCAAAAGAGTATATTATTATCTTTTAAAGCATACCTCAAACATTCTTTAAAACACTGCTCAATCTGACAAACTAAAATAAAGCGATACGGTTTATATGAAATACTCAGACAAACATCTGCTTTTATCACTCTTGGCGATTAAGAAGGATATAATTCACGTTAATTATGAAATAAGAAAAAAGCGGATTTTATCACCACAGTTATTTTTCCCCCTTTTTTTTTCAGATAAAACACGACAAAAGAATTATATTTATACACAATTTTTTTTAATAAAATAAATCGAAAAAAATCAGAAATTTGAAGACAGTAATTGTTAAATCCGTTTTATTAACATCAAAAATTGAGATATTTTATTATGAGATTTCTTCTTCCATTGAGACTTATCGAGCAGGAAGGAAAACAGCTTCTTTAATATTAATTAAACATCTTTACTAATAATTAAAAAGAAAATGTGTGAATTGCTCACATACTGACAAAATTGACTGCTTATATACTTAAGTATTTTAATAGCATTTCATGTCATGGATCTTGACTCCATTAAGTAGGTTCTTTACACAATTAAGAGATTTAAGGAGAGAAAAAATAGCATAGCTTAAATTTAATATTTCTCACAATGCAATGATCAAAAATACTTTGTTGTTGCAAATAATGAACATAAAGTAAAGCATAAAAATTTTAATTGAAATTAGGTATAACCGATACTCCCAGCTAATCTGTTGATTGAGAAAAGCGGCTATTTATTAATGTTTTATCCTAAGCATATTTATAAAATATTAGGGCTAAATATATTTATAGAAAATTCAACGAATTATAGATTTTGACAGAATATAGGGAGGAAAACATATATACAAATTCAAATATCTTTTAAGATAAACAAAAATATAAACTTAATTATGACATATTGCTTGTTGATTTCTAGACATTGTCGAGCAGTAATGTTATTAAAACAGTTTTTAATTTATTTTTAAAATGTCTTCTTTCTATTTCAGTTTATGAAATTTAAATATCCCCTAACTAAAGAAAAATCTACTAATAGAAGATAATGGAATAAAGAATGGCGAGCGGATAATTTTTTTTAACAGAAGCATTTACAGTACACGCCCGAGTATCCGGCCTAAACATGGCGGAAGGGTCGACCTGATAACAAAAATAGCCGGATAGGCCGGAGTTCTACGAACTCTTTTCTTCGTCACCAATACCAGAAAAAAAAAGTTTTTATACCAAAGCACACTGTAGTAATACGTATTTTCTCACTTCTTATTGAATACTAAATCATCCCTTTATATCAAATCACGTATAAATGTGAATGCGGCCGCGGTCCGGTAAATCACAGAAGCTGTTGCCGGTAACGCATCGAGTTAAAATAGAAGGCACTGTACTGGTAATTTATATTTGTTTATATACTGCACCGCACGCTTCAAGAATTTATTAGAGAAAAGTAAACTAAAAGATATCAACTGCTCACATTTTAATACAAATTCTGTAATGCGTAATTTAAACGCAGGAAATATAAACAATATTGCCAATGCAACGCTTTGTCTTCCTCATTTAACTACGATGAAAGAAAAATAGGCCGGCCAGTACGGAAGCCGGATAGTTGCGAACCGAATACTCAGGAGTGTACTGTATTTTCATTTCTCATTCATTCGCCTCATCCTTTGCAAATTTTACGCATATAAAATTTAAGATGTCATCGTACATCCCTAAATCATACAGAAGCTCTAAAACAAACATATGAAGAATAAGTAAATGAAAATAAATGCTTCCTTTCTTTGATAATAGTAACTTCTTAAAAGAATTTAAATTCTGCATTGGCTGAGATGATCTAATTAATGCATTAAAGAAATAACATCAACTGTGAGTGGATTCGCATTTTTTAAACAGTATAACAAACTTTCTCTTAAATCTTTCAAAACTATTATAAACATTATTTCTTTCAAACAATTGTTATAAAATTTTTTTTCCTCCCGTTGGTGATGCGCTGGCTGTTCTCAATACACACGCAAACCCAAAGCCAAAATGCACACGAATATCTCTGTATGATACTTTTTTTGAAAGGAAAACGAAATATGCAGCAGACAGAGTGAAACTGGTATATAATAAAAAATATTTATATTTTTTTACACCGTCGATCTCGATCTGATCGAACAATAGCCATTGTAGCATAAAAGGGTTTCTCTTTTTCTCTTAGTCAATGAAACGGCGATAGAAGAAAAAAAATCTATGCGTATCGGGCTCTCTGTAAGAGAGAATGTAAAAATAAACTGTCACCACTCAATACGGGTAAAGGACCTGGACATAGTCCGGAAACAAATTAGGCAAACCGGCCATGTGATAGAGAAAAATGCAACTTCGGATGGACAAGGTCAACACACTGGTCAGTTAACACTTCCTACTGTGCAGTGTGCTTTAGCTTCCGGTACCTCAATTTAGGAATGTGCAGACTGGCAATTAAGCAGAAGCAGCTAACTTGTAATAAAAGCCTTCCGACCAGTGGACAATCGCATCAATTTCTATGATGCCGGTTTGAATAAGAGGAAAAGTTATGGGCAAATCACGAGAACCTTTATACAAATGTCGCATTTAACTGTAACAGTTCGTTGGGATTACAATATAAAAAGACGTCGGACAATTCCAAATTCAGAGTGTTAAACATGTTATTATCTCATTTTTATTATTTTTAAATTATACGAATGTAATAAATTTGAACAGACCAAAGTACAATACAGAAATCAGTTATATCCAAAACCATCCGACGAGAAATCGACTTATTTGAAGATGAGGGATTTAGCGATGAATACTTGGAAAAAGTATATCTAACAGTACCACCAACTAGTGTAGATGCCGAAAAAGCGTTTTCGGCAGCTGGTAATTTTTGCACAGTACCACAGACTGTATAGCGATATTTACACTTTTTTTGTGATATAAATAAATAAGATGTTCCTTTACATTTTTGTGATTCTTTATATACTGTTATAATTTATAAGTTTCGGCAGCTGGTAATTCTTTATATACTGTTCAATTCGGTAATTCTTTATATACTGTTCAGCGTTTTCGGCAGCTGGTAATTTTTGCACAAAATTACGTTCTAGGCTTAATGACAGTACAATTCATGCATTGTATTTTTTTAAGATCACATTTCAAAAATTTGTAATAGTACCACAGACTGTATAGCGATATTTACACTTTTTTGTGATATAAATAAATAAGATGTTCCTTTACATTTTTGCGATTCTTTATATACTGTTATAATTTATAAGTTACAAATTATTTTCTGTGATATTTACACTCTCTAATAAAATTGACAAATAAAACAACGCTGATGAGTATTTTTTTTTTCATTTTCTAAAATTTTTACTACCGGTATTAAATTGCAATCCCTACATATAAATCAAATATTTTCACATTAACGTTCACATTCACTATTATTTTCTTGTTCGTTATTTCTAGACGCTTATGTGAAAGACAGTGTTCTTAAAATACTAGGGACATCTATTACGCTCATCTTGCTATTAATAAGTCAATATTTACAGTTCAAAATTGATTTCGCATTTGTAATGCAAGTGCCCTTGCTGTTAACCACTGAACAGCTATGGTAGGATACTAATTTCACACAAACTACAACTGGATGCTCATTTGACAAAGAAATTCATACTCTCAAGGCAAAAGCAAATCACATATTGGTTTTCTACTTCTCTTCCCAGCAAATAATGGATGTACATTTCAACTAATTTTCAAGGACCAAGTGACGAATCAAGTATTTTACTGGAGTCCCGAACAGAGCAAAATAAAATTCAAGGAATGTGGAAGCCCTGTGTATTTGTGCCACGTAAATATTTAATATTAAAGTAATAAATGTAATTATTTTTTTTAAAGTGGCAGCAAGTATCATTATTACACAGGCTCTCATAATTAATCTTCCCCTACTTATAGCTGTATACAGTTGTGGCTGTTTGTGGTTTCAGCTCTACAATGAGTACGGAACTTTGAAAAGGAAAGCTTTAATTATGGACATCCCTTATTATTCTTTATGTCTTAAGATTTTATTTTGTTAAGTTTGAAGATGAAAAGTTCAGAACGATTCACAAAACGTTAAGAACGGTTCAACGATTTCATAAAAGGTTAAGATAACATACTTAAAAGTTGCACATTTCTGCCTGTCTCTGTCATATATAAAAAAAAAACATCAATACTTTCCTCATTATTCCATACCTCGAGGCGTTTTATTTAAAAATTGAATTCTTACTTAATTATAGACCAAGATTCTTCGCATCGTTTCGAAAATTGACATGAAATAGAACTGCTATGCAAAAATAGCATTCCTCGTCGAATTTTTAAGCACTAATGTTTATTTCATTTTTAAAGAGCTCTTTTCTATTGGGACACACAGAGCTAAAAAATATGGTTCAGTTATTATTTGCAGTTTATCACTAGGTGATTTCAGCATCAAAATGCAATATCAGAACTGTGAAAACTAAAAAAAGACAGTGAGTGAGGTAATTACCCAGATCGTTTACTGAAATGGTTCCTAAACTTTCTTCGAATCGTATGTGAAAAGAAATTATTCCCACGCTTACAATTGAAAATAAAGAAGAAGAAGAGAAAAAAAAATATTTCAGTTTATTGAATTTAAACTTAAGAAAGAGAGAAATGTCAGTAACCCTTCTGTGAAAAAAATACAAACCAAAGCAATTTATAGTTTTCTTATGTTACGCTGATGCAGTACATTCATATTCATAACTGCACAAAATTAATTTTTGAAGAAATGATGGTTTCGAAGAAGGTGTACCTTTATTATGATGAGATTCTGTATCAACTACCATTTGTCTTTCAAATACTGCAATTCACAATAAAATTCTCTTCCATATTTTCAATTGCAAAAAAGTTTTTAAAATTATTTTCTGATTATAATAATATCACTTGAATTTTTATAAATCTTGATTTAAAATAATGTCAAGTAGGTACTTGAGTGTGGAACTCAATGACATACAAGAAGTAGAGCTAAACCAATTTATTAACTGAACTCTGAACTCAGAACACAGTGACTGATAAATCTTCTGCTTTTATACTAGCAGGGAAAGTTCCAGAATACTTTTCTGGAGACAATAAGAAAAGTCCAGAACACTTGTCCGGTAAATTAAAAAAAAATCCAGAATCTTCTGGGACATGAAATAAAGAGAAACATAAAATCAATTAATTAAATATTTACACAAACTGTGAATCGCGGGATTTGAACTCGCAATCCCTTGATTATGAGATCAGTTCTATGACCATTCGGCCATGGAGAGTCGACTGACTCTTTTCAATGCGGCAATAAGAATGATAAATTTTTTTTCTTGACGCATTCTTTATTTTCTTAATGACGCTGCAATATAATTTTCTAAATACGTTCCCATTTTTATTATGACGAGCGTGCAGGGATACCCTTTGCTATTTTCCTGGAGACAAGGAGTCGTCTCCGCACTTCTTCAATGAGAAAAAAAAATCATCAGAAGATAAAAATTACAACAAAATGAAAATTCAGATGAAAATTACAACAAAATAAGACGACTATAAGCGATGCATGCAATTAGTTATAATAGTTGGTCTTACTGACTAAGAAGCCATATTGAAAGTTATTAACATTTTATATTTTTCTTAATTATTGTATTAAGATAATTATGTCATCAACAGCTATATTGGACAGTTAAATACATAATTAATTTTCAGTATTTCTATTACTGAATGAAAACCCAACATTCTTGGTAATAAATCAATAAGACGTAATAAGAACTGGACACAACTGGAAGCCTTTGGTAAAAAAGTTAGAATATCTATGTAAAATCAGAGAGCTTTTGCATTTAAGTCCTAAAGTTAAAAACTTCGCACAACGTAGAATGAAGAAAAGTCAATAAGTGTAGAGACATGTTAACTTTGGCTCGAAAAACAGGCCTCTACTAATCGGATTATATATCAAATCAAATATCTCTCACGGGCCCTAGGGGAAAGCCCGGTTGAGATTAATGTTTAGATGGTTCATATTACAAAAATCACACACTAATTTAACATAAACGTATTTAATGAACTGGGCGAACGGCTGGGCCGCTTTACATCGATAAACGCTATTACAGTACTGAATCAGATAGCTTCTTATTGGCTGTTGAGAGTGATGACGCGAGCGCCGCCAGGATGACGCTCCGTATACCACATAAGTGCTAAACAAAATGCATAGTACCTTAGCAACAAGTTTTGCATCTGAAAATATTGAATTCTCAACAAAGTAAAAACGAAGTAATTAAGTTCAATTAAAACTTCTGAGAATATGAAAATATTATTTGAAGAATGTCTCCATACATATCATTAGACAAACCGAAATTTTTGATAAGTGTATGAGACCAACATGATTTTTTACGGAGACCATTTTGTAATTTCATTTCTTTATTTTAGTTTCACTCTATCCATCTTCCATCTGTCTGTCCTCTTTCCAAGTTAAAATATTTTTACAATGTAATAAAAATTCAAAGTAATTTAATACTTTTTAGAAATTACTATCAAAGAATACAGAGATTTGTTTCGTCTACTGAAATCTCCTAACCTGTAGATTTAGAAAGAAATTCTGAGTCATTATTTACAGGCGTAAGGACAATCATATCACTGAAAAGCCCACAATTCACTAAAAAAAAAAACGGAGAACATGCATATAATAATCAATGAAACTGATGCAGTATATAGATAAAACGAAACTTCGGCTTTGATAATGGTTATCACATGACTAGTTATGAATTCAATAGCTATATGAAAATGTGCAATCAAAATTAGTTGAGATCACCGAAGGCAGAAGACAAAGGAACTACTGTTTTCAATTTTCCCAGAAGTGTTCTATGGAATGAAAGTCTGGACACCTTGGTGACAATTTCAGCAAGAAAAAAATCAATAGGGTGCCTCTCGATCAACATAGTATTAAATTGGAATTTAAACAGAAGCAATTATCCTTTCGGAACATTATATTTTCTTTCAGAAAGAAAAAAAAGGGGGGGGGGAATACGATTCAAGAGACTAGATGCATTCAATATGTTATGTACAACTGCAAAGACCTCAAACCATATCGAGGAAAATCATCCCAAACTTTTATTGAGCAGCTATTACCATATACAAGCCTATATAGTCCAAGACTATTCGACTTGTGAAGTCGAAATAGACTACCAAGCGATGTACAATTCGGCAACTGTTTATTCGACAGGAGTCAGTCAGCTGAATGGCCATCTGAGGAAAAATTCGATGTTGCTTTCTACGACAACGTGATTGTCTATTTATATTAATCAATGCTGCTTGCAATTTACAATTTTTTTCTATCATTCTTCTCGCTATTCATACACTTGTTGCTGTGTAACAAGAAAACCTCCATTGTCGATGAATTTCTGAAATTAATGGGCCAGGAATACAGCACTTTGTTCTCCACTAAAAGTATCTACATCGTATATTTACCTAGCAGAAAACTTTCAATAAATGTTTAGTTTTGTTCAGATGCAATTCTAGACACAAATAATCTGCTATTGCGCTGTCAGATACGAGCCAAAATGAGGCTGAATTTATGAAAAATACTCTTTACGCCTAATGCAGTGGCACGTCAATGTATAAGCCTGGAAAATTCAAGATTTTAGGAATCAATCAAAATTCCCGTATGATAAAAAGGACGAAACCAACTTATTAAAAATTTATGGGGGAAAAAAAGATAAAACGAAATTTAGTACAATTGATAAAATGGACAAAGATATGAGCTAACAAGAATAAAAGAGTTTTATTTGTATGAACCAACTGATTAAAACTGAGCCAGATGATCAAATATATTTAGAAAAGACTAGACCTTAAGCATAAGTCCGTGTTAACTGTTTGGTACTTCTAAGAAAGGAGGATCTATCTATCAGCAACAGAAACAACTTTCCGATTTCTGTTTCTTATAGAATAAGTGGCCTTCCATGAAATAACAGATATTCAGAATACAGAATAAAAATGAAAGCCTAGGCACATAATCCGTTTCAATATGTCTGATGCATGGGTAAGTGCGGAAATGGAAATAAAAGATGTCATAAACATTGATAGATGGAAAATAAATAAAGATAAGTCAATTACGAAAAAGATAGCATCAGGATGTCAACGCATTATAAATATAATACAAAGAAAATATTATAGAATCCAAGAAAATATTGTAGGAAAAAAAAACCATAATTTTTTTATAGTTAATTATGATCCAATAAAAGAATATAATTCTGCAACTGAGAATAAACAGTCATTCTGGCATTTCGGGACATATTGTAAATGGCACTTAATTACACTTAATTAAAGTGGTTTGACATCCAAAATTGAACGGACCAATTCCATTTTGTTGTGAAATATACTATTTATAATAGAATAATTAATTTTTGAAAAATGCATCATTAGGGCATTTTCCAACTGTGCTTAAAATAATCAAATTAATTTTTTTTAATCGAGCATTTTAAATGCGATTTCCAATTGCCTAGTTACGTCCAATAAACTAATAGGGTCATAATACATTCAAAAGCAAAGAGTAGATAGTAAATCGAAAAATAGGAATAAAGATTTGAAGAATTTAAGAAGCCCACATCATTTTTACCAAATATTTGACTGTTGTAGAATAACAGATTTTTAATGAAAAATTATAATCCAATATCAAAATGAATATTTTCTTGCAAAATCAAGGGGGAAAACCCAGTTTATTACGTGAAATAAATGTTGAGTTCATCAAAACAGTTTATTACAAGGAAGATTCCAGAGACTTTAGAACTGAGGATGAGAAATTTAAATAAAATAAATTTCTAGAATTTAAGAAGCCCACTTATTATTTTTATGAAATATTCGACAATTAACAAATACTAGATTTTGAATGAAAAATTACAATCCACCATTAAAATGAATATTTTCCTGTAAAATCAGGGGAAAAAAACAATTTTTTTTACGTGAAATAAATATTAAATTCATCGAATCAGTTTATAATAAGAAAGGAGAGTCATTCAGACATTTTAAGACTGAGAACTTTACTATTTTTATCAATATGCTTCACTCATCAATAATTGTGAATTACAAAACGGAATAGCATCCTAGTCTCTTTTTGCAACCCCTTACATATTTTTGTTCTGCAATTCCAAGAAAAAGCCTGTTTTTTAAACAATACTCTTACTGATACAGTAAACTCATTATTTGTCTTCCGAGGAAACTCGTCAGACTTAAAAGAAAAAAAGAAAAGGAAAGGTAAATATTACAGCATGTCTTTTAAATTCACACAAAACACCGCTAAATTCCCTCAGGAATATCATTAAGCAAAATATCGAAAATTGCTAAGCTATAATCACAAGAAAGGATCACCCGTCTAGCTAACTCAGACACAGTATCAACTGGCTGTGTAACCTTGAAAATTCATGACGCTCTTCCAAGGTCAAGGTTCAATTGCATTAAAAAAAGGAGAGCCCATCCCTGCTATTAACGCAAATAATACGGGCTAAATGGATGAATCTCTCGTAGTTTCTGCATATGATCCCACGATATATGAACAACAGACAAGGTTAACATAAGTTATCTATTATTTGGAACAGGGTCGATTTAGTGTAGAACATAGTCGTGAATGATCCTAAAACAGATATTATGAAATAAAATTTAAGCATAATACATATTTTTTTTGTCTCTAAATCCTCATTACTTTCGACATTTCGATTTCTTCATTTTCGAAATGGAATGAATCTTTCCCTGCGGCAGCACAAACGAGACAAACAGGGGGGGGGGACGTAAACAATCGTATTATGTTATTTTGAAAAATAAATAAAATAAATATTAAATCTTCGAAGTTTAAATATGTAATGTAAGGTATAATGATTAATAAAATGAAGAAGTGCAGCATTATAATAATATTTTCAGAATGATTTTCCTATAAAGGAGCCAATTAAAAAAAATAAAGTAAATATTATATAAATATATGCAACACAGCTCTCAATAACAGCATAAAAGTAAGAATCAAAGCAATTGGAAGATTATTATATTATTTTTCAAGTAAAAAAAAACAAAAAAAAAAACAGGTTGCTGCAAAGGCGAAAGCCTCGAATTTTTCTGCCATTTCGGATACAGTAAAGTGGCAGTTATTATTCTTTTTTTCGCTACAATAAAAAAGAAAGAAAATTACTGAGCGATATCTATATGTAGACATCCAAATTTTGTTTACGTAAAAAAAAAAAAAAAAAAAGCGAATGTGCGTGCATAACCGCAACATGTTGAAACCGAATATAAAAGTGACAAGCTAATGCTTTATGTCCAAGGGATTGATACATTTTGATTTCTATATTAATGAAACTTTGTATTAAAAATAGGGGTGGGGGAGAAATATCAAAATTCGCAATTTTAATAGCAAAATTTAAAAATTATTACAATGTTAGATTTTATGAGCTGGTGCATCTTTACACGTTTTTGATTAAAATAAACCAAGTTAAGGAATCAATAACTCATTTTTAACCAGTTAACTGTTTCGACCTTTTCGGAAAATGCGTATCTAAATTATGATGCAACAATTTAGCGATGACGAGTATACTCGTCGTATGTTGCATATGAACAACTTGAACTGGGTTTATTTTTTTTTTTTTTTTTTGCATATGAACAACAAAAAAGCATAAAAAATTAATTTATTATTTTAATTTTCTTTTAGTGAATGGTATAGAGCAAAGCATGGTACAACGCATAATAATCTTTTATTTGCTCCTTTGATTTCGACTTGGCCTCAAAATATTTTAAACAACTTGAAATGCACGAATACGTTTGAGTTTTTACTAAAATATTAATTTAAATTGCAAATTGTCACTACTTATTACTCCTGACGAATAAACTCGTCATAACGCAAAATGTACCTTTTCCATGACGAGTATACTCATCGAAAACAGTTAACTGGTTAACAGTCATATGTTTCAACACAGTATTAACTCTTTAAGATTAACATAGAATATAATCAATGGAAATCAAGTACTCAACGGTATTAAAGTGGAAAAAAATTGATAAAGGCATAAAAATATTTATGAAAAGAATACCGAAACGAACATTATCGCAATAACTACGAAAACATTTACAATCGCAGAAAAGCAACAATTTTTTTACTGAAGAAATATGGCGGGGGAGGGGCAGCAGCCTCATTTTTATGGAACACAATATATCACGGAATATGAAAAATCAGATAACGAAACACGTGCTCGAGTTGGTATTTTGATGCCTAGTTAGACAGCAGAAACGAACGGACTTGATGGTGCTCGGAGTATTAAACGATGAATATATGGAATCACGTAAAAGTTGAATAAAATATCGCAAATTTCATTGGCTTGAGTCACGAATAGAAGCTTGCATTCTTTTACTTCCGGAATAAATAATGGATAAATAAAAAAGTTAATAAAAAATTCTTAACACCTTTTTCTTGTAACTACAGGCAATCTAACAAATTAATTTGCATTTTTGAAAACTCACCACGAATGAAAAGCGGAAATAAAAAATAAATATTCCAAATACCATCTGGAGTATTGTGAATTCACGAAGAGAACCACAAAGCCGTTGCATGTGTAATACGATTTTCTTGGAAAAAGATACACTACATGAATGTGAATTTGTAATGAAATTTTGTTTTTTCTTTTAATTTGCATTCATATAACATCCAGAAATCCATATAAAGTTTTATTAAATATGGAATTAAATAAAAAAAAGTTAAGCGATTAAATATCGGATGAAACAATGAAAACGGGTTTTATTTCAATGTAACAATGAAACATATTGTTGGAAATTATGAAAAAGAAATATTTTTTAATTGATTAAAATTTAGAAAAAATTACAGCAATTAAAACAATATCACAAAAAAGGCGATGTTTAAAAATTTTAAAGTAGTGTAAAAATGAGGACAACTGATTACGCAACACAATTTTCGGGAGTTATGGCAGATTATTTAAATCTTATTTAATTTTTAATTAAAATTTTGAAAAAATCGCTTTGAAGTTCACATTCCCAACCTCTAAAGTATATAAGTGCCAAATCCGATAGTTTTTAACTAAACATCTGTCTTGCACAACGCCAACACGAACAGAAGGGAACAACAGAAAATTAACAACGGTTCAACAATCAGTACAGTGGTTAGACAGATAATTGTTACCCACCGAAATTTTTTTGTCAATTACGTCCTGTTTACAAATGAAATCAATTGGAACTCAACAGTAACATGCAAGTAAAAAGTACATTTTTTTCTATCGTACTGATAATATTGATTCAACGCTAGTAATTTATCTTGTGCGCAATCATTGTCGCATTTATAAAAACTATCTAACAAAATATTTCACCCATTAAATTTATAACAACTACTTAGCAATAATTGTACGTATCATAATAAATTTTTAAATTCTACACATTTATATTCATTTTAAAATACACGAAAAATTTATGGAACTGAAAAAGGTTTAAAAAAGGGAAAAAGGAGCGTTAAAAAATATTGTGTAAATATATATATTAAAAAAAATCAATAAATTTGACGGGAACATTAGAAGATCAAGATGACAAATATTTAACTGAAAAAAAAGATATTTAAAAAATCATACATCATAAACTTTAAAAAAAAAATCTTTTTTTTTTCTCTCTTTCCCGCAGGATTCGATTTAACTTGTTGAATTAAACTTTGCGATTTATTCAGTGCGGAAATTTTTTAAGTTTTGTTTGAATGCAACTAAGCACTCCGCACCTTTTTTCCCCTTTCATACTAATATCCAATTCTAGAAGAAGCAAAAGCTTTAAAGGAAAACTTTTTTTTTCTGGAAAATTCGGCCGATATCTTGATGGAAAACAAATTGCTCCCACCAGTTAAAAGAGGAAAGAGCAGTGCGACAAAAAAATGACAACGCCAACAGCACCTTGCGCAATAACCTGAAATCTGCCTAAAAGGTGAATGTCAAGGTCTAGATCAAACTAATAAAGAAGCAAGCATTATGGAGTCTTGGACAGTCTCCAATATAGAAAAACTTTCCCTCTTGCACCATTTACGCATCTGAGTTCGGTCGTCTTTGACAGCCCAGTCAGAACAGAAAAGAAAAGAAAACGAATTGCGAAATGATTTTCCAAATTGAAATCAAGATTCCAGTCATTTGATACTTTCATTCATTAGAAACAAATTATGCGATATAAGTCGTTTCTTCTAATTCCTGCCACTGTAGGAAATGCGGGAAACTTGGAATGCCGCATGTGAAACAAATGTAATGATGTTTTACACTGTAACAAAATAAAGTTTTCATTTCAGCAGAAGAAATTTATCAAGAGATACGCCTGAGATATTTCTATGATTATATCTGAATACATGCTGTTTATTTTCATCGCCTGCTTCTTGCATTAAATTATTCATTTCAAGAAGTCAAACTTTGAAGAACTGAAATATCAAATGCTTAATCAAAATTAAAGGATCCCCCCCCCCCAAATAAGCTTCACAGAATATTATAAGATGTCAATTTTTTTAAACAGAAAATTTGTTTTAAAGCTGCCAAGACAAAGTAAATAAATAAAAGACACAAATACCCCCCCCGGCAATGCAATTTTTTAATTGTTCTGTAATTATAATTCGCTGTAATAGTACTTCGTATACTTAATAATATTTGGGAGCAGTAAAAATACGCAATCGATTGTTTTTAGCAATAACATTTTTTTCTTTTGTTAACGCAGTTTCAAAATATTCTCTCAATAATTTGAAAAAAGAAATTCACGTTTTTTTTTTTTTTTTTAACTTTTTCGTATAAGTAAAACAAAAATTCGGATTCGAGATTTTGACAAATTTCTCCGATTTCAAAAAGCACACTTTAGGAAAATATTTGTGTGTTACAAAGTTAACTTCAAAACACTTTGAGCTATAAACGAATGAAATTCGGAATACGGTCTTCACACCAAATTTGTAGAATTTTCTCAAATTTTGAGCAAAATCCATTTAGAGGAAGTTTATCTGTCCGACTGTAGAAATATATGTTAACACGATAATTAAAAAATGAGGAGAGCTAGATAGATAAAATTCTGTTCACAGATTTAACATGTATAATGTTGATATTTGTCATATTTTATGCTTAATCCAACATGAGATTGACTTTCTGTACTTTCAAAAACATAAATGCGATAACTCAAAAGAGCAGTGATTTCAATATATCAAATTTGATATGCGATTTTATGGCTACAATTCTAATTATGTATCAAATTTTCATTCTATCGATTGGGAAAAAAACGTCTAAAACATAAATTCGATTTTCGGATACTATTAACCGGATGTCAGGAATTAACAGCCAAAACATTCCCCAAGGATCACATGATAGATTCAGTAAAAATGCTAAATTCGTGTCAAAGGTTGATATTTCGTAATTATTGTATACCAATGCCATATATGGCGTTCTCTGGATTAATACCACTTTTAAAGATTTCCGGAGAGACCACTGAGCTGGTTTCATAAAGCCACTGTTGCACTATTTCAATAAGACAATGCACTTCTCAGTTTCAGTATTGAAACTATTTAAATCATTTTGAAATAGCTTCCCTTTATGAGATAAAAATAATGAGAGAACAATGAAGCAAATGAGGGGTAAAAAACTAAGTTATTGCACTTACTCATCTTTCTGTATGAGTAAGTGCAATGATAAATGCAGGCAGCAATTATGAAAGAACACTTCATTTACAAATAAATGATGAATAATTACAATTTCGATCTCAAATTTTGGAAAAAAAAATGTGAAAGAATGAACTTATTTTCGCTCAACTGTCACAAATTATAGCATTAAAAAAAATTTAAAGCAGTGGCAGATAAATTAAGTCACAGTTATTCCAAGTATTTTTTTTTTTTTAAAATTGAAAGGAGAAAAAAAAATTGCACCTAAAAATAAGGTAAAACATCAATTTTTAATTTGTCAAAAAAATTAAAGTGATTTATTATATATATATATATATTATGTGATAATATGAGAGAAGCTATCCATTTTATTCGAATTTGTTTTTTTAAGAAAATTGCTCTTAATTTTAATCTATAGCGAAAATATAGGTTACAGCCAAAGTGATTAATCGATTATTATTAATAACCTTAATTATTAATAATAACTTGTCAATGTGATAAACAAATTAATCACATTTACCGATTAAAATTAATAATAATCGGTCAAAGTATTAAGTCAATAAATCATTTTTAACGGCTATTAAGAATAACCAAGTGAATTACATTAACCGTAATATACAAACTACCAAAATATTGAACAGTAACATAATTGCAACAATATGACATCTTCAGAATTTATTTCTCAAAGCGATTCTTTTAAAGTTTACTTTTACCTGCAGAGAGAAAAGGAAGTTCCTTTGAGTGAAAATGCAGGAAGTTACTATTGCATCAAAAGTACAATCACAAGCTAAGCATTGCATGCGAGTTTCAGGGTCGGAGGTGAATTTGCATTTTTCCTGCTAATTTCTGCTTAAGAGGTCAACTTAAACAAAAGAAACCCAGAGTGTTTATAGAACACAAAGCATTACAATCTACACAATATAAACAGGAAGCAAGCCCCGACTAAAAAAATATTGCGCAAATGTTGCGAACCAAAATCTACTGCATACATCATGTACTTCAACAAAGAAAAGAGATTCACTACAGCTGATTCAAGCTACACATTAGGCTAGTTAAGAGACGCTTAATTGAAAGGCGGGTTTGTAACATCCGTTCGAATTTTGTTGATAATCCGATTTGGGGAGGAAAAAAAGTATAAGCCAAATAAATGACCAGTGCCCAAAAGTAGCAGGACAAATGCGTGACCTCTCCAGATTACAGATGACTGACTATACGGTGGTATCAAAAATTGGACTTACAAAACAATGTGAAATGTTAACGAGGGAATCAGAGCCGAAACCTTTGGGGCTAATTAACTAGGTAACTTCAGAAGTGGAAATTAAGAATCTACAATCGCGAAGAAGTGGAGCGAGAAAATAGAAACAGAGGCAAATTTGTGAACCTTGGAATGAATATCCATGTCATTCATACGAAGCATGACTCATACTCTAAATCAGAATAGTAAAAACTATCATTACCTAATGAAAGGAGGTATATCCCAACGAGCATTACGGTGCCAAGTTCACTGGAACAAGTTTTCAGTACATTTGGTCACCTTCACGTTTCGTGCGGCCACAAGAAAATTGGTTAGAGATAGCATGTGTGTCACACAGCGAATGCGACAAATACACTTTGAATAATGAAAATAAGAAAAACTCTTTATGAAAAAAGGTTCGATTTTAATCCTACGCTGTATCAAAACATCAAGGTATTTATCAAATCTCAAAAGAGTTTTTTTTTTTTTTTTACATGCATTCATTAAAAAGAACTGTGATTCTGCCCCCCTCATCCCCATCAACTCTTTTGAATTTTAAAATAAATTGAGGAACTTTTGATGGCTTATAAAATTAGGTGTAGTTCATAAAATGTTGAATATATAATTTTTTTTATAAATATTTAAAATTCTCTATTTTAAATATTTTTTTATAAAATTTACTACGAATAGATATGTAAAAAAATCTGTTTGTAAATTTAATTTTAGAAATCAACATATTTTTCCACAATCTCTCTCTCTTTCTTTACAAAATTTCTAAAAAAGAGCTACAAATGTTTCTACAAAATAAAAATATTCACTCCCGAACATGAATTTAACCCTTTGGACTCGGATGGCTGCTCTCTGTCACCATTCAAGACGGTGCATCATTTTGACATTTTATTGATTTATTTTAAAAAAATTTTTGATCGTTAAAAATACCTACAAAGTGATAAGAAGATGTAGAAGAATTTCGCCGAAAAATCAAACTTTAAATAATTATATACATTTATTTTTTCGGAGAAATAAATAAGTCCCTGTTTAGGTGAACAATTATGCATCGAATTATTTTTTCGAGTGCAAAGGGTTAAAATAATCTTAAAATTCTAATTAAGATTTTTTTTCATTTATTCTTATGAAAGCATTTGACACAAAGCTTTATATCGAAGGTTCCGTATTTAAAAGCAATTTTAGGTTCTTCGAAAAATATATGCAGATAAAAAAAATATCTGAACCCAAAATGGGGCAAGATATAAATGCTCAGTTTAATATTAAATTTATTGATGGATAAAACTGCGTTTAATAGACTTCAGAAATAACTGGACAGGAATTCTTATCCGAATTCTGCAAATTTATTTTTAATCTAAAAGCTCTAATGATTTTTTTCCTGTAAACTAGAAATATTATTAACACCTCCAAATTTTTATAAATTCTTTCAATATTAAAAGTTTTACAGGTCTCAAACTAAAATTCGCGACTTTCACGACTGAAATGATTTTTATTAGTTTAGTTTAGTTTTAGTTATATTAACGTACCGCTTTAAAGCAACGGACCGCTTTAAAGCAATTTTGGGACGGACTTCGTACTTTTGAACCGTGATCAGATGATGTAAATCAGGTTTCGATAATAATACAAATCCAAAATACAACTTTTTTTCAACTAGATAAATATATTAAATTTTACCAAGAAACATCAAGTAGGGAAGAGAAAGAATAATAATAGTAGTAGAAAGATATTATTTTGAAAGCAATTGCCATTACGTGTTGTTACATATTTCTAAAAGCAAAACACTATATTCAAAGCGCGAATTTTATTTGAACACTTCAAAATAATAATAACAGATAGTTTTGAAGGGAGAATGAGAATAATAACAGTAGCAGAAAGGCATTATAGCAATAGTCATTTGAAATTACGGGATATTTTAATTTTTATAAAAGCAAAACACTGCAATCAAGATACCAAAATTTATTTGAACATTTCAATAAAAAAAAATAGATAGTTTTAAATTGCCGATATAAATGTTGTATTAAAACATTGCTAACAAAACAATTTCACTGTTTTTTTATCTACAGCTTTTTAAGGGAGACAGAATAGCAGGTCAAAGAACCGGTACACCAAAATTGCAAAATCATTGAAAAGTATGTGAATGAATAAATAAATAAATAAATAAAATGAAACAGCTGTAAATAAATAAATATCTCTAAGTCAATGATTTCCAAGCTGTTTTGATTGACGAACCCAGATATTTTTCCAACGCGTTGAATGAAAAATTCTAAATATTATTCGTAAGATAGTCACCCAAGCAGCAAGAATAGTCGTTAATTGATTGGCCAAGCCTCGGATCACTCGGCTACAGATTGTACATTTTCGGCGATAGTCGCTTTTGGGTCGGGGCGATATCGGACTCTGATCTAATTTTTTTCTATCGCCTCTAAAGGTCGCCTTTTCATCGGGACGAGCACCCACGGCGATTTTGTGAAAATGGTCATTTCAATGTAGTCGCCCCATACTCGCCCCGATGTCCGGAGAGTGGCCTTGTCTAGATGGCGCTATTCGAATATATTTTAGGAATTTCCCAAGAATCACCTGGCTTATTTTGGAATTTATTTAGCATTGCGAGCCGCCATTCCAAAAGTTTTGGTAAGTGCAATTTATTTATTATTCTATATTTGTAAATATTATAGTATTTATTCTAAATAGTGGATGAAAGAGGTTATTTTTAGTAAAGCCGTCAGAATTTGTTGATTACCTAAAACACGGAGTTGTATGTAATGTTATTAGCGTTAGGTGTAAGCGACCATAAAGCGGAATAAATATTTAACGATCCACTGTTCATCTCTCCATTTCATTTAAGTGCTGCAACTTTACTTTGTTAATTGAGCTGTCGTCATTTCTTTTCTTGTTCGTATTTTATTTCTTGTTAGATTTTATTTTCTTGTTAGATTTTATTTGTTCTCAAATTATTGCAGTTATTTTCCCCTTTCATTTACAATTTCTTAACAAAATTGTGTTAACAACAATTTAAAATATTCAAATGAAAGAAATTTTTAAAAAGTATTAAATAACGTTCTTATGTTTTGGTATAGAAATAACATTTGTGTAATTATTTTTATTTTGACATGAGGCTAAAAAAAAAAAAAAAAAAAAAAAAAAAAAAAAAAAATCGGTTGAACCGGAGTTTAACCCCCTTCTTCGCCAAGTTACGATAACGCGCCAAAGCTGAAAACCTCCAGACTGGCAAACCTATTATCTTTCGCCTTTATTATGCGTTACGATTGGACATTGTTCCCTGGCTTTTAAACATTTCGCAAAACACGGCGCAAGACTGTTGTTGGCGAGTTTTGAAAATTGCGCCAAGCAGGGGGTTAAACTCCGGTCGTACCAAAAAATCTTTAAAACTTGTGATTATGTAGGCATTTTTGAATACTCTTATAGGAATAGTTTCTAATTATTTCATATTTCATAAAATAGTAACATAAATGTTACTGGCATTAATTTGAGTAATTTTTATTTTTCTCTATTATCCAAAACATTTTTCTAAAATTTGCGTACACAGTCCAATATCAGAATGAAAACATTGTGCTTATGAAGTTCCATAAGACTTTTGCTTTCTAATTACACATCTCCAATTGTCAACAAATATTTTATTGTACTTTTAAAAGAAGTGAAAGCTCATTCATTATTATAGTTAAATATGTTTTTTAGGTTCATGAAATCTGGCCAAAAAGGGAGAACCTAAAGAAAAGTATATGTATAATATGTTATGTGCTTTACTGGAAAAATATGAAATCAAACATTTTATAGAATGCTTGGACATTGTGTAAAATGTCTAAAACTAGCTGGCAATGAATGAAACAATTCATATTTTCCAAGCATTCTATAGAATCCCAAATGGCAACCCAGAAAAGTATGAAATACATCTCCAAATCGATGAAATGGAAATTTTGTGCACCTTTGGTTCCAAAACTGAAAATGGAATTGAAGGTAAAATAAGCTCTAAAATCAATTAAGAAATACAAGCCAAAAATAATTTCTCAATGTGTCTTTGGAAACTACTGCGTGTATTCCTATTCCTGAAGTCAACAAGGCACAAAATTATTTGCACAATATATTGGCAGTTATAATGTATATGACAGAGTATGGTTTCTATCGACTTGGAACTTCAGAGAAAATCTAAAACAATTATATGCGAAATCTCAATTCACTTTATGCTTTTAGAACTTTTAGAATTGAAAATATTTCAGACCACAAAATTCCTCACCAGTTAGTTGCAATTGCTCAGCCCAGTGGAAGGAGCCAAGGATTTATCAAATGTATGTGTTAAACAAAGTGCCAAAATATGAAATGTCTTTGCATGAAAGATGCAATGAAATGTATTTCCAAATGTCATTCAAGCCTACCACATTGCAACAAGTAGGTTAATTTTTTTTTTTTATGAAAATTTTTTTTCCTGTATAAGAAAGGCATACATTTTGTTTTGTAAAACTTTAATTTTTCTTTATATATTTTGAATAAATTTTCTTTAATGACACCCTCATTATTTTATCAGAATGACAATTCAAGTGATTTTAATTCTAGTTAGCTTAGTTAATTATCCTTTTCATTTACAATTTCTTTCTTTTTTTTTAACATTTTCAAACGTTCAAATGAAAGAAGTTTTAAAAAGTATTAAATAACATTCTTATATTTTGGTATTGCAATAACATTTGTGTAATTATTTCTGACATGAGGCTAAAAAAAATCTTAGCAGAATATATTTATTATAAAGTTAAAAAAAAATCTTTATGTAGGCATTTTTGAATACTCTTATATGAATAGTTTCAAATTATTTCACATTTCATAAAATAGTAACATAAATGTTACTCCTATTAGTTTGAGTTATTTTTATATTTCTCTATTATCCTAAACAGTTTATAAAATTTGCCTACACAGTCTAATATCAGAATGAAAACATTATTATGCTTATGAAGTTCTATAAGACTTTTGCTTGTTAATGACATATCTCCAATTGTCAACAAATATTTTATTTGTACTTTTAAAAGAAATGAAAGCTCAATTATTATTATAATAGTTTTCTAGGTTCATCAAATCTGATCCAAAATTAAAAAAATGAATCAAAAGAAATGTTTATGTATAATTCTTTATATGTAGCTGATGATTAAGTTGCATATAATATTTATGTAAATGTGTGTGGACTTTTAGAACCGTCAAACTATTCTTCAAATATTGTAAATAAAGTTTAAATAAATTTTGTGTATAAATGACTTTGTGACAATATTTTTTCTTGAAAATCAGTTTCTAGATGCTGCTTGGCTGCACAAGTCATTACAGAAAATTCAGTCAAAAATTTGAAGCAAATTATTATTTTACTTTATATTTGTAGAATATTATTCAACGAAGGTCTTTGTAAATAAATTGTTTTGCATAATTGTTTTCCTTTTCTCCAAAAAATAAAAAGTGGAAAATAATAGTTTTCTTTTCTTTTTTTCTCTTTTTTTTTAATATTTGCCTAAAGAAATTTTATATGATTGAAAGTAATGGGTATGGAATTTTTGTGAAATATTCAGAGTTAATCATAGATCAAATTTATTTCTTGTGCAATAAAACCAAATTATCATAGATTTAAAAAAAAGTTAGAAATTTAAAGTAAATTATTAATTTGTGCTTGTGAAATGTTGTCTATTAGACATTAGCTAACTCTTAACATTTATAATGAGGTATAAAATTTCGACTTTGTAAGTTAATAGTAAATAAAAGAGATTCCGTATAAGTGAAAGAAATGTTGCATTTTTGAGTATGAAATTTTTGTGAAATATATTTTTGAAAATTTTTGAGTTAATCACAGATCAAATTTGGTTCTTGTGAAACAACAAAAGCAAACTAATCGTGGATCAAGAATATATTAGAAATTTGAAGTAAGTTATTTAATTTGTGATTGTAAATTGTTGTCTACTGAAGATTAGTTAACACTTACATTTATAATGAGGTATAAAATTAATGCAATATGAAGTAACTTGGTAAATTAATAGTAAATAAAATTTCCTGTAATGGAAAGAAGAGTTGCATTTTTTGGATGGAATTTTTGTGAATCATTCAGACTTAATATTAAACGAATTTGGTTCTTGTGCCACAAAACCAAACAACTAAACATAGATCAAGAAAATATTAGAAATTTGAAGATTATTATTAATTTGTGATTGTAAAATGTTATCTGTTGGACATTAGCTAATACTAACATTTATAATGAGATAAAATTTCTACAGCATGAAGTAACTTTATAAGTTACTTCATGTAAGTTACTAAATATAAGGAATGTAAGTTACTTTTTAAGTTACTAAA
>JAPMOR010074668.1:589701-639062 GCA_026543865.1 Argiope aurantia
AATATAAGGAATGTAAGTTACTTTTTAAGTTACTAAATATAAGGAATTTCTTACAATTGAAAGAAGTGTTGCATTTTTGTGTATGGAATTTTTGTGAAATATTCAGTGTTAATCTAAGATCAAATTTGGTTCTTGTGCCATAAAACCAAACCAAACTAATCATAAATTTTAAAAATAGAAATTTGAAGTAAATTATTAATTTATGCTTGTAAAATGTTGTCTATTAGACATTAGCTAACACTAATGAGGTATAAAATTTCTACATGAATTAACTTTGTAAGTTAATTGTAAATAGAATCAGTAAAATTGAAAGTAATGTTGCATTTTTATGCATGGAATTTTTGTGAAACATATTTGTGAAATATTCAGAGTTTAACAAAGATCAAATTTGGTTATTTTGTCACAAACCCAACCCTCACTAAAGATAAACCATGAAAATATTAGAAATTTGAAATGTGCTTATAAAATTTTTTTTTAACAAATGCATTAAAGGGGGGGGGGGGGGTTCAAAATACATTAAAATAGGAATTTGTGTTGTTAGAAGTTTGTGTTATTACTTTTTAGTAATTCTTGGTTTATTGCTCACATTAAGCAAAATAAAAGTGTGTATAGTAAAGAAAATATTTTTTAATAAGAATTATATATTTTTCTGTCTTTAATTGTTATGAAATAACTTTTAAAAATAGATGATATAGGCAATATTAGAAATTTAAAAGCAGATGCATTATATAAATCAGTAAAATTATGCTGATTAATTATAAAATTGAAACTATGATTATGTTAACATTTCTTCCCATAATAAAAATAATAATTAATAATAGTAATTAAACAATGAAAATAAATAGGATATATAAATGAAGGAAATAAATCTTCTATATAGATAGATGTGCAGATGATTCAATTTGAAATCATCTCAGATAATTTTAACATTTGTTTATTTTTCTTAAAGAGTAGTAAAAAAAGATATTGCTTAAAAATTTTATAGGATAAGATTGTGGTAAAATATATGTTATAATAATAGTTAAAAAAGTTGAAGAAAAGTTAAAATCATGAAAAATGTCATTCTATCAAAAGCAAGTGCTTTATGGAATTTTAAATTTATAAAAATAAATAGCAAACAAAATTATTCATAGGTAAAAAATAAAAGTAAACTACTCAAAATGTTTCGTATTTTCAGTCGTTTGACAAAATTTCGAAAGTATTATAGTTTTAAATATTATGACACTAATTTATAGAGTTTGAGAAAACTGAATAACCAATTAACTAATATTTAAATTTGACACCGGAAAGTGCTCAGAAATAAATCGCCTAATGATTGGTATGGGGTCGCCCATTGATAAAACACATGGGGAAATGATTGGTATTCTGTCGCCCAATGATAAAACACATCGCAAAATGCTTGGTATAAAGTCGCCCGTGATATTTACACGTCGGAAAAACATCGGCAAAATTGTCGGAAACACGCCGGGGCAATCATCGCGTGGTGTCTTACCGGGGGACATGAACAAGGTCGGGGCGATCTCACCCCAACCTCGCTTGTTCTGTGGGGCGATGTTTGGCCAACGATCTTTTGCTGCTTGGGCAGTACTGCTTAAGTAAATTAAAATATTGTTATATAAAAATTTATTGAGCTATTTTAATACATATAAGTAGTGGGAGCAGTCTCCCCACTATTTATACATTTAATACTTTATTATTTATATATTACTTTCTCACATAATATGTAATAAAATAGTCAATCCCTTTCTTGTTATAAAATTATATGCCCCCTGGCAAGACCGTTAATGTCACGAGTGCTTAGATTTTTAATTTCAGAGAGGCACATATCACAGTTGTACACTTCGCAAAGAAAATCGATGCCTATGTATTAACTGCAGTTTATTGGTGAAAAACAGGTATGAAAGATCGATCTTTGGCATAAATATACTGTTTTTATTAAATCTAGAATGCGGACATTGCTTTTCTCCCCTTTTTAGCAATTGATAGCAGACATATGTTAATACACAAGTATAAGTTCACTATTGAATCCCGCACACTAAAGTTTTATGCTTCATAATAGTATAAAGAAAATTGAATATACATTTTGGACGTCCTTTCTTGACCGATTAAAATCAAATTCTGACATGCAATTTTAGTAACAAGTAACATTACGATTTTGATGCATACATAACATGCATGAGGAATCGATCATTGCGTTTACTTGCGTGTGGAAGTGCAGACCGACAGATGGCCAACCTATTGACAGATTTAGTCCAAAATCTGATACGGATCTACATTTTAGAAGCTAAATATGTGTGCTAAATTTCATCTATCTCGCTCTGTCCATTTAACAGTTATTGTGTTTATTTGAATTTGAAAGTCAGAGACAAATTTACGTTATTGGATTTTTGTTTTGGGGCGTTAATACGTTGATTTTGTAGAAATTTTCATAAAATCTACAAATTTGATGTAAAGTTCACATTTAAAATTTCATCCAGCTAATTCAAAGCGCTTTTGAGTTTATTTTCACAGGCAGACAGACGCAATTCCAAAAATATGTTTTTCAAACTCAGATGGATTAGAAACGAAGAGATTCTTCAAAGTCTCGAATTCGAATTTTCTGATAATTACAATGCTTTCTCTTCGTAAAAGAGAAATTAATTAATAAATAGATAAGCCTATTGATATTTATACATTTTCTTAAATCATGGAATTAAATTTCATGAAATCAACTGTCAAATTTTCGGAGTTTCAGCACTGAGGAGGAATTATTCTCCTTATATTCATAGTCAAAATTCAGATAATTCCATTTTAATAAATTTAGATTTAATGTAGTGTCATAAGACAAATCAGTCAGATTATCTTTTTTCTGCAACAGTAAATGTAGCTGTAGTAATAACATTAAATGCATCTTGAATGTATGCAAAATTTTCAATGTTACATTTTCTCAATCACAGTGATAAGGTAAGATAGTGTTTTGTAAAAATATCGTGATAAAAAAATGTAAACGAAATTATGAAAACCATATATTAGTCATCATTCCTATACAGACCCGCGCCGACGGCCTGTTGCCTTTACGGATACGGTCGTAAATCTGCCATCTGACCCATTGTAGGTCCACCCCCGTCTGTAGACGTCGATCAGGAGCTTCCCGCAAATGATCGGTAAAATGAACAAACATCAAATAACCCCAGAAGACCACAAGAGAGGGGAAAATGTGCCTGTCTCAAGGCGCGCACGGGCCGTCGGAACACGGCTTGAGAAAGTAAAGTCCTCTAAGGGCGAGCGCACACTTTGTAAAATGATTTTAAAAAATTATTTCGATAAAATTACTAAAAAAAATTATTTCGATAACTTTTAAATAAAATAATTTCTTATTCCCATTTTATTTCAAAAGTAAAAAGTTTCAAATAAGTTTCTTAGCGTTTCATATTTAGAAATTTAAACGCATCATTTAAACAAATAGTAATTAAAATTACTGATTATCGTAGAAAATCATTCAGACCGGGCTGCCATTATTATTTATAGTGGATACTTACGCACAAACTAGTACATAATGGTTCATTATAAATTTCTTCCACAATATCCAACTCCATCAACAAGATACCTGATTAGGAAAGTTTATATTAAATAAAGAAAATATCTTTACTTATACTTAATACATTAGAATTTTGTCTTTTTCTTCTTCGAATACAAACAACACATCTAAATACCTGTTTGACTTGGGAAAATTTCCTAATGCTAAATGCATTAATTCATTTATAAAATTATAACCCCCACAAAAACATAGCGGACAAATAAAATTTCAGCAAAATCAGTACATAATGAAACCATGATTTCTAAAGTATTACCAAAACAGAGCGATTTCATTTCTCACAAACTAACGTTTCAAACGCAACAGTTATTCCTATGGGGTGGGTGAATCCGCCGCAAACCGCACATTTCGGAGATAGGAACATTTTAGAAAGAGAGGGGCACCTGAGATAAATATTGCCATTCATAAGATTAGCGAGTATAATGGAATACAGTAAATTAAATTTCAATCAAACATTAATTAAAAATAATCAATCTGAAAATACTCTCAATGAAATCAAAATCCACATAAGAAATCTGTTTCTTGAATAAAGGCTTGGCTTGATATGCAATTCAATAAGTTATTTAAAAATTATAGGTTTGCAGTATGCAAGGATTTAACATTCATTTACTTAAAGCTACAAAGCACAAAAGTAATACAATGACCAAATCACCATGTATGAAATGGATAATGATTTGTTTTATTTTCATATTGCATATTACAGAACTTAAATATCAACATCACATTACCTCTTCATTCAGAATATAATTGATGCATTTCTAAAACTTTTATATGAGCTGTTTATGAAAATGAAATACATCACAAGAACAAGTTTGTAAACTGCAAAACAACAAATAAGAAATAGCGATTAAAAAGTACACGTGAAAAGAGGGAAATTTAAAATCAATTTTTCTCGTTAATTAGATAACATAACTATTTCTAATAAAAAAAGACATTCGCATACAAAAGCAATAACAACGTTTTCCCTCATTTTCAGTGAAAAACGATTCAACTGACCGAGAAAAGTGTTGAGTTAGTACTCTAACCTTTAAATGACAACACTTATCCTAGGTGTCTCTGAAACGTTCCTACCTGTGAAAAGTAAGGTGTGCGATGGATTCACCCAGAGATAACTGTTGAGGTTGAGACACTAGTCTTTTCACAAAAAGAAATAAATTCAGGTTTTGACCCCCCCCCCCCCTTCCGAATAACTGAAGGTGACACTATAGCCAAACAGCAAACGAAACATTTCGATATCTAGGTAAACAAAAAGTTCTTCGAAAAATTAAAAAACGATTAGAGGCAAAGAACAAAGAACATTCAACATCCAAATTGTATATGTGGAAAGTAACAGACAAAAGAGCACGGTAGACGTGGGAAAAAGATCAAGAATAGCTGCGGAAGCGGGAAATCAAAGCAAGGACGGAATTCAACTTTACATTACTTGCCGATAGAATAAATGATTGGGAAAAAAGTGTTTATTTTGTGAGGAAGATGGGGGGGGGGGGGAAAATTAAAGTACTTTTGGTCAAATTATCTGTAAAATTTCGACCGTTACAACGGAAAGTTTAACATTTCAACAATATTGAAGAAAAGCACCGACATATAAGATTAATGATTGAATGAATTTGAAAAGATTTCTGTGTTTTCTGAATCTAACACAATGAGGATTAATTCTATTAAGGAAAGTACTAGCACAACTGATACAAGATATTTATGTTAAAGAATCAAATTGATTCCAATCGTCAAAACTTTACAACCAATTACTTTAATAAATTGGATAGAACTTCTGTTGATTAAGATGAGAAATTAATTTGGATATAATTCTTTATTAAAAAAGTTTGATCAATGAATGGTAACAATTAAGTGTTTATTGCTGCTGCATTTCATTAAATGCTTCGCTTAGCTAATTAATGGAACTGCAAAATATTGTTAGAAATGCTCGGAAAAAGCCTTTCTGTACCACTAAAAACAATATTCCATCAGAGGGAAGAAGATGTAAAGATGTAGATGATAAATATCGCACACGAAAGTAGGCTTAGCTGTCGCCTAGTATATATTCGATGTTCATATCTTCCGAAATTATTATTTAATAAATATGTTTTTTGCATTATATAAAAATTAAAAGTATTTCCTTTCCGTACAATTTTTCCTTACTTTTAATAAATTTCAAAATTTAATTTGATACAATATCTATAGCTTTATTTTTAAGGTTTTGATGAAATTCTTACTCATCCATAAAAACATTCAATCGCCTGCTTTTGCCAATCATTAACTCCGAAGCAGGAATTTCATTTTTTGCTTTTATATCATTGTATATACTTTAAAATTGCAAACGAAGTAATTTGTAATCGATTTATTTAAATAAAATCCATGTTTTCGACTCTATCAAATAATAGACAATTTTTAAAAAATGCATTCCATATTAATCCTTTGATAGCCTAAAGAATCAATAAATATAGATATAACGCAGCTTAGCAGCCTACAAGATCATTGTATGACTATCTATTCATACATACTACACGTCTGAAAAATAAATAAAAGGCAGGTTTTACTCCTGAAGTTCAATAATGTATGTACCCTATCTGGAATGACGATATAAAAAAATTGATGGCAAAAGTGACGGAATAATATCATTCATAAACAATTAAGAGAAGGGTAAGAGCTTATCCTTTTGTGTTCTAATATATTCTTTGGCCTGACATATGATAAGGGAACAATGAAATTTTTTTTCCGAGGCTTTCTAGAATTACTTATCATACTAGGTGACGTGGAACTATACTCTTCTGATATTCTCTGATTTATCTTTCTATGAACTTAATGGGTTTCCTCTTAACGCGGAAAATAAATAAGCCACATAAAATTAGATTAAATGAAGATGTTTATAGAACGATGTAATCATTGCAATAGATCGCATCATACTAAATTGAGGAAATAGCTATAGATGTTTCGAATTTATCAGTAAATCATTATAGCTTTTAAAAAACAAATCATTTATTCTGCATAAGTAACCATTTAAAAGATCAAATGTTCTATCCATTAAAAATGCATTTTCATATAAAAAATGGATGATAAAAATTGCATAAGCATTGATCATATAATTAAACATACTGAAATTTTATTTGTAACTAGCCGTCTTTGGCGACCAGCCGGTTCGCCAGTATTACCGCTCGCTACAATTTTCAATTAAATATTTTAAGTAACTGGTCTCTTAATGGATTCTCAAACAAAACATTTTTAATCTTCAAATTTTGATAGACATACCAAATTTATACTGTTGTTTAGATCGTTTCGTTCAATTTATTATATATATTTTGCTAATTTGTTGTCATTTCCGGTAAAACAACTTTAATTTAAAGTGGAAATGCTGAAATTGCAATTAATATAAAGATATTTTTTTAATAAAACTAAGTGTTTCATTTTATTTAACATCTTTGTTGTTATTTATTTATTTATTATTATTATTATTGAATATGAGTATTGCAAACAGAATCGCTCGGTATTTAAGTCTTATGTGAACTACAAAATATTTTTCATAATTTATGTAATATCTCAAACAATAATTCAACAAAAATTTCTGAGATTCAGCATAAAATTCAGTTTTTAGTTTTGCTTTCAAAAGGATTGAAATGAAATCAATAATAATATTTTGTTCCGGCCTATAAATATATTTCAAAAATTTTGAAGTCTAAATTTAATGCAGTAAGGTATATTCTGAGAAATATTCAGGACACACCAAATTTTAAATAAATGAATGAATATTTCTACTTTCCACGATCAACTAAGACTTAATAAATAAGTTTTGAATGTTAAAAATTTAGAAAAACTCAACATTTTCATAATCTTAGGTCAATTAATCTTGAGAAACTTGTGCGCTGATTGGCGTATTTTCTTTGAAACGATAGATGGAAAATCTAAAATTATCCTTTTTATATTGAATAGTGATATTCAAATTTTCATAAATCAGTCAGTTTAAGTGATTGATTTAGTTGATTGGAAATTAACTCTTTTTATTTAAAATATTAGTGTTTCAAGAACATTTTGTTATTCGTGATTTCCACAGCAGAAGCTTTATGTAAAATCGAAAATTCGTTATTTATTTGAGCATTTATTGGATCAAGTTACATAAAATATAATTATTTTCCATTTAGACCATTTTAGCAGATCTGTGTCTTAATAAAGATTTACAAATTAGCTGTGTGGCCCTGATTTGAATGGATATCCTGTTCATATTAAACAAAACTTGCTTTAAAATAAAACTGATTTATTGGACTAATAATATACAGAGTGTGAAAGATCATAAAATATTTTTTCTTGAATTTATTTTTTAGAAAAAATAATATTTCATATTTGCTTCATTTCCTACAGACGCGTGCCGAAAATTATATTTTTGCAGATTTCATTTCCAAAAAGTTGGAAAAGCGAAATTTCTAAATAAAAATTTAATTTTAGTTGGAGCTTTAATCAATGTGATGGCAACACTTTGAAAAAAGCTAATTTTTCCCCATGATTGCGAAACGTGCTCGTGCAGCTTAAATTTTATTTTGATGTAGTACAAAAAAATTGTTAAAAAATATAATTAAAACATTTATTTAAAAATTCATTAAAAATAGAAATTTAATTTTAAGGTTAAAACATTGGTATCATTTAAAAGATAAATTTTTGAACTTTAACTTCATGTAAAAATCTTTTTTGTGCAGTAATATTTTCGGAAGTTATAGCAGAAATATGCCAAAATGTCGCTTAATTTTTAAATAAATAAAATTCAAATTAAAAATTCGAAAAAAATAACTCCCAGGTGCGCATTCCCGGCCTCCAAGGAATACACGTGCCAAATTTCGTAGTTGTAGGTTGAATGGTCTGGCCTGTAGAGCACCAACACATACACACACACACACACACACTGAGCTTTATTATAAGTATAGATATAGATAATCATTTATTACATAAATGATCATTATTTACTGGTTCATATTTCTTCATTAAAAAATGGTTATATTTTAATATGCTCCTAAGACAAAACAAAGACTATTTTTAATAAATACAATGATTTCTTTTTCAAGTCACTTTATAAACTATCACAGAATTTTCCAAGATTATAGTTCAAGGATAGGTTTATATTAGGTCGTCTTAACTAAAGCTCACAACGTAGAATACGATTGCCTAAACAAATAATGTTTCTGTTAATTTGAATGCAGGAAATCAAACATAAATTTACTAGTCACCATGTTTCATTTCAAGTTTGTGTAAAAAAGTATACAAAACTAATTTTTAAAATTTATAATTGATTAATTCTTTACTACCCTTTACTTTAAGCTCGCGAAACTTTCATATATTTCAAACTGAAATGCATTCTAAATTTAAAAAAAAGCTAAATTAAATGTTTTCATAACAATCTTTAAAAAAATAGTCATTTATTTAAATTTTTAATAATATGAGATTATTCAACAAAGAAATATAAAAATTATATTTCATGGTTACAATGAAATTCTCTACATTCAAAAGCTTTACAATATCATCTTATAAATTCAACATAAATTTATAATATTGAAAGTCATCGACGATACCAAATTCAGGGGCATTCACGCTAAACGAAATGCAGCTCAAGTTGTTTGCAATTGGCAAGGAAAAATAATCGGATGAGTCATCACTTTAGATCACTTAATCGACATAATTTCATTTGTCAATAAGTAATAGTTACCACATGTGCTGCTCACTAGTGATATGTTCAAAGGCTTCTATTTTTTTAAAATTTTTTTTAAATATAAATTCAATTTGAAGTTAACTTTATAATATAAATTGTTTTACTTGATTTGTTTCATGCTTATAATCAACGGAGTTTTGTTATCGATTTAACCCTCACTTCTAGATCAGATAATTTTCCAATTTCTGTACACTTATGCTTTTTTGAGGATAGTATACACTATTTTAATATTTTTCTGTACTTAATTATCATTTAATCAATTAATTTAATTAAAAATTGATTTCGTATTTGTGACGCCATTTGGCAGTAGTACTTCGACGTCGAAGAATGTATAAAGCGAACAGCAGTCTATGGAGAATAATATGGTTATTATAAATGTGAATGTGTATTGAATTCGGTCATTTCCCTCTTCTCATTGTTGATATTACTTCAATTCGCGTTTATGAAGGAAGAGTATCCAGAACTAGAAAACTTTGATTCACGTTCAACCTCTTCAAAACAAATATTTATTACATTTAGTTTATTTCTCCTGATATAAGAATTACTGAAAAACTGCCTCAAAATTTCAACGCAATTAAAGCTCCGAAAATTAAAAAATTCAAATATACAGATAAAACAGTAAAAACCAACGAGACATAAACAGCATTTTGTCTCAGAACAGCAAAAACAAAAACCGTAAAAGGTTTAATCATATTGTAAGAATAGTGGAAAAAGCTGTTTATCTTTCAAAGTAAATAAAACTGCTTAAAGAAATGAAACTATTTTAATAAAAACTGCAGTAATGGAAATTAGTAACGATCGAGACAACACAACAAGTTTCATTGATATGATTTCAAGTTTTAGAACCGGTAATAAACCAGCCACAAAAGATCAAACCAAATAATTTAAAAACCTAAAAAAGGCGATTAGCACAGTCTGATTTGTTTCACATGACAGCCCAGATGAGAACTGATTAAAGCAAAACATTACGAGAATAAATAAGCAAAGTTGCTTTCTCAGACGCAATCTACTATAATGGATGATTCAAGCTGTTTGCTTCACAACAGAAGTTGGTGACAATCAAGCATCAAAGGGAGAATTACTGTAACTCAACCAGCAATTCCAGTGTCACGCTAAAATAACATTACTCACCTATGTTTTTTACACACTTTAAGGGTTTTTTTTAAATCCCTTCCTCTCATTATCAATGAAACGATACGGTGTCTATATCAATATGCGTAGATTTTACTTCTCGTGGTTACCATTGAACTACATTATTGTTGAGTGACATTATCAGTAGTAAATAAATTAGTCTTATTCAACAATAAAATGATATTACTACAATAATTTACATTTTTTTTTAAAGCAAAGCGATTGAAAACATAATATAGGCATTTTTTTCAGATCTCAAACAATGAATAAAAAAGACAACTTCAAAAATATCCCACCTTTTTCTTGCAGGTTTAGTATAGTTACATTAACGCTCTGTTCTGAAGTAGCATTATGGCTATTTTGGGACGGATTTTGTAATTCTGAACCGTGCTCGGAAGGCGAGAAAGATACCTGCGCTGGGACCTCCCCTTTCCCAAACACCAACACAATATCATTAAGAGGTATCATTTCGCCCCGACAGTTTCCCATACACAAGGTTTTCCGGAAAATTTGAATCCTCTAATCTTGAAATCGAGATCTTATCAACAGCTTACCGTGGTTCTAAATTCCTTGTAGAAAAGATACCTATTGCAATGATTATTATGAAACGACTTTGAGGAAATATCCGCAAGCCTTCTCCGATCATAGATCCGAGAAATCAAAAACCCCTCTCATTGAAAAATTTATAGAATGGAACCAGCTGAGTTTTAGGAATATTTTATGGAACAAATGGGAAAAGCATATGATTATGATATCTGAAATCGTGATGTCTTTCAGTATGCTCAAGATCGATCGATCGATCGAGGAGGACCCAGATAAAATTGGAAAAGATGAGAATTGCCTTAACAATACCACATGACACGGCCAATTGGATAAGGGGTGGAAATGGCGATGGGTTGAAATATTCATTTCCCCATAAATCCTTTACAATTGAATGTAGAAAAACTATTCAAATTAGGTGAATTATTCCTTCATTATAACAAACAGAAGCTTTTCGTTACCTACAAGTGCTTATTAGTATTAACTACAACTATTATGGATTGAAAAATGATCTTCAACTCATAATTTCGATTGATTTTTAATTTATGCATATAACATATCGTTGAAAAGTCCCTTAATCCCCATAACAGCAGTCCTAATGAAATCAGACAAGGGAATTTTTCTTTCTTCATATTTTAAAACACATTGATCATGGTCATTGACATGATATTCTCTGATCATCGTCCTTAGAACCAAAAACCACGGTGCGTTCAAAAGTTTGTATATAAATGCGTATAAGCTTTGGCCACGTTAATTTGTTAACGCGATAATTCTAATTGAATTTTAACCTTCCTGATATATGTTATAAACCCCTGGATGAGTTCGTAAATCTAGATGAAAAAGGGCTGAAGTGTGGGTGTTTGAAAATTTCATTTAAAGACAGAAAAATAAACCTATGCGGAGAATTAGCAATTTATTAAGAATAACAACAGAAATGTTTTGATACCTGCATAATGATTTAGAAGTTAAGGGTTATAGACAGATTTGAACCCTTAGCTCCGACTATATTTAACATGATCTATATTGCCACACTTATATAAATAAATAATTTCTAAGCCTATTTTTTCAAAGGATCACTGACAAAGCCTGTATTTCCAAATAGCATAAGCCAGTAAAATTTAATTTCTAAACTTACTTTCTTTCCTTAATTTGAATTTTTTTAAATGCACTTGGACTGGAGTTTAATAATTTGAAGAAAGTTATTTAAATAGAAATAAAGGATCAGAAATATTTATTGGCAACACCATGTAAATCTGGTCAGATTTAGTAAATCTCAAAAACAGTGCATACTTTAGAATGTATTAATTATAATTAAATACATTCTTTTGAACGTATTTAATTATAACTATTTATTTAAATTTGGTAATGTCATCCTCTCTTGTCGGGGATGTCGAGGATCAGGGATGTGAGTGACCAAAAAGCAAAAAAAGAGGAAACCTAAAAACCGTTATGGAAAACGCAAGGAGGGAAAAGATGCAAAAAATATGAATTAAATAGTCAATGTACGGAAAAAAATTATGAAAACAACAGCCCAATTAAATTTTTTTTTATTTATTTCAATATATTTATAAAATTCAGCAATCAACAGCATATGATCTTCCCCCAAACATTTTAAGAAGTATATTATCCAGGACAAATGTAAATGTATGTATGAAAACAAATATGAAGGTAAAGCCAGTGCTTTACTGTAAACATACCTCATAAGTATATTTTAGCACGCACTTCTTTAATGCTCAATGGACGTTTGAAACAAATCTCAGACACATTACTGCCCCCCCCCTTTAAAGTGTTGTCTCATTTTTCAATGAAAGATACAAGCATTTCATAGTTTGTTTCTGAGCATCAATCACATTGGTATAACAAGCAGCTTCATCTTGTTTACAAAATTAAGATTTTCTAAACGTATCAGATATTTTCTTTGAAACTAGCTTTTCTCTTAAACGTCATTGTTTGTCATAAATGAATCCAAGTTTTACATAAATTTCTAACCATTATATCTAATATAATCCTTTTTAAGGTATGTGACTATATTGAAAAGTCGACTTTTTGACGGAGTAATGAATTTTTTTTCTATTTAATATTCTTAAAGTTTTTGAACAGGATTCTTTATAAAAACCATTAGAATTTTGTTTCCAAGTCAATTGAGAGGTTACGCTGACTTTTATATTTGCAGTTACATACGTTTGAATGTTATTTTGAATCTTTTAAATGCCATTCCCTCTATTTCTAATCGTTGATAAAATTTTCTTACGAAAAACCTCATAAATTAAAATCTAATGCATATATATATATATATATATATATATATATATATATATATATATATATATATTGTTCAAATATGGCATAATAATGCTTCAATGTGTTATGCAGGTCTCGAACAGGAGAATAAGTAAGCTATTTATTTAAAAATATTTTATAGCTGTTTCCGTGCTTCACAACGTGGGGAAGAAAAAGGAAATTTCATATTATTTGTCATTTGAACCAGAATATTTAAAGAATGGATTGAAATGCAGCTTATTTTTTAGTTCAGGAACTAGTTAATATATTTCTTAAGCTATCTGCAAAATTTTAAGCAAATCATTTGATAAGTATTTAAACTAGAAGATTTTTGCTTTATATTTCTACTAGCCGCCTTTGGCGACCAGCCGGTTCGCCAGTATTACCGCTCGCTACAATTTTCAATTAAATATTTTAAGTAACTGGTCTCTTAATGGATTCTCAAACAAAACATTTCTAATCTTCAAATTTTGATAGTCATACCAAACTTATACTGTTGTTTAGATGGTTTCGTTCAATTTACTATATATATTTTGCTAATTTGTTGTCATTTCCGGTAAAACTTCAACTTTAATTTAAAGTGGAAATGATGGTTGCAATTAATATAAAGATATTTTTTAATAAAACCAAGCGTTTTATTTTATTTATCATCTTTATTGTTATTTATTTGTTATTATTATTATTGAATATGAGTATTGCAAACAGAATCGCTCGGTATTTAAGCCTTATGTGAACTACAAAATATTTTTAATAATTTATGCAATATCTCAAACAATAATTCAACAAAAATTTCTCAGATTCAGCATAAAATTCAGTTTTTAGTTTTGCTTTCAAAAGGATTGAAATGAAATCAATAATAATATTTTGTTCAGGCCTATAAATATATTTCAAAAATTATGAAGTCTAAATTTAATGCAGTAAGGTATCATATTCTGAGAAATATTCTGGACACACCAAATTTTAAATAAATGAATGAATGTTTCTATTTTCCACGATCAACTAAGACTTATTTATTAAGTTTTGAATGTTAAAAATTTAGAAAAAACTCATTTTCATAAACTTAGGCCAATTAATCTTGAGAAACCAGCGTGCTGATTGACATATTTTCTTTGAAACGATAGATGGAAAATCTAAAATTATCCTTTTTAGATTGAATAGTGATATTCAAATTTTCATAGATCAGTCAGTTTAAGTGATTGATTTAGTTGATTGGAAATTAACTCTTTTTATTTAAAATATTAGTGTTTCAAGAACATTTTGTTATTCGTGATTTCCACAGCAGAAGCTTTATGTAAAATCGAAAATTCGTTATTTATTAGAGCATTTATTGAATCAAGTTACATAAAATATAATCATTTTCCATTTAGAACATTTTAGCAGATTTGTGTCTTACTAAAGGTTCACAAATTAGCTGTGTGGCCCTGATTTGAATGGATATCCTGTTCATATTAAACAAAACCTGCCTGAAAATAAAACTGATTTATTGTATTAATAACATAGAGAGTGTAAAAGATCATAAAATAATTTTCTTGAATTTATTTTTTAGAAAAAATATTTCATATTTGTTTCATTTCCTACAGAAACGTGCCGAAAATTATATTTTTGCAGATTTCATTTCCAAAAAGATTTAATTCATTTTTAGTTGGTGCTTCAATCAATGTGATGGCAACACTTTGAAAAAAGCTAATTTTCCCCATGATTGCGAAACGTGCTCGTGCAACTTAAATTTTATTTTGATATAGTACGAAATTTTTTTTTGAAAAATATAATTAAAATATTTATTTAAAAATTCATTAAAAATAGAAATTTAATTTTCAGGTTAAAACATTGGTATCATTTAAAAGATAAATTTTTGATCTTTAACTTCAGGTAAAAATCTTTTATGTGCGGTAATATTTTCGGAAGTTATAGCAGAAACACGCCAAAATTTTGCTAAATTTTTAAATAAATAAAATTCTAATTAAAAATTCGAGAAAATAATCCCCAGGTGCACATTCCCGGATTCCAAGGTATACACGTGCCAAATTTGGTAGCTGTAGGTTGAATGGTCTGGCCTGTAGAGCGCCAACACACACACACTCATTGAGCTTATTATAAGTATAGATATAGATATAGATTTAGCCAAAAAGCCCTTTTTCCCATTTTTTTAAACTGGTGTAATTTGGTTTCATAAGTGTCTTTTAAATCTTCTTTTATGCAAATATTCAAAAATATAACTATTTTCGAACGTTTTTGAGAAAATTCATCCCGAACCTAATCACATCCCATTATATGCAACATTTCATTGTTTTTGCCTGAAAGAATTTTCAAAATGTTGACTTAGATGATAAGAACACTTTTGTCATTCACCTTGAAGAGAGAAACTTTTTTTAACCTTCATTGGAAAAGATGAAACAAGAAACAGCTTAAAAACATAATATAAATAATTATGATATTCAATTGAAAACAGAAAAGGAATGTCAACGGTGAACTATAAAATAAAAATAACAGCATTCAACATGCATACATTTTGCATTAGCATTGCATTTAAGATATGCAAAACAACAACACAGGGTGTTTCAAAATAAGCCATTCTTTGATGCCAAAGTTGATCATGCAAAGTTGATCAAAATTGTTTTCATAAAACAAAAGTATATCTTATATGGCAAAAATAAACAGCATTAAAACCACATATTCGTAAAAGTTTCACGTTAAAAAAGAGCAGAAGATCAATAATAATGTAATCAGTTTAATTGCTAAAAATCCAGAAAGTGGTTTCATACACATGAATAAAACAAGGGAAAATCAAGAATTAGAATCAATGGTGAGTAATTTAAATATCAATCATAGATAAATAAAAAATATTCTGAAGTTCAGTTTGCATTGTTTTAAATGGAAAATAATTAAAATATCAATAACACATAAACAAAAAATATTTTGAAGTTCATTTAGTATTGTTTTTAAAACAAGTGCTATTTCTTCAAAATTATAAAGAATATTAAATGGTACGCTTTTACGCAATGATCAGCTTTCGATGACACTTCAAATCAATAGATCAGAAAAAATTTACAACACAATACAGGAAATAGCTTTATGCAAATAAAAAGGGCATATCTATGGTGCAACTGAGAGGAAATATTGAAACCAGTTATATCAGTTTCTTAAAACGTTTTTCCATCGCAGTAAATTGAGCACTTCAAATTAAAAACAACTCCCCACAGAGACAGAGATAGAAGCCAAGCTAATTTACAATTTGATTTTCCGTAACAATAAAAAAAATCAATGAATATATGCCTCCTACTGAAACTGAAAATGCATTTCAGTATGTTAGCAGAGGTAAAATGAAAGTGACTTTTGAAAATGAAAGAGCTTGGAACAGACCACTCACCGAGGAGAAAATTTAAATGCAATCCTTGAGGTAAGTGAAATTTTCAAAACAAAATACGAGAACCAATATTCTTTTTTCTCTGTTGTTATTGTTAGAGAAAAAGAAGCTGAATGAACGGTCGATGTTTGAGAAACCGAGTTAGTGTACAATATTGTAATGCACTCAGTTATCTCCAAAGACCAAACACGATATGTTTTTAAATAAGACTTGGTACACACTTATATATAAACAATTGTTGGTACACACTTATATATAAACAATTGTTTAATGTTTAACCAAGAGCAGGACGGAGCAAACAAAAATTAATAATAAATTATACTAGAACACTTGCATATTTTGCTTTCTGTTCTACAGTTTCTATGTTCTAAAGTTTTCAATAGACACAAAAGAAAAAAAGAATCTGAGTTAAAAATAAAGATTTTTGCATTGGAAAGTAATGTTTGAGAACCAAAGTTTTTCAAAACATTTACAAATATTATTTAAAAAAAACATTTATAAAAGTATACAAACAAATGAAATAATCACAAAACGACTGGCGAAACAAATACATGATACTAAAAATAGAGATTAAATCACAATATAAATATATATTATAGACCATTTATAAATTCTGCAGCAAATCAAAATTAAACAAATTTTCTAAAAACTAGGAATTAAATTTAAAAAAAAATTTAACAGTTATTTTCTCTATTCATCACATTTCATTCTTCCCTTTCAAATGAAAAATAAGGTTTAAATACAAGTTACCACTGTCAACTACATACAACAAAAATTAATAATAAAGGGGATTCCAATCTTCAGTCTGAAATATCACAGCAGTATTTGGTGTAAAATATACTTAATATTTAAAAAATTTATTAAAATTAAAGGGAAAAAAACAGTGCGTAAATAAAATAAGTATCTTTCAAAAAAATTTTATTTAAAAAAATAATGAAGTTGCTTTAGGACGAGGATATGCGTCGAAGTTACTGAAGACATAAGATCTTGATTAACTTTTAACTCAAATGGAATCTATGGAGAAACATTTATTAGTGAGCATCTATTATCCAAGAATTAACTACGAGTTAAATTCGGAAGCTCTAGATTCAAGGATATTATTATACGCGTCACATTTTATGAAGAGAATGCCATCATTATATTAAATGGCATGCTGAGTGAAAAAACAAACAAACACAATTTTAATATTTAAATGTCTTTGAAATACATTTGAATATATGATATCAAAGTAATCATAAGACCAAAGATTTAAATAATAATAATAAAAAAAAACAGCGTCCACAAAAAGTCATATTAAATTTCACTCGAAAAAAATTCTTAAATATTTATAATTTTTCAGTACTTCAAACCATTTTGAAGAAGTATTTTAAATAGTTTTAAATCCAGAAATATTGCAGTTTTGGTCAAATCTGTTATATTTCCGGGAATTTCTAAGATTCCACCTTAGACTTTCCATTTCATGCAAAATTTCGACACGAGTACACCTACTCCTGACCTATGCTTATTTTTTATTAAGAGTTAGTGTCACAAAAACTACTTCCTGAGCAATTCTTAAAAGTTTTTCTAGAGACATTTCGTACGGAGGGCGATTTGAACATTGCGTTAACCCAACGACCTGGTGACACGGCTCGCGCTGTTTGCTCAGAATTGCGTTTGCCCAAGTATTGCGCAGCTATAGAATTTTTTTTATTATTATTTACATTTTTTTTATTGTCGTCCGTTTTCTTTTGAAAGTAAATAGCGCTTCCTTGTGGAGGTATGCTCCATCGTTGTGTCATCACCTGCCTCAAAGATTTTTTATTTATTCTAATTGAAAAAAGAAGGATGGTGGGTAGTTCAAAACTTTTTACGCGGCTGAAGGAAGCTGCTTTTCCATGATAAAATATGCATATTACGATTTCGTGATGAATCGCTTGGCTTCTTTATCTCTGTTCTGTTTATCTCTGTTTTAATGTTCTTTATCTTTCTTTATCAAACAGAATATCTTCTTAGATATTCTGTTTACTGCCTATATATAATTCAGATATTGCGAATGAGTTTTAAGAAAAGCATTTATGAAAAATATTTAAATTAAATCAATTTTAAAAAGCTGCGAAATGGTAACATTATTTAAAGGGTAGGAGGAATTAAAATATATAATATGTGCTATTATATATTTAAAAAAAAAAAAGGTGATTAGATCGCGCACAATTAATAGTTGCAATAAATAGTTTTGTATTAAGCGTATGATTAATTTAAGATCTTCATTTTATTTATTTTTTAAAAAGAAAATGTATACACTTTTCTGTTACATATATATAAACAGTGAAATAGATATTACAATGAAGCCAGTAGGAATAGTCTCTCTGGGGCTTTCTCTTATACTATTTAATAAATATACTTGTGAATTATTAACCGTAAAACATTGGCGAATACTAGCATACGCTGAGTAAATCTATTTAAGTGCTACCTTTTGCATTCTTTCCTCGATTAAACGCTGGGATAGGAATATCAGAATACTAAATGTGTATTTCGGACGGGTTTTTTTTTTCCCCAAATAAAATCAAAATTTTAAACAGAACTACAGTTGTAGTCACAAAGTAACATATAAAATTTCAATGAATTCAGTTATTGCACTTGAACAGACCAATAGACGATCAATTCCTTAATGGATTTGGTCGAAAATATGATTTGGATCTGTACTTTTGATTTCCGCAAACGAAATTTCATGCGTTTAGTTTAAAGCGTTTTTGAGTTACCGTGTTATGAGACTGTCACAATTCTACACATTTCTTTTCCGGTCAAAATCTCGTTTTTTTTTAATTACAATATACGATTACAATATACTTTTTTATACATTTTGTATATAAAAAAGTGAAGAGGTAACATTTTACTTCCATTCTAATAAATAATAATCCCATACAGCATTATTTCTTACTACACGTAACGTATCCCTAACGTTACGCGAGATCCAATTACACTATTTAAATAACTTGTAGATTACAGTTGCAGGGGCATGAAGCGGTGTTATATCATGCATTTGTAACAGCAAAATAAAGTATTCTGGTCAGGTACAAGATTGGTTAATAATAAAAATAAACAATAGACAAAGCAAAATGATAAGCAGGGTGGTAGTGGTCAAATTACTTCCTAATCAGAACAATATGAATATTATAACAATTCAAAACAACATGGGAGTATATTCAAATTATTACACCAAATGGGTATTTATCAGAGCAATTTAAATACGGAATATTTAATGCCTTATTATTCTATTATTTGAGCAGGCCCCACAAGTCAAAAATTACAAGCATTTATATCAGAAATCGATTAATCTCTAAGCGATACAATTATTATGTAGCAACTTAAATGATAAAAGTCCCGAGAGTCATTCCCTATGTTTTTATATTTACTGTAGGCCTTTTTTGCTGTATTTTTAGTTCCATCAGAACTTCTGAAATTCCAACTAATTATACTATCAAATCTCCGTGAGCATTATAATCCGACAGTTGACAGGAGTGCCCCCTTTTTTTACAACTTTTCAATCGACAGAATTTAATTCAATTTTTTAAAAATTCTTTCTATTGAAATTTCACATTTTCAAGAAATTGAGAAGTTAAAAATTCAGTTAATGATCAAATCTTTTCAAAATCAACGACAGGGATTCCGAACAAACCAAATGAGTTTTAGCAGCGTCACATAGTAATGTTAAGACGGATTGTTCAGGATGTTAATTTAAGAAGGATGGTTCAATTATCTCGGAGACTAAATTCTAACAGTGATTTCATTAAAAAGTTTGAGTGGATGGATACATCGTGAATATAAAAATTTTCAAACCATTACATCTTAAAAAATAAATTTTCGATTGTGGATATGAAACCAATATTTAACTATTTTTATTTACCGATATTTAATTATTTTTTGAACATCAAATCTATAGAATACTAGCCGCTTTTGCAACCAGCTGGTTTATCGGGAGGTATTAGTTACATTTAATTTCAGTTAAGTTGTTTAAACAAAAATTCAACTCGTTTTAATAGTCTTACATATGCTCTGTTCATTGTACATACAAACTTTTCTAATGGAGACCAACTCTATGACATCATATGGTTATCATGTTTTTATCAAATGTTTTATTATGTTATCAAATTTTGTTAACAAAATCGTAACTTATAGATTGTAACTTTACTTATTTTTTATTCGTACTGTAAACTACATAGATATTGAACAGGATTCTTCTTTAGCTTTCAACAACAGAAGAAAAAAAAAATCACACGATCAAATATTTGATGAAGCAATGAAAACGATTTCGGTTCTGTTCACAAAAATAAAAATACTGGAGCGAAATGTATTTAAAAATATGTTTAAAAGTTAATTAAACCTATACTAAAGAATTTTACAAGAACTAAACTGGCATCATTAAAAAGATAATTTTTTGGACTTGAAAGCGGTGTAAAACGGGCGATGTAAAAATCATTTTTAAACGGTAATATTTTCGGAAGTTATCGTGAGAGAGAAAAAAAATCCAGGTTAGTTATTAATTACATAATTTTTTAAGCGCTTTGATATAGATAATTCCATCCTCTCCAAAGTATATCAGAGCCAACATTTGGTAGTTCTAGGTCAAAAAGTTCGGTTTGCAGAGCACCAACACACACATTTCAGATTTCTCCACCACATGTTTTACAGCTGCTTTCAATGCTTCAAGCAATTAATGGAGCTGTAAAATATTATTATAAATGCTCTGGAGATGGATGGTTCGCCGTATTTTCAAAAAGAATATTCCAGAAAAGGGAAGAAAATATAAAAGAAAACAAGAAATAGGCTTCAAACAGAAAGTTTAATCGAACGCAAATTTATACTTAACCGCAATTTTGTACATCGAAATATATTTTTACAAATCGGTGATGCAATTTTAAATAAACCTAATTCATCTACGTTGTCTTTTTTCTTTTTTTAGGGTTCATTTAACATAACTGAAAATGTAGAAAATATGCAGACGATTTTGGAAACAAAACTAAAATCCATTCAAAAAATTTTGAACTCGCATCAAAATACATTGATTTGATACAATCCACATTGATTTAATCGAATATTCATAGAATTTATATTCTGCATATCATTGAGGATAACAAAAAAAATTATGGGAGGAAAAAAAATTTAATATGATATTTACAAGATGAAATTTATTACAATTTATATACATCTTCAAAGAGAACCGATTTTACAAACGAAAATCGAATTTGTTATCTAAGACCAGAAAAATAAATTCATATCTTGAGGGGGGAAAATGACCGATGAACTCACATCAATGAAAACTTGATGCTTAGTTGCTTGAAATATGAAATAAAGGAGGCCTCTCTCAACCGGTATGAAAAGGAAAGAAGCGAGAGAGAAAAATAAAATAAAACTGTTTAGAAAGGGAAAGCTAAGACCAAGCATAATATAACGATTCAAGGTTAACGGCAGGCATTTTTTAAAAATATATCTTACGCTTCGATCTCTAAGCAAATGATTGATTTCGAATTGCATAGAAAGGTTACCTCGGTCGATTTCGTGGTTGGAAATATTCACGCACAATTAGCTAGAAAGCAGAGGTACTTTAATGACAGCTCTGACGTTAAAGTCAGCGTAACGTGCCAATGCAACGTGGGGTCTATCAACTGCATACTCTGCGCATACTGAATGCACAGCTGCAGCATATGTAAAACGTGCATAACACTTGCTGTTTTTAAATAACTTGAAACACGTTAGATGCGAGAAAAGTCAATCTATTTCCTTATATCTAATTGCGTTCACGAGTTCCATATATATATGTAAGCTTACATCAAAAATTTCAAATGTGTGTGTGTGTGTGTTTTTTCCCAATTCATCAAATAAGAAAACTTAAATCATTTGAAATTTCCAAACACAGCTATTTGATAAAAATACCTACGCACAGTTAACTATAGTAGGTTAATAACTATTTCCAAAAAACATTCAAATTCATAAAAATAATCAAATTCACAATATGATACAGCAAAAGTATGCAATATTGACAAACCTAACTGGGCGAATCAAAAACAGAAAAGAATATTTAATAATGCACGACAGTCGATTCATAAGGGACATTTATTCAGTCGGTCAATCATTCATATATCCAATTTATATAAAATATCGGTTAATCTTATTTAAATTCTTATCAGTTTCCTAATTGTTACCTTAATTTAACTCATATTGACTTCATTCTAAAAGGTTCTCCTATTTTCTGATCCTATTCCCACTTTTTTATTTAATTAATTTTACACGTGCTCTATAAAACTGCTCACTCAAAGAGGTTCTTAAGCTCTGAACGAAGGGAGAAAAATCCCCCAACATTATTTTAAAGATATCTAAATGGCACTCTTTCTACGTGTCAAAGAAATCACTATCAAAATCTCATAGTAAAACCACTGAAGGGAAAAAAATTGTCTCTTCTGCTCTTGCGTCGCGATGTAGACTGGCGCATCTTTTATGATCGTTTTTTGTACAAATTATGCCTTCCAGATTTAAATAAATCGAAATTGTAGAATTTTCAAAATTTTCTTCTTCTAGGCATCGGCTAAAATATTATATAATGTACAAGAACCGAAGAGAGATAGGAATTACGGTTTTAAAAACATATACACACTGCAAAATGAAGTCAATAAGATCATATTGTGAAAGAAAATTCTCAAAGAAGATTTGTTTTCCATGCATTTATATTAACATTTGTCCAGTATTTCGTATAAAATATAAATGTTCTCTTCCAACTAAAAACTTTTAAGAAACAATTGAAAATGGAGGAAGAAGAAGAAGAAATCATTTAAACCGATGAAGATTAACTAATACAGAAATATTTACAGGTTAAACTAGAATTATGTGATTTTAAAGCAAGATTGCAATAAAATATCAAAGGTAAATTTATGAATTTTATTAATATATTCATGGCGATTATTTATAAAATAACGATTTTATTTGCTTAATAGTTCTTGTAGAGCTTCAGACACTTAAGATAGTTGTTACAAAATTATATTTTAGTAGGTACCAACATATAATATGCCATTAATTTTTAATAGAAAGAAATCTCGAGCCAGAAACAATTATTGCTTAAAACTCTGTTTGGTTTCTCAGTAGCAACAAATGCGTGTTAGTATTTTCAAGTATTTCTCACGTATTATTTCTTTAAGGTAAATTTTATTGTACTATACTTAGAAGTTAATCTAGAAGCGTGTATTAAAGTAAAAAATTTATTACAAAGACTTAAAAACCTTTCTTAGGAAACGCAAACTCATATTTTAAAATGATTAAAACCATTGAGAATAATTCTTAGTTTATTTTCTTACAAAAAAAGGCTAAATTTTTACCTATTATAAAATAAATTATTATATTTATTATGTACTCTATCTTTAATTGAAAAATATATTAAGGTATTTTAATGATTTTTAAATTATAAAAGTTTATGTTCGACCCTTGGAGGTGTAAAGTTCGATGAACCTTGTTCTAGTGCATGTTATGGTAGAACAACACTTCTAGAGAGATTCTTCTTCCCAACAAAGATAGGCTAAAACTGAATTTTGAGAACTTATTAAATTGCTGGGGAAATTTAACTTCTACTATACTATGAAAAGGATTTTTAAAATTTTTACTTTTGTAAAAGAAATCATGTTAACTGCTAAGTAAACACTGAAAATATCATCGCATTTATCTTGGGATAGTAAAAAACCTGAATGCAGAGTAGCGTGGAATTTAAATTTCGCATTTTCGATATGATCTGCATTCTTTTTAAACAATCCCATTTTAAATAAGTATTTTCGAAGAGAAATATGAAATGAATTCTGCCTAAAAAATATATTCAGATTGGAAAGAACGATGTAATTGAAAAAAATCTAATCAACCACCTGGATTGGCTTTCGGAAGATAATTAAAAAAAAAACTCCGTGATGATCTTTTACAGAGTTGACAGAAGCAAGAAAAGATTTTTCTAATACATTTCTGGTTTCGGAAATACAAAAAGAGAGAGAAAAAAGGTACTAAATTAAAATTCAACGCTAAACTAATACTGTCAAAGCAAAATTTGAGAATAAAGAAATAGCTAAAATTCCCGAAATATATTTTTTACTGAAATGGCAATTATCCTAATTAATTTCGTAATTTTTATCTTAATTTAGTCCATATTTTCTTCATTCTAAAATGTTCTTCCATTTCCTGATACAATTAACACTTTTTTTTATTTAATTAACTATAACACGTGGGATAGTAAAGCTGCTGAGTGCGTTACTCCCACATCAGGAACAAAGGGATAAAAATTCCTAGCACTCACACATACTTTTCAAAGATATACAAGATTCCCTTGTTCGATTTCATAATTTGTGATTTCAGGGATTAAATTAACTTCGAGAACTTATAAGAAAGAAAAGAGTTTTATGACAAAGTCTAAAAATAATGATCAATCATTACTATCATATGGGTCGTCACTCTGTTTTTATTCTGGTTTCTACAACGTTAAAATTTTTTTAAATTATATGTATCATCTGCGCACAAATAAAAGTAATTAACATCACAGCCACAGAAATGCACATGTAAATATATACAAAAAAAATTACATTATTCTTGGATAAGAATGACTATAGATAAATAAAGATAAATGGGAGAAATTTATACAATAATTTTCTTAAACGTGAATGTCAACGTGCAGAACAGAAAATTTTGCAAATATTGTTAGAGGCAAGGCAGTGAATGTTATAGGACTTTGAGAAGTTCAAAAGTATAAACATTCATTAAAATCAGGAGGCAATTTTTTAAATCAGTCAATATCAATCAAGAATCATCAATCTTATCAATATATTTTTCTATGTAAAAAATAGAGAAATAATATGCAATGCGACATTTATCAGAACATCATAGTTTAAAAGAATAGAAACGGCTTAATTTGAATAGATAATCCGCAAACAGAACATATACATCCAGTGAAACTTGAAAAAGCAATATTTTTTTTATTGATTCCTCATTTATTATTTTCAAAAAATAAACAAGAATGGAACTAAGTTTCAAATCTTTCTTCCGCTTTTTTTTTTCCCCCGACAGTTTGTAAAAACTAGGTAGAATAAACAATAATTATATTTTGCGTCTGGAAAAGGTTAAGATCGATTAATGTACTACTGCCTTACTCCATTTTGAAAATAAACATACGCCTCATTTTTTCTCTTGAATAATAATTTATTTAAAAAAAATATGTTTACATTTCAGCACCGAATTTTGCATCTAATCAAAAGGCTGAGAAGCGAGGAATAATGGCCCAAGAGCACTATAGACAATTATTTTTATAATTATAAAATAATAAAACAACTTAGGTAATAAAAAAAATTACATTGTTGTAAAGAGCACTGAAAAGCTATTTGTTAATATGAGGGAAAGAACTGAGCTTACAGAATTCATAAACTAATTACATATGTACAAAGTTAAAAACTCGATTTTAGACAAAAAATGTTTAATATTCTTCTCGTCTATCATATGCAATTTGAACTGACAAATAAAATTAAAAATATATAACTATTAAGGTTAAAATCACATTTCCAAATTTATTAAGTCATTGTATTTTCAATGTCACTTTCCATTCCAGCAACAGTAACATTCAGAGGTTAAAAGCTCTCGAGTTCAGAAACCCCAACAACCCACTGCCTACCAAAATCGACATGTGGAATTTAACCGAATTGTGTATATATAGGAAAGTGAATGGATATATAGGAAAAGAAGGCTTTCAAAAAGAAGTAAAATGATAACAATATTTGACGAATTCGTAACTCGGATTGCTGCATTTCTTAACAATGGAACAAACTTTACCACGATTATTCCATTAATTTTGACTTAACCCTTCTTTGCATGATGATGGAAATTTTAATCCTAACATTTAGTGAGAAAAAATTTACGCAAAACAGGTAAATTGCTTGTTGCTGGCAACTTTTTCCCGACTATTCACGCCAGTCATTAAAGCGGACATTATCCCTTTTTTCATAACAATCATTATAGCGGGTTTGAACTTGTCATTCCGCTGTTTGTTGTGGTTGGAAGAAACGTGCGATTTCTTGAATATTTTTTACAACTAATCTTATATATTTTTTTTTTGGTAATAAAAGCGATAATGAGTGGAGAAATTTAGAAGAGAAGGGACATTGAAGATTTTGTACTGAGGTTAACATGTAAATCTACATAATGATGGATATTTCCATCACACTGTTTATAATTATTTTATATATTTATTCAAGGATTTTTTAAAACATTTTCCCTTTAATCTAGAGCATGAATTATATCACCCTGATTTATTTCACTAAAAATCATGCAAAGGAGTAGTTAAAATGCTTCCCAAATAAGTGTAATAGTAATAGGTAATAACTGCTTTTAAACGATACCTTCGAGTAGTAAGAACTTTAAACTTTGTTACGAACAATTCAAACATTAATACAATTAAAAATATGTGGACCATCTAAGCATGCCACATTCCTCCACATCCAGTCTGAAGCAAGAACGAGTAAGAATCGGTTTATACCGGCCAGCGAAAACATACACATGCATCATCCTTAACATTAAGTAAGCTATGTGTATTCGTCGCCGTACTTACTAATTCTACGAGGAGTAAATGACATGAATTTTTTTTCACCAACTTTGATAAAATCAAGCTTTTACTTTCAAGTCTGTATGGGATATCGAATCAGCTTAACTTTTTTTATACACATGTATTGAAACCAAACGATTTTTTTTTTTTTTTTAAGGAAGCGGCTGAAACCAGATTTTGGAAGTTCATCTTGAAAATGTAAACAACGTATGACGTCAATACCTTTTTTGGGAGCTAAAAAAAAACCGAGGCTGATAAAAATTCAGGCATTTTGAAGGCATGAACTATCAAACAAAATGATATCTGGCTTCTATTTTCCATTTAGTGACGTAATTGAAAATAATAAGAAGAAGACATCTTATTAGCCGAGAGGCATTTAAAGACAAGTATTGACATTTTTAAAGAAACTTTGAACCCTTAATATATTTTAATTAAAATAATTTTTAAATTAACTTTATGCGACTAATATTTCTGACTCTGTTTCTACTAATTAATGTAGTAAGAATCAAAATTCCATTTTTCTTTAAGCAATTACCATGGTAAATATTCACTCCATCTCTTATTTTCTTTATCGATTTTAATTAGATAAGTACAAAGCATATGATGTTTCAAGTTATTATTCTCTCTATTAAATCTTTCAATATAACGAAGTTCCGCAAGATTCCTACCAGTATCGAACATAGTAGTAATTAAAACCTGTAATGGAGAAAGAAACCCCATTTTTTCAGAAAAACGAAACAAGTTTAGATTAATGCAAATAATGTAAAAATTGCTGAAAAAAAAGTTACAAAACATTTTTTTCCTAGTCATATTAGGAGTTTTGCATCTAAAAACTACTTCAATTAAAAATATTTTTCTCATTTTGCTGAAACCTCTGTAATGTCTTAATTTTTGCTCAATACAATAAATAAAATAGAAAATACCGGGTGTTGAATCGAATTAAAAATAATTTCCTAATCTTTATACTGTTACAAGTATATTTAATGAACAATGAAATTACTCTGAACAACAGATTCGAAGAGCGTAGATATTTTTAACATTTAAACGAAACAAGCTCCGACAACTAGTAGTTAAAATGTCAGCATCAAAAAGGAATTACATGCATCACGATATTTTCTAACAGTGGAAAAAATTACATCTAAATAAAACTTTCCACAAATATATCATGTTACATTTAGAGAAATAAAATGTAAGAGGAAATCCCAGCCAGCCAGGGATAACAGATATTTTATTTAAGCAAGGCAATTTTGAAAGGCAGTAGAAACAGATTTCACACGGAAAAACCTGGCGCCCACAGATCAGGCATCAACGGAGAAAAAAAAAATATCCGATCCAGCAGAATCGAGAATTTATTCAGAATTATGCGTAATCGAAGACAGGTTGCTTTAAATTCAACGTGAAAATAAAAAGTAATTAAAATAATTTCCGTTTTAAAACGCTGTGTTTATTTAGAAATGCCAATAGGTTACTGAACTAAATTTATGCTGGTAAAAAAAATTTTTGTAAATAAAATTTGTCGTTACAGTTTCCTTTTCTAAAAAAATAATTCATAAATCAGAGGGTTCAAAGAGTTTAAAAATATACTACATTAGAAATTTCATAGCATATATAAAAAGAAGAATTTATGTGCGTGTTTACGGTGTCCAGACATATAGAATCTATGGCCATGGAATCTGGTATATAAATATTTGTAAAGGTAACTGAATGCGCTTCAAAGGTCGAATTTTAAATTGTGTATTTTGTAATTGAATATTGTGTGTAATTGAATATTTCTGTAGGATGATTTATCACATATATTTATTGAAGTACAGTTTCTAATGATTACAGGCATAGGAAAACAAGAGCCATCAAAAGGCAACGATTATAGTTCGAAAAAACTGTATACAATTTTTAACGTAATTTATTGGAATTGGGATTGTTTTTCAAATCACTTTTTACGAAATATTTTAACAATTAAAACAAAAATTCCGACATCCAATATTCTAATTAAATTATCTTTCTCTAATGTTTGAAGTCTTCATTCGAATATTTCTCCCTCGTTTTTCTGGTGAGCTTAACATTTTCTACACTGATCAGCAGGAAGAAGTTATACTTCTTCGCTAGTTTGGCAAGAAGTCAAATTAGAAAATTAAATCATAAAATTTTTTATATAATTTAAATTCTAATAGCAGCGTTTGAGCTAAACTTTTTAGTTTTATTATTTTACACTTTTTTAGGACGTCTTTATTTTCAATTATTTATTTTATAGTCTAATCTACCAGACAATACTATTGTCACAAAGAAAAACGAATGTACAAAAAAATATTTATTTCATTTTTATAATTTTATTTTAGGTTTTTGTGGTATTCGCTGATTTTTATCATGCAAAAGGTAATGCCATACGTATTCTACTAATTATTAAATATTAAATTATTATTATTAATTATTAAATTAAAAAATTTCTTTAATGAATTTTATAAACTGAATGATATATAAAGTAGGTAAATACACTATCAAAGTATAAATATTGTTTGACAACGGATTCAACAACCCTATGCGTTTTTGCGCATACGTTAGGATGAGGTTAATTCGACAAAATAGAGGTGAGAGGAAAGATGAAAGGAGGATATGTTTATATTTATATTTTTATATTTATATTTGTTATATTCGGTATTTTATATTAACTATAAAATAAAATACCGAAAATGCGCACATCTTTCCGCGTTTCTCCTTAGTGAGATGGAATCGTCGAAAAGTGGTCGTCTCAGGATACTGAAACATGTACAGTAAAAGCACATGAAATTTTACAGTCAGAGAAAATTTGTTGTCTGTAGGTTTCACACTGAATTGAAAGAGCCATTTTAAAACGATTCACCAGAAAAGAACAATAAAATTAGAAGAAAGAAAATTTTTCAGGGCGAATATTACATGGTTTAAAACAAAAAGCGATTTAGAAGTCACAGATGATGCAGCAACCCTTTTCCAGACTGAAAACGTTCCAATTAAAATGAGAACAGATGGAAAATGAGACGAGAGGGGGAAAAAATCTACCTTAAAATATCTATTAGAGCGTTTTATTATAGAAACGACACACGAACAATCTGATGACGATTTTTCTCATTCTGAGAGGGAAAACACACACACACACACACACACACATTTTTCGGTGTGAAACGATGAATGAGGTTAATGATTCAATTAAAAGTTTTGAATTAAACTCGAGAAAATTGCAAAAAACATATGAATCGAAAAAAAATGAAGAAAACATCAATTCAAGCACAAACAACTTTAGAAGATTTGATGAAAGACTAGTTTCAGCATGCTCGTTCGCATGGACCTTGTGTCAATGACCCACTTTCCTTTCTTTTTCTTTAAAAAAAAAACAGCAGATTTATTTTCAGTCATTGACCATGCACCCAACTATTGACGCAATGAATAATTAACATTCGATTAGTAAATCAAATAAATGCAAATAAACGAGGGAAATGTAGTAAACCTCGCAGAAATTAAATTCATTAATTTCCAAAAAAAAAAAAAAAATAACACATTTTAGTCCAACAACCTCCACTTCGTTAAATTTGACATATTTTTGAAGGGGGAAAGGTAAACTTATAAAACAAATATTTGGGAAGATAATATTTAGTCTTATTTTCAATATTTTAATTTGTATAGATAAGTATACTCCAAAAGCAATTTATTTGAATCACGAACGTTTAAAGTGTTTCCTTCAATAACTATCTGCTATTTCTTATCACTATAAATTTTCTTTTTTAATATAAATTGTAAAAGTACCTAATTTAGTAAACTAGATAGACCATCTACTTGCGTTACAAAGATTTCTGGTTGGTCAAACTGAATCAGTGAAAATTTATGGAGAAATTTTGTATATCTTTAAAATAATAATGATTTTTAAAGATTAAATGTTTTCCTAATTTGAATGTATATTTTAAAGGACACAAAACTAATTCATTAACTATCAGCGATCATCAAGTTTAAAAAAGAAATTGAAAATCCAAAGTATGAGAAAATACGGCACAAATAAAAAAACATGGCGTGTCAACTCAAATGACAACGGTCGCTTCTATAATACGCATTTTGGTAATTTTCCCTTAAGGTGGCGGTTGAAATGCACTAAAATCATCTAAGGTGATATTCAAAGCTTTATATTACAAGCCGGTGAATTTTTGTTTTCATAAGGGTAGAACTTTTTATTTGTTTAAAATATTAATGTGTCACTAACATATAACTAAATACAGTTAATGGAACCAAGAAGTTGCATAAAAGTTTAGAAACTAATTTGTTCTCCAAAGTCTATTCATTGATCAAACAAATAAAAAAAATATTACGTCTCATCATCAACAGGTTTTTTTTCTCCCTCCCCTCCTTTTTTTCCCAAAAGGGAAGTATATGTAGTTTTCAAACGGTTAAGAAATGAGCCAATGATCAATCAGACTGGACATCCTGCATATTTCTTCTTTGTATATCAAGAGATTTAATCTCAAGGAAATATGTTAAAAATTCACTGATATTAATTATAATAAAGTACTTAATTTTAGAGCTTTGGTTCTAGAACATTAAATCCAAAGGAACTTTGATATGTAAAGCAAAATTCAAATATATTTTATACTATAAATAGCGATATATTTTAATTAACCATTTTCTATAAAGCATGCACTATTGCATATTACACACTCTTAAAATGATATTTAATAGCTTGTCAAAGCTTTATAACTGACGCAATAGCATTTCTACAATATTTATCAAAACCACAATAAAAAAATTTTGGGAGCTGTTGTTGACAGCACAATCCATAAGAAATAGTAAATTTATGTTTCAGATAATTTTTTTACAACAAAAAATATTAAATATGCTAAGGAGTAATAAATTTATTACTTATTAACAAAAGGTAATGAGTACAATATGCTTTCATTTTTATTAATGAAAATTAAAACGATTTAAACTGAATAAGCTTGTTACTGTTTGAATTAAACAGCAAAAAGAAATGTATACTAGTCTAAGCGAATCTAAATTATCTTCTTAAGACATTTTATAAATAATAATAAGTAAGTAAAACTTTTTATATTATCCCCCCCCCCAAAAAAAAGAAATCGTTACATTGCACCTTTTATAAATAAAATTATTTTAAGAAATATAGCAATTAAAAGTCTTGAAATGTTTAGATGTTCTTCAAACATTTTAAACAAAATTAGGATTTTGATAAAAAAAATTACGCAAAAATGCAATAAAGCTTAATAATAGTTGGGGAGTAAGTGTACTTGAACGGTGCTATCTTGATTTAGAGATTTCAATCAAGGAGAGTCATTCAAGACATCAATTCAAAACGGAGAAACGATATAGAATTATTCATAAAATTCGATAAATATATAAAGCAACAAACATGTTCATTTTCTTTTGTTTGAGAATTTCGAATCAATTCATATTCTCCACTCATACATATTCAATTCCAACTATTACTCTAACAAGACGAGCAGAAGTAACCGGACAGCAACTATGAAACCATAATTTTAAACAATTGGGAATCATCTAATTTAAGGCGGCAGTCTACCAGCTGACTTCCGCAATCATTTTCTCCAGGCAGACAGGTTAGAGGAATGTGATCGGTTTGCACGAACATCTATTTTGTTCGACATCAGAGAAGTTATCATTCACAGGCGGAATGGACAATGCCCATCAAAAGAGGTAATTGCAATAAAAGAAAAGAGAGAAGCTGGAGTTGATATGAAATGAAGACGTAATCTCATCACGCCAGACCACGAGAGCGAAGTTCAATCCAATTTGAGCGTCAAACTCCGTCTAACCAAAGATAAAAAGCTTTCTGAACAATAAAAATTGGATTCTCTTCTCATAACTTTCTTCTTCTTTCATCTTATCTCAAATGCGAATCCACAATGTGGAATTACTTTTTCATGAACATCTATAAAATAACAGATATTGGAAATAAGAGAATGCTATTACCAGCTATCATAATTAAGAAACAGGGCCAAAGTACCACCAAAGAAATTTCAAAGAAAAAAAAAAGCTTTTTAAAATGAATATAAAAAATGGGAACCAAATTCTTAAAACTGCCTAAATAAATCCTTCAGTTCGTTATATTTATAAGCAACCTACAAAAAAATAAGATATACGTGCAATGTCACGGTTTTTTTTTTATAAATATTATTTTTACAATATGAAACTTAATCGCTGGATCCAACTAAATGCTTCTTATAACACGGTGACAAGCATTTGAATTTATTTTAAATAATAAAAAAGCATTCGTTTTCACAATGAATTCTTACAAACAGAAAAACCCCGGGAGTCTGCCCAAAATATTATCTTTAAATAAAAGCTTCTCGGGCGCACAGAGAAATAATATGCTCAGAATAAACACTTTTAATCGCGTTTATTCTAGAAGATTTGCTAACATTTTTTGGAAGAAAATTCAAATAATATAAATGATATGTCAAATCAGTAGGAATGGTCTCCCGAAAACTTTCTAGCGTACTCTAATAAAATTGTCATGCCAGAGAACGCTTTGCAAGGCACTGGCGAACAATAGTTATGCAATAATAACTTTTTGTGAGAATTCAACATTTTTACTGAATCGATCGTGTTATCATTGGTGACTCATTCCTATCATAACGTTAATAGTATCCTAAAATCAAATTTGTGTTTTAGGCACGTTTTTCTCAACCGATTTAAACAAAGATTTGCAAAAAAGAACTGCACTAGTAGACAAAAAATTAAAATATACCACTTTACATATTTTTAAGACATTGCATTCTTGAATTATCGCGTTTACGTGTTTCTGAAAATAAAAGACCGACAAACAAAATCAACCCGTTGTTGGATTTAGCACAAAATTTGACAAGTGTCTACTCTATAGATATTAAATCTGTGTATCGAATTTTATCTATTTAGCTTTCCGTTTTGTAGTTATTAACTTATATTCGAACAGCCAGGCCGTCTAACTTCCATTGAGCAAATTTTGCTTGAAATATGATAGAAATTTGCAAATTTAGAATAAAGACCGTATACCAAATTTCATACGTCCAGCTCAAAGCTTTTTTTTTAATTATCTTGGTCACAGCTAGACGGATGGATGTTTTCCAAAAATATGTTTTAAGAACTGAGGGAGGTCTAAATCGTGAAAATTCGCCAAAACCTCGAGTTCGAATTTTTAGACGATTACTATACTTTTTCTAACGAGAAAATAATAAAAAAATAATGGGTGAAAGGGAAATAATTCTTTTCTCTCGGGGACCATTAGAAATAATTCTTAAGCGAATGCTCTCGTTGAAAAAATATTACATAAATTTCAGATTCAATTGTTCATATCACAGAAGTTCTTGGATTTACACTGTTTAGGTAGAGCAACCATAATGATGTGAATGATTAAATTAATTAAAGTTCCAATTTCAAACCATATGTCTTGAATCACTGAATACTGAAATTCTCTGCTAGAATTTAAAGATAAAGCGCTTATCCTTTATCACACCCCTTCCACACGCCATTAACCCTTTGACAACGAATTTTTAAAAATCTGTTTCTCCGCAATCCCGTTGAAAATGAAGATAATAGCTTCTGTATTACAAAAATCTGTTCCGACTTTTTTTCAAATGTTTTTAAGGCCCTGTGACTGAACATGGTCAAATACACTTTCACCACCACTAAAAAAACTACTTTTACTCAAAACTATTTAAAGTAATTTTAAAAAATTACTATTATGTATATGTTTCGTTAGTAGTTAAAGGTTTAAGGGATTTTAAATTAGAGTAAATCTATTTTTAATCAGTTTCATCTAAATGAAGATCTTTGATGAAAGATAGAAGTTTGGTGACTAAGACCGTAACTATATTCATGAAGCCAACGTTCTTTCAAACAATTTGAATTAGAACATTATTTAAAACGTTACTTCTATGCAAATTTCACACGACGTTTTCAGGTTACTACTCAAATTAAAAATTTTAAGCAATCGCTGTTTTTTAATATTTTTTAAAAGTATCAAAAAACGAATTAAAAGTTCACATCAACATACGATCAGCCTTCCAAAAAAAAAAAAAAAAAAAAAAAAGGCAAACAAATTGGATTATAGGCAAAAATTATTTTAAAATAAAGCTGTGTTTCAAATTCCTCATGATCGTTTCATGTGTCGTCCTGCTTTATTATTATTATTATTACGCAATATTTCTAGCATTTTTTTTTTCTGTTACGAAATTTTTAGCAAAAATTGACAATTTCTTGGTTGGCCTTTTCAATCAAACGTCACACGGTGCTACACGTAAAAATACGACCGTCGATGAAATTGTAAGAAAAAAGCTGAAACTTTCTGCGTCTCGAACAGAAAATTCATAGTATTGAGCAAGACAATATTGTCTGTAAGAGTGACAAAATCCTAATAATAAATTCGAAAACAGTAACGACATCTTTTTTATGTTTCCTTCCTACACAAAAATTATTACTCTTAGCCAACTCCTTACTCACTAGATAGGAAAATAATCCTATGAAATAATTTAATGCCAAAACGATTGCGGTGGCTTTATTGCTATGTTATTCTGATCAAATCGAACTTATACAGTCAGACACGCCAAACACAACCAGGATAAATTTGTTGATATATAATAAAAAATAATAAATAAATACGCAGGTCGCAACGGCAGAGTAGCGTTGATATACCTGACCTTGTTAGTCAACTTGAAACTAAAATGGCATATGGGTCAGGTCATTTTCTCGACACGTAGTTAATATCGAATCTGGGCAGGATTCGCGCTTTCGTACAATTTAAGATGGCAACATCAACAATAAAAACTCAAGGATTCAGGTTGGAAAAGGAAGGAAATAGAATAAGAGAATAAGGAATGGATTTAGAGCGAAATGCTGAAAGATTCGGACACACTACGAAGCAGATGGAAATGTTGAAATGTGCATATTCTTAACACAAGGAAATCGGGCTTTTCTTATTTTTCATTCGGTCTTTCTGTCCGTCATGTTGCAAGGTATATGAGCGGAAGCCCTTCGAGGTCAAACGCTTGACAACAGATTAAAGAATTTTGTAAGCGGGATTTGGTTATTCAATAAAATGATAATGCAACGTTCTCCACGCTATTAAAGTGCACCAGCAATTTGTCGCTGTTGTAACCAGGAAAATCTAACACATCAATCAAAAAAATTACGGGAAAAAAACCCGTCCAAATAAAAATAAAAAATAAAAACATTTAAAAAATCTCCAATTTCCAAAAATTACTAAATTTTTTTTTTCACGCATAAAAAATAGCAGTAAAATACGCTATTTATTTTTTACTGGATTATCACAAGGGGGGGATGCTATTAAACATAATAAATTTTCATCTATTGTTCATTTCAGTATTCTGAGACGACTTCTTTTCGGCTGTTCTATCTCACTAAGGGTTGACACATTTCCACAAATCTTTGTGTCATTTAGGGATGACACTAAGATGTACGCCATTTCCAAAATTTCCATTATTGTTAATTGTAAATATCTCCTCCTTTCCTCTCACCCCTATTTTGCCGAATTAAACCCATTCTAACGCATGCGCAAAAGCGCGGAGGGTTTAAGAATCCGTTGGCAAACGATATTTTGATCCCCCCCCTCTTATTTATCAATTTCGGAGACATACACTAACATTTGAAAAAACACTCACGAAAAGAAACCGCACACGGGCAGAAAGGAAGAACGTCAACTATAAACAAGTTCAACTATCATTTGAGAGAATATTGATAACTGATTTTTAGTTTTAAGGAAATATTCAATGCGTAACTCAAGAATCATTTTTTAAAATGTATTATACTATCAGCCGCCTTTGGCTACAGCTGATTAGCCGAGATTAATAGTTGCTAAGATTTTTAACTGACAATTTTATGCAAAATAGTTCTTTTTCAGCAAAATATTTTTAAGCTTTAAATTTTGATGAATATATAATTTCAACTATTTCAGAAGTTGTACACCATTCAGTACATTTTGATTATTTTCTGTCAGCTACCCTAAAATGGATACACTCCACTATTTCTGCTATTTGCTAATTGAATAATAATTTTCATTGGTAACTTTGGTGTATCACCAGAAATCTTTATTATTACTATTAATAATATTAAATATTATCGTTCGTGATACGTTTAATAATTGTTCAAAATTCTTCCATATCTTCGTATTACTGTTGGAAAACATGTTTAAAAAATATTTTTAAAAATTTATTAAATATAGAAAAAAATATTAAACAATGAAACTAGTATCATTTATTTATTTTTTAATTTTAAAATGATATAAAAATTATTTTTGTACGAATCATTTTTGTCATCTTCCCTAAAATAGATACACTCTGCTATTCTGCTATTTGCTAATTCAATAGTAACTTTCATCGGTAACTTTGGTGTACTATTAGAATTTATTATTATCGTTCGTAATACGTTTAATATTTGATGAAAATTCTTCCATAACTTTGTATTATTGTTGGAAAATATGTTTAAAATATCTTTTTTAAAAATTGATTAAATATAGGAAAAAAATTATTAAACAAGGAAACCAGTATCATTGATTTTTTTTAATTTTAAAATTACATAAAAATCATTTTTGCACTGTAAAATTTTGTTTAATTTTTAAATAAAATTTCAAAAAAAAGTCATTCCGAAATGTACATTCCCACCCATATACCAATCATGTGCCAAGTTTGGTAACTCTAGGTCAACTGTTCTAGCCTATTGAGCATCAACACATACTTATTTATATTATAAGTAGAAATAAAAATAAAGATTGTGTGCATAAATTATTATTATCAAAGACAATTTGAAATAAAATTGCATTAAATATATATAAAACTGTCTTTTTTAATTTTAAGAAATTTAATTTCTCGAAATTGTAAGGCAATCATACTAATGATCTTCCAACTTTCAGATGTAGTGGATCATAGTCAACTGTCAAACTTTTTTTCTGCATATTTCGCTCGGCAAGTATCTAAATATGAAAAGATTAAGAAATATTCATATCTCATTGTATCAGGACTTATTATATATTCAGGCGCGTGTAAGCGACTTTCCGAATACAGCTATTGGCATTTGAAGGGGGAAAAAAAACGTAGTAGGATATATCTTTGATAAATTAAAGGAATTTTAATCTACTAGTTAATAAAAAAATATCAAAACAGATGCAAGTTAAAATGCAAATATTAATTAAAATGAATCTAAATTTTACTTCTGAAGCTCAGAATCCAACTAAAATTAATCTACAGTTTTGCATCCAAAAAAATTATTATTTTGCTTAAATCTTAACTTTAAAAACATGTAGTATAATTATTTCTCAATAAAATACTAAATAAAGATTAATAATTGAAAAAAAAATCACTAAATTTTTTTTCAAGTGTCTATCACTTGATAAATTTTTAAAATTTCGAATAGATTCCTCCATCATTCATTTCTTACGAATTTGCGAAATCGAAGTGCAGCATGATATTTGTAACAATTCTTGGACGTCATGTTAAATGTTCTGCCCTTAAAAGGACTAGAGATGGAAATTTTCATTCAGTATAGAAATATCTATCAGTTTTATTATGTACACAAAAGCTACATTCAACTTAAAAGAATTACGCAATAGTAAATGTCAACAGACAAAAGTGCCACACATTTTTGTTTTCATCCCTAAATAAACCACACAATTACCTACATACCGCAGTGAAGACAATGAGAATGAATTCGGTTATTCGTAGCACATGGGCATTCATTCAAATTAAATTTCCTGCGCAATTACTGTATTCCCATCACACTTCCCATAACTAAGCGGTACAGTGAACGGCTACACTTAATGTTACACAGTGCCAAAACACCCACTGCACAATTATCAGTTGAATTTTGCTCTCTGCGCTTCAGTTAGCACAATCAAAAAGGCTAAATTTATGACCATTCGTATTGACAGCAGGTCACTTTCCACGGATCGGGAAATACGTAGATTATATACGTACGTATTCATAAAGTAAAAGCGGGAAAGAGAAACGTTTTTGAAACGAATTTTAACACGGACACCACTACAGATGCTCCTCCCCCCGAAAGCGTTTCTTAAGGAAAAAATAAAATAATAATAATAAAAGAAGAGGAGCCACTTTTATAACGTCAAAGAGAAGTTTTTTTATTATAAAAAATATGGCTCTTTGGTTTAATCACATAATTTCTGCGACTCCATAGAAAGGGTTCTATCAACTAATGCCAAAAGCTATTTCTATCGAACAACAATAATTATTAAGTGCCGGCGTCCTGGCCTAAGAGTAGCGAGTGTGTGAGCTTCCCACGTTCGAGTCCTGGAATCGAATATGGTTGTTCTTTACCCTGTGTTCTATCTGCGAGGTGTGTGAAAGAGCCCGCCTGTAAAAAGGGGTTGTACAAGCGAGTGTGTGTCATCTTCATATGAGCTAAAAGACTTCTGTCCTCGGGTGCTCAGGGGTCTTAACCCTCAGAAACTACTGCACCCCTCTCTCCCCGATCTCTTGGACTTGTTTGAATTGGTATTCAATCCAAGGGGAATAAGCAGCAAACAACACCAACGTAATTTTTACGTGAAGGATTAGAGCTAGACCTTATCCATTATCACAACTAACAGTGCTTTTTAAAAAGCATTTTGTTTAACTGATGGGGAAAAGGGTATGATAGAAGAATCAAGAATGACTATATAACATCTTGGATTCAATAGTAAACAGCATAGAATTCACTTTCTAGCATATAAATCAATACTAAATTATCTCAAAAAGCAATGTAGGGCCTATCTTTCATAATAAGCTATTTCATGATGAGTAGGAGGTAAACAACCCTTTGCACCCCCACGTTTCATCGTCGGGTTTCCGCGCATCGGCGATTTCCGCCACTAACACATGCGGAATAATTAGTATTCCAACTATGTCCTGTACGCATGGACGGACACGCTTTAAAAAAACCTTTTCGGCAGGTCACTCTCCATGTCCATTCAACGGTTACTTTTTTTTTTTTTCCACACCAAACTTGGAGTGTAACGGATCCCAGCTTGCATGTCACTTCCTTCTCCAGTCCGATGGTCAAAACAGATACACAGTTATATGTATCGCGCTTATTATTATGGTAAGTAGATCGGTGTCCGTGAAAATGTGAAAATCCACAGGTGTGACCGATAAGGATGAAGCCTAGGAATAAAAAAGGGCGTCGCCGTGGGGCTTTTGGGAATGTCGAACAGTGACTTAACAACGGATCTGTCCAAGGGCAGGCCACACTTTTCATTTCGTTTCCTTCGTTCAGAAATCTTGATTTATTTTTTCATTGCTTCATCTAGACGTAAGGCCGCAGACTGAAAGCGAAATGACAGATTTAACGCACTAATTGATTAATAAAGTCAACTGAATAGTCACATGCAGCCTTCCACAGACAGAAAATGTAAATTGACTCATTAACATGAATACGCCAGAGGGTAGCATTTGCTGAGAGGCATATTTTTTATTGCATTTCAGCAATAATTAAAACTGGGTGAATAAAAAGTTTTAAAAAAATCAAGAACATGTCAAATGATTATTTGAAAATTTTCGGTTTCAGTAATTTAACAATGGCTTTAAATATGGCTTTCAAAACACTCCGAATCAAAATTTTCACTATTTCATAATAGCTTTGATATTCAATATCAGTACAAGAGTTCTGATTGGAAAACGACAGGGACGTTCTCATATGCTTCCACAAAAAGATATCACAAGAAACTGTAACCAAAAGTTTGCTAAATTCTACTCATCGAGTTCACTGACTTATGAATTATCATATGCACATATATGTGAACAGTTACAATACCAAAAATGGTTTGTTTCTCTAAACTCAAAATCAAATTTCATGATTAAGAAATTTCGGCGTATTTATCTTTTTTGGCGGTTAGAATGTTTTCTCAAAGAATATATAAGGGAAACAATAATGATTTCCTTACCCTTACACTATTTTGTTTTATGCGCCAATCGAAGAAGTTCACCTATTTTATTTCAACCTCTTTTCAATTAACTTGCAGTTTTTCAAAAGGGAATTCAATAGAATTCCACTTTAACTGCACATATCTCTAAATGTACAAATTCTCAGTGTTGATTAAGTCCAATATATTAGCCCTACTTAATTTGCACATTTTAGTTTCGATACCTTACCAATGAAACCGAGGATTTTAACTGTATCCTTAAAAAATTCATTCCAAACCACATAATCTAACTGAAACGCAGACTGACATTCCAAAGCAACAAAATATGCAAATATTTGAGGCTTTGATACGGCAGGATTTTAAAAATTTCTGAAAATGTCACGAATCTATGAACTGCATAATAAGCTATATACATTGTTATATATTATAAAAAAGTGGGATAGATCAGGAGATTTAGTTGTGAAATCAAACAGCGGAAATGTATGCTTAAATTCAAAACATTCCACCAACCTTAATAATGATGGTCTCATTTCTTCAGTCATACAAGAGAATTCCAAGACCTACAAATGAATGGATACCACAGGCCACATTATCAGGGACAGAGCAAAACAACCGAAAGCATCATCATGCATACCATAAGGCATACAAAGTTTTTCTTCAGAAATTCCATCACAAACTCGAGCGCATCTCACTTGCATAATTATTATCACATTTTCTACATTACTGAACAAGTTATTAGGCAAGAAACACTGTGAAAACATTACTAAGAAAAGTTTTTCTGGCGTTCTTGAGAGGAGGATGACTTTACCTTGTTAAACATTGAATGATTTTTCAGTGAAAAAATTCACTGGTCGGTTAAATAATGCGTATAAATATGATTCAGAATTAGAAGATTGTGAATAATTTTTCTAAGAATCATTACTGATGATTGTTCTTTCTCATTAAATAGGTATGATAAAATTAAATTGCCACTTAATTTTTTTCGGAAAGAGATATTTTGATATTAATATTTCTCAGTAATTTTTAAACTGCTTTTTATTGTTGTTGTTGTTCTTTCCCTACATAACTTTCAATGAATTTCGTTGTGTTTTATTGAATGGAGATTTTAGATTAACTGAACATATAATAAACATATATCGAAAAAAAGATATCAATATTTAAAAGAAGACTTCTTCCTTCTTTTATATAATTGATATTAATATTTCTCAGTAATTGTAGGAATTGTTATTTGAAATGTATGAGAAGTCACCAAAAAGCAAATTAACCCTTTAATCTATATTGTTGCCAATTGTCTACATCCAGTTCCACTTAATTGTATTCAAGTGAGATTTATCTCAATGTGCCCGATTCCACACGCACGTTGATAACCATAGACAATAAAATGTGTGAAAGTAAAAAGTCGACATGACTTTTGCAGGGTAAGTTATATCGCTTTTTACATTTAAATGTAGTGGGTGATGAAGTTCAGTAAAGTTCACTCGATAAAAGAAACCTGAAGAGATAGTTTCTATTATCGAGTTCCCTATAAAGGAGTGATCTATCTAATTGTTAACAAATTACTTCTATTACATTCAAGCTAGCTATCAATGTTTGTTGTTGTATTTGAAAATTATATTAGATACAAGCTAGATATTTTGTAAATGCTGTATGTTGCCAAAAGTCTACGTACAACTTTTTTCAAAATAAATAAATCGTATTATAATTTGGATTTTTTTTTTACGTAACTTATGATTATTTTCCTATAATAAATTATTTTTTTAAATTCAAAACAAATAATCATGCATTTAAGGATTAAGTCATTAACAGTGACAACAAATTCTAAAGACATCAAAATTTTGCAAGAATCTGCCTTCATCTTGGAATTTAAAATACAACATTTCAAAAATAAAGGACATTTCATGATCTTAGCATTAAAAAAAAAGTATGGAAATGATTCCCAACCAGGGAAAAAATCATCTATAAAAAGAAGAATCGAAATATAGCCTTTCCAACTTTCAGAAAAATGTTTTAATAAACTCGATTGGTAATTCAACAGAATCGTGATAGAACAATAAGCCAAAAGAGTGATCGATTTATTTGTATTTAAAATAAAATGTAAATAGAATAGAGGGTTTTTACCCATAATTCATTATCAAAATAAGACTTATTGTATTCCATTTATCTTATTAGTTCGCTTATCAAATCCAACTACAATGAAAACTTTTACAGATAAAAATCAAGATCGAAACGACTAAGAAATAGATACACATGCATTCTTCATCCAGATAAAGATCTTCAAAAGCTACATTCTGAAAGGAATGCAGTATTCCTACAAGGTGGTTCTAAATCAAAAGTCACAGGATAAAAAGCAAGAAAAAATTCTTTATGCGATTATAATTCCATACATTTGCATAATCTACACCGATAAAGTAAGCAATATGTACATAGTTCAATATTAAATCTTTATTACTAATAAAGAAGAATGTGTCTGTATGTGCATGTGTTTGTTAGCGCTCTATAGGCCAGATCATTTGTCCCAAGGCTGCCAAATTTGGTAAAATGAAAATGTGCACCTCGGTGAGATTTCTTTTAAAATTTGAATTAGAATTTTGACTAATTAAAAATAAAACGAGATCCTACAGTAGTTACAAAAAAATATTATTGCATACAAATAATTTTTATGCAAAATAATTTTTATGTCGTTTTAAAATTCCAAAATTTATCTTTTGAAAAACACCAATTTAATTACTGTGCATTTTTTTTTTTTTTTTGCCTGACTTTTGACAGTTTAAATATATTTTAGCAAACTTTTCGAATACGGTTTTCATTGTGGAAATGAAATTCAAAATATTTTCATTCTTTCATAAAATATTTCATTGCATGATTATTCCCCATTACAGAAAGAAGTTTATTCATTACCTGCACAGTTTACATGAGGAATATGAAAGCATGAATAAGAATCTAAATTTGCATATATTTGCTTGATTTATGAAACTTCGATCAACTCTAATTACTTGATAAAAAAAATTATTCAAAGTATGCTATTTTGAGGAAGTTAATGAATTTGATGCATATTGTAAATTACTAAAAACTGAAGAAAAAAATTATTAGGTACCGTTTTTTAACAAAACTATTAAACCATAGCAGAAAAATATAATAAATTACACAGTCAAGAGATCGTGTAATTGTTCCGCGATGAAGTACCCAAAAGCATGGATGCATGTCACGGAAATGGGTAAGTTTCTTTTTTTTTTTATTGATATTAATTTATAACTTTTTGTAACTTTGGTTGGATGTCGCGACTTCCGCCTGGTTGAGCTATCAGCCTTATGGAACGCTGACGTCTCTTCCCCCCTCCCTACCTCACACTCTACAAATTGTTTATTTAAAAAACTGTGTTTTATTCAACGGACCAGCTGACTCCTCCCGTAAAAAGTATTGTAAATCGACCTTTTGAAAATGATGAGATAATGGGTGAAAAAAAGTTCTTTTAAAACGTCAATGCCATAAGAATAATAACCTTCCTCAGACACCATAATGGAACGATTAAGTTTGCTTGCTGTTGCAGAGTTAGCGGAAGACCAAACTTAGAGGTCAATTAATTGTTTTCTACCGGTCGTAATCCTTCCTTTTTCCTCTCTAACTTGAAATCAAGGTTTAATTTTTCCTCCTCATATTCCTTTTTAAAAAATACAGTACTGAAAAATTAAAAGAACATCACTATATGCCAAGCGGAACATTTAAGGTCAGTCAGCCTTTTATTATATAAAATGATGATTCGGATGCATTATTCGACATATTATTTATAGAAATTCCTCTGAAAGATAAACCTTCAATTAGGGTAATAAACTAATGCTACAAAAAAGTAATGTAAAATAATAATAATACAATCACATCTATTCAAATACCTTTTATTTACAAGATTTTTTGTTTTGCAATAAATCCAGATTAACACGACATTATTCTTTTAATTACAGTTTTCAAAACTCATTCGAGTAAGAAAATTCATAAAAATTTGCAAAAAATAAATAAATAATGGAAAGATTTAGCAAAATAAAATTTATGAAAATAGTGCTTTTCTTACAAAAGAAAGTCAGCAATAATCAATATATTCAATAAAAACTTTAATTATTAACAGAACAGCAAAATGAGCTCAATACCAAACGCAAAGGTTAACTAAGTTATCAGGTAAAAAGCTGATAATAGATAGCATCAACTGGCGATAGCGTTGAATATAATATAATGTCTGATTGTCTTTTTCCTAAATATTTCACAAGCAAAACGCTCTTGATTCCAAAATATTCTTACAAAATAAAAGCAAAAATTTATGCTGAAAATCGTCTAAGTTTTTCAATGTATCTTATGTTTCAAAAAGTAACGGCAGAATAGAACACGGATATAAGGCTAATAGCTTGCCTCAAATATCACTGTAGACATGGCCATGACAGAAACAAGTACTTAGATTTTTATTTTCAAGATTCTAGTCTAGCATATACTCGTTCTTTGCTTCACTGAATAGAGAAGGAAACCTATTAAACACTTTGGGTTATTTTTTTCTACTAAATGAACCAAAATTTGAGACAATTACAAACTTAATAACAATACCAAATTTCATTTATCTAAGTCAATGAGCAGACGGATAATCTTTAGAAAAATTTACTTCAAGATTTGATACGAATCTATATTTTATATGTCTAAAGTTGTGTCCCAAATTCATTTATCTAAATCGTTGCGTTATTTATTTATTATAGCGCTTTGATACATGCTAAAGTACAGATCAATAGACTGTCAACCTCTTATCAGATTTAGTTCAAAATTTGACATGGATCTACATTTTATATTCAAAAGTACTTAGATTTAGTATCAAATTTCATTTATCTAAATTGCTACTTTTTTTTGATTAATCGCGTTTAAATGCATGCGAAAGTACAAATCACAAATAGGCAAGTTTAATCAGATTTGGTTCAAATTTGATACAGATCTAAACTATGAATGATTGTGTAGCAACCTCTAGTCAGATTTGGTTCAAATTTGATACAGATCTATATTTTGGATGATCATGTAGCAATCTCCAATAGGATTTGGTTCAAAACTTGATAAAGACCTACACTTTGGATAATAAATTTGTATAGCAACTTTATTTAATTATCTCTATACTTTGTAACTATCGTGTTAACCCGCTCTAGGATAATCAGACAAAAAAAATTTCCTGCTATTGGATTTCGTTCAAAATCTGACTGAAATATACAAATGCAGTGGAAAGACCACATATCAATCTTCAAACGTCTAGCTAGAAGCCTTTCTGAATTATGATTTCCACAGGCAGAGTGACAGGCAGGTCAGTGAATTCCAAAAATGTGTTTTTCAAACTCAGACGGGGCCAAAATCTGGAGTTCGAATTTTTTGACGATTATAGTATTTTCTCTTTGTATACTTCGTATACGAAAAACTAAAATTACTTAAAAAAGGAATGCATATAATTTTTTTTAAGTATGGAAGTAATTGCTCCATATGTAATTTATTTCAACCTTTCAATCCACGATTTTTAAATTATTATTATTATTGCTATTCAATAAGTGTTCCTTAAATCTTCATAAACGATAAGATGAACTGCAAGAAGAATAAATGAGGAAATTTATTATTATGTTAACTTTTAATTAAAATTAGTAAGTGCTTCATTACTATTTTCATTATTAATTGAACTACAGCAGACATATAATTTAATTAGTCTTTTGTATCAACTTATCATTAAAGTATACAAAATCAATTTGAAACAAGCAAGACTTAAGTAACTACAAATGAAAGGCATTACTGCGTAGTTAAGTATTCTAAGCTGAGTTGAGTTGAGTGTTCACCATAACACTGCACACACAAACACTGCCCCAATCACATTTTCAATAGACGTTTATGTAATTTCCGTCCTCTACGATTTTGTCATTCAGATATTTTTCGACAACAACTATGGAAACGATTCGGTAAGATCTAGGGCTGCAATTGACAATATTTATATTAATTTTTCCCTCTCTAAAAAGACGGAGAATTTATAAATCCGTAGTCAATCTGATAGATTAAAGTTGTTGGTTTTTTTTTTTTTTCTTTCTTTTTTTCCTCAAAATTATTTCTGTTTCGGCTTTAGATAGCTACAATAAGCTACATACGTGAAATTTTCTGATTTTTTTTTCGAAAATAACTAATCAATCCCCATAAAAAGGCATGTGAAAAGCAAATCTATTCAATTTCTCTACTACCCTACAAATAATCAAAATATTCTTTTTCTATTAATAATTAGATTATAATAATTTATTAAACAATTATAACAAATTTCATGACATTAGGGCTTTAAGTGCTCGTCTAAATAAGTTTTAATTAATTTTATTCTTTCCCTTAAACTTACAAATTATAACTGCTATTCCAAATTATGATGTGGTGGTGCTCGTGACCACTTGTCACGCCGCAGAACACCGAAACATCATGACTTTGCTGTTGGTGTAGAATGGCATTCGCTTTAACTGAAAACATTTCATAAAATGTTAATTATATTGCTTATTTACATATATGTTTTGACTCGCATGGAATACATTTATTTAGCCACATATTGAATATTTAATTTTTGATTATTGTCAATTAGCTTTTCCCTAAAATAAAAGAGTGGCTCCTTTCCGGCATAATGGTATAAATCTTTTTCTTTCACTGATTTTAAAAATCTTTTTTTTATAAACAAATATCAAATTTCTTTCGTTCCCTTCTTATGTAAAACTAAAATCTATATTTACAATGTTAGTCGCCACGCAAAACAAGTTTGCTTCACAAATAATCTATTTATTCGGGCCGTATAGATCACATACTTCCTGTGAAGTCTTTTGCCCTTTTTATCAATAGCCCAATGACGATTTACAGCCATATAAATGCATAATAACTGATAAAACGTGGTGTATTGAACAAAATAAACAGGATGGCTTAATGCTTACGATATTTCCCTCAAAAAAAAATGTTTTATCTCGTTACTTGCTGAATTACTTGATGTCGAATCGCTAAATTCAAACGTTTGTATCTGTCCGTGGTAGCCTAGAATGTATCATCTTGATCAGATAATATATTATTCACTAACTATTGGAAACATTGTTATATATTAATCGCATTTGACGATTGTTAACTTTTTAAGCTGATAAATGATTTATGGAATGAATTTCTTAAAAATATTTAACTTTGTTATTTGATGCAATTGAAAAACATGAATTCAATTGAATTATTCTATTGCAAAGTCTATATATTACGAAATAAAAGCGGAAGTGAAAATCCTACAACAGAGCTAACGGTTGGAAAAAACACTGGATTGAATGTATTGATGGATGAGTTTAAATTCTATCACAGGATTTAAAAATATTGTTGCATATGGTTATAAAGCTGAATTAAAAATATTATTAGAATTAAGGGGAAAAAATTCAACGGAAATGAAATTTACCATTAAAAAGATTGTCCTTTTAGTCTAAGGTAATACAAAGAGTGCAAAGATATGAACATCAATTTTCATGGGCAAGTCATCTATTACCCATTAGCCGACGGTTAAGTCTAATTTTCCTCTCGATTAAATTTTTTGTTTGAAGCCTATTTCTTGATTTCTTCTATTCTCTGAATTAATGGAATTTTTGATGACATGGTGTACCAATTCGAGAAAATTTCTAATAATATTTTGTAGTTCTATTAATTAGCTACACGAAGCGTTGAATTCAATTCAATAAAGACTTTTGTGCCACTAGACTTTTGCTAAGAGACTTTTGTGCCACGTACGTTAACGTTATACATGTATATAATGTTATATATCTTTATGTAAAATTATATATTAAACTAAAATTTGTGGTATAAAATCTCATATATATTATATATGCAACATGAATGAATTGCGAATACACAACAAAATCAAACATGTTAATCTTTTGCTTTGCGTGGTCTGCTTAACAATTTTTGTTTCAAAGACCACATGAAACACATTTGTTTCACAATTTTAAAAAATTCCTCTCGGCAAGCTGCAAGGCAAAGGTAGATTTTTTTTACATCTAAGTTACTAATTGTTGTTAGCACTTAGATGTACTAACTAAATGTTACTAACTGTTGTTAGTACTCTTACTAACACCAACATAAATTGTTGGTGTTAGAAAGAGTCAATATTAGGGCTTGAAAATCATTTTTCAGCCCCTACTTCTAAGATATTGCAGTTATAGAAAAATTCAAACAAAAAAGTTGTCCGTCTTAATGAGGCGCTAATTCGGCTAATTTGATTTATTTTTCTTTCTTCAATTTAAAAAAAAAGTTATAGCGAAATGAAAATTTCAA
>JAPMOR010074668.1:639072-756922 GCA_026543865.1 Argiope aurantia
CACACACCATTTCCACCCCCTTTGAGTCAGATGGATCATTTACGAACTCGTCCAACATTTTGACATTTCTATACTTTCCAAGCCAGTTAAAATCCAAACAAAATTATTCTAGTTATACTGTTCACAAGATAACATAAGTAAAGCATTAATGAAATGTGGTTTTGGGTTATAGGGACCATAATCGGTGAAGAACTGAAGAAATTTTCCTTAAGTCTTGTCATGGGAACCTTTGCAATATGTGGTCTTCCTATAGGAATTTCTCTACCTAACATTATTTTTGACAGCTTTTGTCAAAAGTAATTTTGTCTATTTTTATGATTTCGCAATATATAAAAGAGGCATTCGTTTCGGTGGTGGGGTAGTCCAACGTTAAATTCATCTAATTTCGATGTGGCGGTGAAAGTTTCATTGAAACATTGGCATATACTAACTTTGACTGAAATGTTCTTTGAATTATCATTGCCAGAGAATATTTTGACGATTACAGCCCTTTCTCACAGTAAACACGGTTGATGATTAAAGCAAATTTTTTAAATTTGATTAAGATTACTTAAAATTTCGCTAATGTTTCTCGTTTTTGAAATTTCTTAGAAGTTCAAATTTCTGAAAAGAATCACTTTTGAAGAACAAAGTATATGTTTGAGAATGGTTTCTTATTTAGTCGTGAAATTATCAAAATATATATGACTTTTTTTTCCAAAGAAAGTTTCTTTTTTCCCTCGAAAACAAAGGAGTGTTGATCGCATTTTCGATTAACATTTTAAAACAATAGATTAAAAGTTCCGCTTTTCCGTGGAACTGAAAAATAAAGAATTACGAGAAGTGGATTGATCTTCAACGGAATCTTTCACACGCTTGCATGGTAATTGTGTCAGTTATCACATTTATCTACACAGAGATTAGCAAGATTTTTAGAATCGGCAATTAATATTTACTGGAGTAGAAAATTGCCATTTTCTTTCTCTCTCTCTCTATTTTTTTTAATGGATTGCTGCTTATTATTAAAAAATGGGAGTTTAGTCATTCTAACCAAAAGTAAGGTCACGTGATCATTGACCATACAAATGTCAACATTTTTTTTTTTTTTTTGTAAACACATTAAATAAATCGCGAATCAATGCATTCAAAGAAAGTAGCATTAAAAATTACAGCTATTCCAAGAAGGGAATGACTCACACATACACAGAGGTAATTGAGGTACGTTGTGAGCAAGGCCAGAACTCTGAAGTTTGGAGCTGTTTATGTCATACATGAATAATTTTACGATTAATTCCCATCACTGGGTCGAGCGCACAATCTTTATTTTTAGCCATTTAGGAACACGACAAAAGATGCTACTTGATCAATGTGAGAAATACTGGTTTCTGATCATATGCATATATCTGTGTTTTCCCATTTTTTGGGCAATTGGTTAAGAAAGATCAACCAACCAACCAATCACGGACCCAATAAGATGGCAATGCCCTAAAAACTAAATAAACATGACAAAGTAAAATGTTTAATTAACACAATTCATTTCATCTTTCGCTCATTCACTGTTAAATAGGGCAAAGAAGGGTTTTGTTTGTTCGAAGAAAATTAAATTTCAATAATTAATAGTTAATACGGAGTCCACATATCAGTTCTACGCACATTTATTATTATTGCTTTGTTTTAATTAATATTATTGCTGTACAATAAATAAACGCTAATTATTTTCAAATGTTTTTATTAAAAGAAAATAGTCTCGCTAATTAGCTTCTCCCTTATATCAATGTATGACTCATGCCTCATATAATAGAATTTCTTAATATTTAAAACTATAACAAGAGAAACTAGCAATTAAATTAAAAGATAAAAATTAGGTTCAAGTACAGCAAGAATCTTACATAATCGTAGGAATTGAAATAATAATAAATGTCTCAATAGGATGTGTCATCAAATTAGGAGATTAAATAAGTTCGTATATCAAGGGTTTAGAAAACTATGTATTCTTATAGATACGAAATAAAATGCTTATATATGAAAGATCAAAGACATGTTGATAAAAAGCACTGTAATGATTAAAATAATGCATTCAAGCAGCCATAACTTTTAGGAGACGTTATTTACAGAGCTTACAAATTAGATGTTACTGATTTTCGATAAGCTTCAAAAAGCTCTTAACACGTTTGTTGCCAAGACTCACACCTAATATTCAGGTCTTGTATCTCTTAACTATAGTAGAGAAGGATCATCTAATAATATATATGGTTTGGTAGGCAAGTAATCCGGCATTCAATATGCTAAAATGAATATTATATATATATATATTGAATTGAGTTTTTTTTATACATACGAAGTAGCATTGAGAAACAAAACTAAAAGTCATGAGATGCATCCAGGAATACAATTGTTAACCGAAAAACAACAGACATAAAAATCAGATAGAATTAGGGATTACAATACTGGTATTTTGAGCCATCTGTACAATTTTTTAATACCGGTATTCACAAGTTTAAATACCGTTTTTTCGGTATTTACTAGAAATTTTTTTAATTGTCTCCACTATATGTTCAGGTATAGCCAACATAGCAAAATAGTATACGTTTTTGTTTTTATGTCTCCCTAACGGGCGAAATTAGACTGAATACAAAGTTGTAACGTACAATCAAGAGAAGTGATAAAATATTGTTTGACAGCGGATTGTAAAACCCCCCGCACTTTTGCGCATGCGTTAGGATGGGCTAAATTCGACAAAATAGGGGTGAGAGGAAGAGATGCTTACATTTAACAATGAAGACACGCGATTTTATGAGACGTAAACATTGCAGATAATTAGTAATACAGAATGTCTTACGGTATTTACATAATTATAATGATTTAAAAATGAAAATGAAAAAGAAGAAAAGAGACTAACCAATTAAAATCTGATCAAGTTTATAGTAAATTTTCTTTAAATTTTTTACCAGCAAACCTATCCACATTCAAAAGAATTCGGTACAGTTATCGAAGATTATGACGACACTAATATCGATAGTGCAAAGGAATTGTCTCTTAAACAAGAATTAGAATTAGCGATAAATAAAAAAAATTAAACAAGCCAAAATACAATGCATAAATCAATACAATATCCAAAACCATCCGACGAGAAATCGATTTATTTGAAGATGAGGGATTTAGAGGTAAATACTTGGGAAAAAATATCGCGCATTGCTAACAGTACCACCAACTAGCATAGATGTTGAACGAGTGTTTTCGACAGATGGTAATTTTTGCCCAAAATTACGTTCCAGGCTTAATGACAGTACAATTGATGCATTATGTTTTTTAAGATCATATTTCAAAAATTTGTAACAACACCACGGACTGAATAGTAATATTTACACTCTTTTGCTATTTAAATAACTAATACGTTCCTTTACTTTTTGTGATTCTTTATATACTGTTATAATTTATAAGTTACAAATAATTTTTTGTGATATTTACACTCTCTAATAAAACTGGTAAATAAAACAAAGAAACACCTGTGTTTTCTTTCTTTTTCTAAAATATCTACTACCGGTACTAAGATCTAAAAATTACCGAATACCGGTATTGAGCTTTTGGTCCGATATTGCAATCCCTAGATAGAATGAATTCATTTTTCTCTATTAAAGCTTCATTTCTGAAAACGAAGAAAAAGCAATCAAATCTCATTATATATTCATATTAGAAACTACCAGGAAAGTTTTCGAGATTTTGCTACAGTAACATTCTTGCTAAACTGCCGTGGTTTTTTTAAGCAAGATAGGTGAGGCATATATAAGCTGAGTCAAACATCAGTTTTATTTTATTGGAACATGCTAAATCTGTAAATTTTCACTGAACAAGGCATATATAAATAGATTTCCTAAAGATGAATTGAATGATATCATACCAAATAAGGAACAATATTGAATAAATAATGAAACAAGAGTTGATTTTTACACCCATTTTAAGTTCCACGTTTATATCCGCTATCGAATGCGTTGTGACCTGAAAGCACAAATCTTCTCAATGGAAACGTCAGATTAATTGCGGGGAATAGAAAATTCAAAAAAATCCTTAAAGTCTTATCCATACACAACGGACTTCCTACAATGAAATTTAGAGAAAAAAAATCACCGAAATTAATTAGTTTACTGTTTATGACGAGTATTTTTGTCAAGGAAAAAAGTACAGCATTTTGCATTATGAAGAATTTAATTGCCAGGAGTAACAAATAGTGACAATTTGCAGTTTGAATTACAATTTTAATAAAAATACAAACCTATTCGTAAATTTCAAGTTGTTTAAAATATTTTTGAGGCCAAATCGAAATCAAAGGAACAATTAAAAGATTATTAATAATTATTATGAAAAAAATCCGCATATAGTATGAATTGTTCTTCTTAAATGTATGTAAATTTGCTGTGTTGTATTGATCATCCCAGAAATAATTAGGCAACCATAAATTGTTTTAGACTATTCAATAAGTGCAAATAAATGAGGATCCTTTTGTATAATTTTTTACATGTTTTTAAGAGGCGGCATTTTTTATGGTTCACATGCAAACAAATATATGTCAGTTAAAGTAAATAAATAAATGTGTTTATTGGAATAAAAGTCCTTTCAATGCAACATAGTTTCATATTACACATACTCTGTGTTTGACTCGTCATCATTAAATTTTTTCGACCCAATTTAGATACGCATTTTCCGAAGAGGTCGAAACAGTCAACTGATTAATATTTTATAGAAGAAAAAATGCATTTCTCATGATTTCTAGCTAGCATCATACTGAAACTGTCAACTATATCAATCTTTTTTTTTTTTTTTTTGTATTCTAAAATAAAAAAAGATAGTAAATTCGGCCATATAAGGCACCGAATCTTTCATAAATTGGAGATCGATTCAATAGGAAATTGAAATAAATTTTTGGCTTCAAAAGAAATAGAGTAGAAGCCTTTCCAAACAGCATGAAAATGCTGATTTCTTCATCTGTTCCCCATTTTCTCTATTTCGGTATTTGTGTATTCATTTGACCGACTGAACGAGTGTGCTCACGGGAGCACAGGAATTGACCGTGGAGAACCCAACTATGTCGCACTTAAGTGCACATATATCCGGTATGTACAAGGATCAATCCCTTCATGGCATTTCTTTAATTCTTTGCATGCGGTTTGAGTACAATTGCAAATCATCTTTGCAAGTTGACATATCAAAAGAGGAAAGAAAAATTACCAATAAAACCTTGAATAAAGTAAAGAAATGTGAAAAATGCATAAAAATATCATCATCTTTGTATGATTCACTATCGATGATATATTTTTTTCTTCGCATGCCTCCAAACAGCAGTTTCTTACTGTCATCTCTACTATTCTAATACATAAAAATGAATTTTATTTTTTGCCGTTTATTTTTTGCCAACTTGTTGCTTGCACTTGCGCGAAGGTTATAGACACAGTACAATTATTATATCTAATATATAAAAATGAATTTGTTTGTTCTTATTTTATGCACTGTTGTATCATTCGTCCGATGACGATAAAACTTTGCCAACTAATTGCTTTGAGCCTAGAAAATCTATATTTTTCACATGGCCAGTTGAATCTTGGATGCTCACGAGTCGAACAGCCAAAAAATTTATTTTTGCAGAAAATGAAAAACGAAAAATATTGTCTACCCTTAAGTATACTTGAATATTAAAATAAAAAAAAAGAATAAATATTATTTATACTTCTCCTTTATATTGTCGACAAGAAAATAAACATAATTCTTTCTATCGTTCCTAATTAAACAAGATAGCTATTTCAAACAATATTTCCATTTTTTTTTTTTTTTTTTTTTTTTTTTGCTGCAGCAGCGTGCCGGGTACCAGTTAGTAATAAATAAAAATGAACATGTTTGAACGGAATATACAGAATAGACACTCTGATCTACAGCTACCAAATTTGAAAGAGATATACTTTGGAGAGAAGAAATGCACACTTTTAAGATTTTTTTTTAAACTTTAGTCAATTATTGAACGAGATTACAGCGTTTTCCGTTACAATTATCTAAAAAATATTGCTCCACAAAATTGACTTAAACATTATAGCAATTTTTTTTTTTTTTTTTTTTTTTTTTTAAGTTTTTGTAATGATATCGAATTAGTTTCCGTGACAATTTTCCATAAATTATTCCAATTTTTTAAAAATATTCTCTGCGTAATTTTTAACAATAGATTTCATTGTTATATTGAAATTCACTCCGTTTTCACAGCTTCATGAATTATATAATCGCGTGATTCCCCCCTCCCCCTATTGTTAAAAGCTTAAGAAAAAGATTCGACTTATTATTGTTTGACATGGCAGTTTACATGATTAATGAGAAGTGAAAAAACATTATGCAAAATAAATGAGGCTCTTTGAAATATATTATCCAAGTTTTTAAAGTACGATGTTATTGTACTTGGCTTTATTAAGCAGTTTCATGTACAGAATTAATAGAGCATATGTAAGGATATTAAAATAGCATGGTCTGTTTGATACTTAAAAATTATTTGTTGAAGGAATCATGGATATTAAGTTACGCATAAGTAATTTAATGGAAATTAAACACAATCCATAATCCCGACAATTCTGATAGTTGCTAAATCGGCTATTAAAAATACATCAGCGATGACTACGACTTCATTCTAAACATTTTGAAAACTAAAATGGTGTAAAAATCAAGGAGAAATTCGAAGAATTCAAACTATTAATGTGTGTATGTTAGTACAGAGTGCGCGCTCACATATGTCAGTTATTTTAACAAAGAGACTCGGGTTAAACTAATATACTCAAACAAAACTGTGATTATTTCATTGATAATATAGTCAAAAAAATTTGCATTCTTATATTATCTTAATGATAATTTTTCTTTAAAAAATCTCTAGGTACAAAAATCTATACTTGAAGAAAAAAAATTAGGAATTCTTTGTAAATCCTGTATATACGGTAATATACAAATTTCAAGGGAAAAAATTTTGATTTAAAAAAATACGAAGATTAAATTACCATAATTTATTTCATCATATAATTAATAAAATAATTTCACGTCATTAATAAGAATAACCATTCAAATCATTGAAACATCAATGATATTAAAAATTTGCAATTAAAAGAATTGTGGATTTTTTTTTAATTCACAAGTTTCTATCCATATTGCATAGTTACCTATTTTAAATAATATTTAATAAGTTTCTTTTGTAACGTATTATGCAAAGAAGTGCTGATACACAGTCTCATTACGTACACACAAACTTAAGTTGAAGTACATTACGTTTTTTTGTGAAAGCAATATATCAAGATTTAAGCTCCTACCCACGCTACATAATTACTTATTTTAAATTATCTTCTGATAAGCTCTCCTTTTCCCGAATATTATTCAATTTTGATGCAATACTGTTAGAATTTTAAAATTCCATACCGTTTTAAGATTTTAAGCAGATGAAGTGGTGAAATTATCAAGCCAAATTGCTGCAACGAAGCATATGTAAGGAGAAGGATCGGGCAAACATAGATAAACTGAAGTTATACATCCCTTCCCCTTCCTGTTGTGTGTACGTACATACTTTTGGCAAATTCGTTGCCGAAAAGAAGAAACTTTAAAAATTTAAAAAATTCGATTTATTTCACTACGGGAGGCATATATTAGGCACAAGAAAGAAGCGCCGAGATATGTCAGTGCACATCATGACACAAGAGCAGACGAGCAAAGGAGACCGAAATTTTGCCTTCAATGGTTTTCACAACGAGATTTTGATATGGATTTCGTTCAGTGTCGATTTAGGATAGAGGAATTTAGGTATCTTTAAAAGAATGTGCTAAGCATTAAGGAGTTTTATCCCTTCGATCAGAGCGTGAGAACCTGCTTAATTTACAGTTTTTTAGAGTGCGTGTTAAAAGTAATTAAATAAAAAGTGGAATTGAATCAGGAAATAATTTTAGAATAACGTTAATATGAGCTAAATAAAGATAAAGATTAGGAAATTAATTGGGATTTAAATTAGATTAAGATAGATATATATATATTCAAACAATTGAGGTCCATTAATTGGTGAAAAATTCTTTAAATAAAAAGGTTCTAAAGAGAAGGCAATGAAATAAAAACACATATCTAGAAAAATATTTTGGATAGAAAATTCGCAGCAATTAATAAAGAAAACTGATTGAAAAAAAAAACAGAAAGGTATATAACATAATTTAATATTTATATGTTGACATAATTTATTTATTTATTTTGCTGTAAAAACAAAAATACAGATTTTACAAATAGTTTTCAAAATCTCATAAAAAATTAAAATACGGATTTTAAAAATCCAAATTTCCCCAATAGTTTTCGAGACTGCAGCACTTAATGTGTCAAATATTACAAACTTTTTTTTCAGAGTAATTAAATAGCAATGAAAGTGAGAAAACATTTCAAGGAATTATTTCCAATTCCGGATGTATGAGGTGAATAACATTTGATTAGACTGATAAGAATAGGCAAAATATAAAAGAAATTTTTGAAACGAAAATATTAATTTAATACAATTTAAACTATTCATTTTGAATTTAAAAAGAACATCAAATATTCACAAAATCCAGAATTAGAGGTTACACCCATTCCATAACATTCATTAAAAAAACATTTTTTCGAACCAAATCACTAATTTAAAAAATCGTTACAAAAAGCAGGAAAAACATTAAAACAGGATATATATTAGATTTATTAATATTAGAGATGGGTCAGTTAAAAAATTCATGCAAAGGTTCTTAAAACGTTTTATTTCCGATTTTCAAAGAAAACACGGAAATAGGCTAGCATTCGGTTGTATTTTTATACTAAATAATAAACGATTGTTTGTTTTTTTTTTCCCTTTCCTCCCGTTTCTAAGAAAACACATAACAATAATAAGGTAAAGTGTTATATGCAAATAGTATACACTAAAATTGACTTAATCGCCTGGTTGCATTTACTAGATACATTTTAAAGAAATGCATGCATAGCTAAGTCACAAGTATTGCGGATATGACGAGTTTTCCCCGAATTTTTAAATGGCGTCAACAAACTAAAAGTTTATGACGTTTTATGCTTCTCTAAGTACATATTATAAAGAATAAAAATACAACAGCAGTTTCGGCGCACTACGATTAATTGGATAAATATTAGAGACTGAAGTAAAAATTAATCGTAAACATTTCACTACCCAATTAATCTGTTCAGTAGCTATAAATACAAATAAATGAAATTTAAAAAAAGTGCTGGATTTCTTTAAATCAGTTATTATTTGGTCCCTCAAAAGTGAGATACCCTCTGAAATATAAAATTATATAAGAAAATTTTAGATACTTCTATTTATAAAACAATTATATTTTTATAATAATAATGACGTGTGTGTGTGTGTGTGTGTGTGTGTGCGTGTGCGTGTGTGTGTGTACACGCGTCCCTATTAATAATAAAAAAGAAGATGTGAGTGCTGGCGCTCTAAAGGATATATCATTTGACTAAAGCAGAACTGAAACATTTAGCACAGATGTACTTCGAAAAGTGAAAGCGTGTAATTCAAAGCGACTGCTTTTTTTTAAAATTTTAATTAGAATTTTATTCAAAAATTGAGTTTTATACTAATAACTGCCGAAAATATTATAATACAAAAACTTTTATACCATTTTAAAATCTTAAAAATTTTCTTTCTCATAATTAAACTATCATACAAACTTTTCTAGAATTCTAGCACTTTTTAAACAAATTTTGTATAATTTTTAATGACAAATGTCACTATTACAATGAAATTCAAACAGTTTTCATTGTTTTCTCAAAAACCTAATCGTGTGATTATTTTCATTGTTAATAGCCAAGAACGAAAGATCCTGCTTATTATCTGCGCAGTTTACGCGAGAAATCAGAAGTAAAAAAATGCAAAATACAGTTTGAAATAGATTTATTCGGACATTTAATTTTTTTATGGCACTATGATACCATGGACTCGCTCCCAATGGCAGTTTCACGTTTAGAACAAACAGGCTATTAAAAATAACACGGCCCCGATGCTTAAAAATGTTTTTTGTAGAGAATTATGAACATTAAGTTATTCAAAAGAGATTTGACGAATATTAAACAGAATCAATATTTCTAGCCTAACAGCTGGCCACCTACTAAGATCATTTTTTAAAAAAATCGAAGAGTAACATCTTTTGTGTACATAGAGAAGTTTTAAATATGTATGACGCTGAAATCTGCACTTATATTTTAAACAATATGATTTTATTAAGGCAGGTTGCAGCGTCCCTAGCAGCGGAATAAGGAAAGTACAAGAAAAGAAAAAAAAAAAAAAAGATTGGTCAAAAAGTTCGATTATAAAAATGTTTGCTATATCATATTAAAAACAAAGGGGGAAAGTTTGGTGTTATCTGTATAATTAATGGAAATATTTACGATTGAATTTATAAACTTTCCGTGGCTTGAAAAAAAAAAAAAAAGATTCGTCCAAAAACTGAAAACTATACCCTCAACATTCTCCCCTTCCCAAGAACGTTTTTCAAAAAAATTTGCAATTATTATTTTTGTTTACTTTCTTCGTTGCTTACATAAATCGTTACTTCGTTGCTTAAATCGAAAAAATTGTATAATACCAAAGCATACAATATTTGTAACTTCCTTATTTCGTTGCTAGGAGCGCTTTAAGCTGTCTGAATAAATTCAGCATAGTCACTCAACTATTAGTATACGTTATTTGTCCTTGCAATACGACATGTCGTTTTGAATTTAAAAGAAGTTTACCCATTAGTATATAATTTTTTAATTCCAAAAAGGTGCTTGAGCGCAGATACTTCGCGCAAAATCAGTTAATAGTTACATATTCCAGAAAAAAAAATAATTGTCAAACAATCATAACGTGAAATAATAATCACATTCTTTAAAAATTAGAATCAGTGATTAAAAATCTAAAAATTTTTAATGCGTCTTTAAAATATTAAGATAAATATTGAAAAATAAAAGTCACAATTTCTTTATATGCTCAATAAAATTTTCAAAACATTTGTGTTCATTTTTATTTATTTTTACTCTTTAAAGTGCGACGTTTCGCTAATTTAAGCGCAAATTTTTAAGCGAAACGAGCAGCCCAGATGACCTCACCGTTCCGGATGCTCAGATGAGGTCACCAGCGATGGACCAAGGATTCCAATCCTTCCCAGTCTTTTTTTTTTTTTTTTTTTCGGGGACAGCGAGTTTACCTCTAACATTTAATAAACTTTTCGATCGTTAAACTATTTTTGTTTTCAGAATTCCCATGGCGCATCAGGTGGGAACGCTTACTCGAACAAATGCAAACTTAAAACATGTTGATTTATAATTTCACACCTTTGGGTAATTCAAAATATTCCCATATATTCTGCAAGGCATTGTTATAAACATAAGAAGAAAAATAGCTTTCAAGAAGCCGCGATTAATTTTGCTTCGTAGCATTTTTTTAATGATATTAAATTTTAGAATCATTTGCTAATATAATATCACAGAGCAAAGAAAATGCAAACTTATATGTTTGTATAACGGAAAATTGAAAACAGAATTATTGTAAAAATAATGCGAAAAAAAAAGGAAAAATTCTTATAATAATGATTGTTAAATAGTGCATTGGAATTTTTATTTGAATTTTTTTCAACACTTCAACAATTTAAAAAAGATTTTAAAATTTTTTTGGAAGAGGTGAATCATTTATTTCTCACGAAATATTGAATATGAGAGAAATATTGAATTAATAGAGCACACGGCCAATTACACGGTTCAGTTTCAAAAATATAAGAAATTTTTTTTTAATAACATTAGAAAATGTTTCTTGAGTTTTGAAAACCTTTATTGATTTTCTGCACATAATTATGTAATGAATCACAGATGTTAATAGTATAGAAAACTATGCCTTCCATTAAAAAAAATTATTTTGTCAGTATTCAGATTAACATCAAATTTCAATTTTATTAATAACCAGTTTTTCGTCGCTATCCCTATAATTATGCGATAGGTGGGAATAATAAAAGACGTTTTAAGCCAAACTTTGCGCAGAAACACATCAAAATTAGAGACAAGGCCTAAAGAAACAGTTCTTTGGAATAAAAACATATAATAAAATATATAGTTTTCATATATATCGAAACAATTAAATACTAATAAAAATAAAACAGCGTTTTTGCAATGTCGATGGGTTTACAAAACCTAACAAATTCGTATAAAATTAAAGATTTTCTCATATAAAATTTCTTCAAAGCGAGTTAATACTTTTCCATAAGTAGTATCTGCTCAACGTTGTTTGTCAGCGAAATTTTTTTTAAAAAATGAATTTAAAAAATATTTGAAGAAAAAAATGTTCTAATTTTTCACCTTTTTCTTCACGACAATGATATCGAGCACTGAACGGCAGTTGATACAAAACAGAACAATAATCGAAAACTTTAGGCATGTTTAAGAGAGAGGGGGAATTTAGAAAGTCTTCTGCAAAATAATGTCATTAGAATTGAAATTATGCAAAAATAATTTTCATGATGTTCGGAGCATTCTTATTTTGGCTCTTTGCCAAGTTAGCGCAAAAGTAAATCCCTCTTGTTTTACAGAACCGCGAAGAAGTATTAGGTCGCATCAAGAAAACAATTCAAAATCAATGAAAAGATATTTTTAATTGATTTTGCTTTATATATGAGAGAAACGTTCGAGTTGTAACCTCAAAATTTAAAAAAATAATAATAGCAAAATTAAAATGTCGGACACTGGCACTTCAGTTTTAGTTCTTAATACTTTTCCGGAAAAACTGACTAAGCTTATAACAATTTTTCAAAGTAAAGTAAATTATGCTGAACGTTTAAAGCAAACTTGATTAATGATTGTTGCTAGTGATAGATATTACATCTGTCTCCCTCTCTTGCCTCCTTATGATCATCAGAAACTATATTACAGGCAAAAATCTCTCAAAATAACAAAATATTTATAAAATGTTCAATTTTTTATTTTTTTATAAATTCAATTTTTTTATAAATGAACCAAGACTTGTGAAGTTTTTCAAATGCCAGTTGTTTTCCAATGGATCTGGTGTTTAAGTACCAGCTTTTGTATTATCCATTTACCAACACTTATCTATAAGCTTATCAACTGTCAACAGCTAACAAAATAAAACTAATTTTTAAATGGGATTCCTTACATAAACGATTTGATTATTTTCTTACATTGCTATCGGCTCTCTTTTTAAAGAAGAATTGAAAGCATTTTTTATTTTCAAACTGAGCATTGCATCATATTCTAAAATGGAAAATGATCTAAGTAATAGGAGCAGGGGAAAAAAAAAAAAAAAAACGTTATTATTTTCGAAAGTAGAACAACTTAAGTCGAAGCATTAGTTATATATAAAAAGAATGTCAATGCACAGTTTTTTAGAAAAGATTACCATCGTATAATAGTGATGATTGCTGATGTCGCTATATGAATAGTATCGAATTGACGCAAGAGATATTTGCTCCATATTTCAGTGTGCTGCAAAATTAAAATCAATGCCAGCACGATCTATTACAGAAAATGATATGCTATTGAAATCCGTAAATTTCGATTTAATCCCTTAAAAAATACTTTGTAATATAATTTATTCTTAATATCAAACTTAACCAGGGATTAAAATAAAAATTTTTGAAAAAATTTTACATTTAATTTTTTAACATAATTATAGTTTTATTGATCTTCTAGATTCTAGGTCATCGGTCTTCTAGAACAAAACGAAGTTGCACACATTTGTTACCATTCTTGAAATATCGGACAAACATCAGAGTTCTGGTAGTTCTTTCCTCCACACATTAAAATGTTGATGGAAAAGAATGATAAAGCACATCGTAAAATTTGTATAGTATGTAAAAGAAAATAAACCGAAGTTTCAATTTATTTAGATGACGGGTTTTTCTGGGCGCCATTTTCGGAGGCGTTGTTTCTTCAGTAAGAAGTCCATTTCTTGACAATCAATAATAATCACTATGCAATAAACATAATTCAACAATAAGCTCCAAAATAAAGCAAATACTATGATCTATGAAAATGTATGTATACAGTTTAGTCCGCCAAAGTTTGATTTGAAATAAGAACAAATAAGCAGTTCGAGGGCTGTTCCACAGAAGTACCTGAAAGCTCTTCAGACCTAACAGGAAAACATTCCTCAGAAACTGAAGATAACTAGCAGCTACAGGCCAGTTATTATCTTACACTTTTTACAGACAACAATTGTGTAAAGTTACTCAGCCATTAAGAAATTTATAAAAAAGAAAACTTATTATTATTGGACACCAATATTCTGACTTTGTTTCAGCAAGAACTGTGATCTGAACTAGTAAAACACATTGAGGTACAAGTTTAAGAAAAATTATTTTTTGTTTAATATAATGCAGAACAAAGGACATCATTCGCTATATTCCAAATATGAATGAAAAGAATTATCACATATATCATAGAAAGTTATCTGGTTCAATACCCGACATTACTAATTTTTAATACCTCCCAAACTAAGAAGATAAATGATAAAATTAAAATGAAGAAATTACAAAGAAAACTACATGCAACTATAGTGTTCAGTTACAAGCAGGACACTTGTACAGTTTTATAGATCCTGGATTTATCTGGCGATTTTTAAAATTATGCCAAGATTGCCAAGCGCGGTTAACATAAAGCTCCTTAATTATATATAATGCAACCATCTTGGCAATAAAATCTGGAAACAGTAAAAAATACAAATCTGAAAGAGAAAAAAAATTCTTTCAGCAAATCTGAAGGCGAAAATATATTCATTTTAATTTAGGATGAATGCAGGTATACAATTCATACGCATAACGAAACGTCCGTAAAATTAAATTTGGAACCCACAACGCTCCCAACCGAAATTCTACAAGGAAATAAAAGTCCCTATAACACACTAAGAATAAGGTTACAGTTAACGATTAATGACTTCTAAGCAATGGTAGAAAAATTAGCTCAAATGCTATTCAATTGGAGTAATTATCTTGTCTACAATAGCTAAGAGTATATGGAATTGAAATTTTCGCTTTTCCCCACAACATAACCTATTTAGAATTCGTCAGAAACTTGCATCAACCTCCAGTTTATCTCTATACGGTTTCCGTCGTTTTACAGCAATTTTTGCTATTAATAATAATTTTTTTAATGCGATAGAAATTTTTGAAAGACCGAAAACTGTTGACGAAAAAACAACCATTTGCTAGTAGTGTGCTATGAAAATGTTCTAGAAATTTTTTCATAAAATAGGATATTTATATATATCTATATAATAAATAAAGTAAATCAAAATCTCTAACTGTGTAAAAGTTCAGCGCCATGATAATCAAAAAGAGAGATGAAAAAGTGCGTTCAAAAGTAAATAAAAATTTAATTTTCCTTTCATATGAACATACAATTATATTGTAAACAAATTTGCACATTGCTTACATATATGTATAATTTTCTAAACAAATTTCTTTGATACTTTTAATTCTTTTAAATCTTTGCTGGCTCTAAAAAATTAAGCAGGTTTAGTTGTTTTTAGTACGGAAATGACTTAAAAATACAATATGTATTTTTGCAAACCAAAATTTTTATATATCGGAAAAACCTCGGGGAATCTTCTAGTTCGATAATACAGAGGTTCGACCTGTACTTCGAAACATTTAGAAATGAATACCAAATGTACCATCTCGACTGAATTACTAATGAGGAAAATCTGTTGTCTTATTTTTACAGGCACATCCAAATTCAAACGCGGAATTTTGACACAAAGAAAAAGGTGTAAAGGCAAAGTCCAACCATAAAATAAAAATAACAAACGATAATGCATACGCTCAACGGGCATTGTTTTAACGAGGCGGCCAAGACGTCAAATCAAGAAGGTGGACGTAAGAATAGATTTTGCAAACTGTCCGCATATGAACAAACGGGGTTTTCTTCAATTGTCTTCCGTTATAGCCGAGTTCATGGGCAGTCAGTCAGCAGTTTTGTTCGGTAGTGCTTTTTCTTTTCTTCCTTTCTTTCAAGTCGTGACGTCGGTCGTCACCAGTTATAGGTTACGACTACACAACAGAAATAGAGGAAGTGAGGAAAGAGATAGGGAAACGGAAAGCGCGAAAATAGTACAATATGCACGACCTACAAATAAAACATTTTTAACTCAATTCATTTGAATTTGCATTATGCAGTCTAGAAAATCCAAGTTAAATTTGAGAAAATTAATGTACGGTTGCATGCGGGTATGCTTTGGGAATAATCCGAAACGTAACTGGTATTTTTATAAATTACTCCTGAAATTCAAAACTATGGTTGCAATCCCACAAGTCCTCTTTTTAAAATAGAAAAGAAAACTACATTTTTTCTCTGCCTCCCTTTCAGTGAGTCATATTTATGAAGTATAAAAGAATTCTCAGACACAGTAAATTTAATTTGATTACATAAATCTAATATTTAATTTTAAAGAAGCACTGAGGTTGTACTAAGTGTTTAAACTTGGTTAATTCAAAATCTTAACTTGAAATTTCAGCTATTTAAAATTCATATTAAATTCGTAATATAAATATTCTGATTCAGGTCCGTTAAGGAAAGAAAAATACTCGTACATCAGAAATTTTAATCAGAAAATAGAATTTCGAAAAAATCAGATTTATATGTGAATTTCATCGATTATTACAGATTTATTGAAATATATATCCAACAGAATATTTTGCTAAAATAAGGGCATTTAAAATAAAGAAATGAAAAAAAAAGCAACTCACAAAAAAAAAGAAAATCTTAAATGTCAATTGTACTACTGAAATTATTGAAATATGAAAGTATACCAATTCTTTAAACACAGAATTAGTTCTAATTTATAGAGAATCATTGTAAAACTCCTTTTAAAAGATTAATACCTCCAACTCAAAAAATGTAGTATTACAAGGTAATTTTAAATTAGTGAAAAGCATCTATAATATAGGATATCAATTTATATACCCTTTAAAAAAGTATTAAATGCAAACTAAAGAAAAATAAGATAACACATTTTACCAAAAACTGTCAAATGGCATTTAGAAGAGAAAACTAAATGCCATAAGATGTACAAATTTAGTAAGGAAAAAAAGATCTAGTGCAGAACACTAGAATCGGAAATAAGCAAAATGCACTCGGGATAGTACAACTTTTCAAGTAAAATAAATGTCATTGAAGCAACACGATATACTCTTTTAATTGAATATTTTAGAAAAAAATGATCGCACAAAAATTGAATAAAAAATATTATGTGCAAGAGTGTATTTATTCTCAACAAGGTTAAAAGGTGATTACCAGTAACTAAAAAAATACTTAAAATCTGATTAAAATTTTGGTCTTTCACTGACTGTATAGAATCAGGGCTTGTCATCTGAGAGATATGGTGGATGCAATGAAACGGCACCTCACGATTGAGTGGGCCCTTAATGAATAATTAAATTAATGATAATAGCGATAAGGAAAGAAGAGAGGAAGAAATTTAACCAGAACAATCAACGGGTTTGGAAATATATTGTCGCAAAAAGGAAGATCTGTACATAGTTAGCGTGGTTGAGAGGTAAAGCACGAGCTTTCGAAGTGCGAGGTTTACTATTCAAATCTCAGCCATGCAACATTGCATTTAAGGTTGGACTTTAATGCAATGTCGCATGGCTAAGAGAGGTTCTTAAAAGAGTTTCAGATCTAGACATAATACTATTTATATATTTTTTTTAAAAAATATATTATTTTTAATAAATGAATTTATTTACTGCAATCCAATAACAGCTTCAATGCATTTACTTTAACATCTCCCTTATTACATTTACATCTTAAAACCATCAACAGCTGATTTGATATGCAATAATTAACATTTCATATAGTACTTTAACATTCAAAAAAATTCTAAATTATAAGTAAAGCTCTGCAAAATACCTTGTGATAATTAAATAATCAATTCTTCATTAAAAGACATGAAAATATTTTCTTTCCAAACAGCATCAGATATATTAATTAATTTTAAAAGTGCATCTTTTAAGTTTATGATAAAAAAAAATTTGCAATTTAAAAATATAACAACAGCTTTTACGCAATGAAAATATTTTCAAGTTTACAGTTATTATTTCATATGTTTCTATTGGCAATATGGTCAAATTAATCAATATGTGCTATTTTAATTCTTTGTTAAAGCATATAAATGCTGTTACTATAGAACATATACAAAATATAAACTTTTGAAGCTAAATTTATAGCATGTTTTAACTGAAAATAAACACATTTAAGAAACAATTTTCATTACTTACCGCATCATTCACTCATGACCTACAAATCAGAATTCTAAAATATGTCTGAGCTTATTAAGCTAGATAAGATACAAATCTTTTTACAAGCATTATAACAAATATATGGTTGAATAATATATATGAAAAGTATAGTTAGGTTTGTGACAAGGCAAATAATTTATGCTGATATATCAATCTATATAGAGAGAGATCTTTTACAAACTTTAACAGCAGATCAAGAATCCAGAAATAAGTCATTTTTGCAATAAAACATAATTGGATTGCAAAGATATTTCAAAGATCAAAGATTGCAGATGATGTTTTAAGGAACACCCTATATATATAGTTTTATTCATTCCCATTTCAAAATAATTACAATTCTTAGTAGATATCAAAACTTCTCCATTTCTAAAATTTGTCAAATAAGACATAATAAAATATAATCCTAACATACCTGGTAAATGATCAATAAGGTAACTTAAAATGTCTTCAGTGCGGCATGATGGACGATTAATGATTTCCATGATGCGACCACCTAATGGATTTCCACTCAGTTCTAAAATAAAATTAAAAATGTATTAAAAATATTCTAATAAAAACTGCAACTTATAGACGCATTAATAAAAATTTTGCATATTCTATCATTACTAAATATTTAATTAAATCATATTTATTTAAGTTAATATCTAAAGTAAAATAAAAAAAAATTTCTCTAATAAAGTAATGTTTGGGAAATGTTAACTACCAAAGAATGCAGGGTAATTAAAATAAACATTCTACCACATAATTCACAGAATTTTTTTGAATATCAAATTGACTAGAAAAAACAAACTGTATAAAAACAAAATGAAAAAGAAAAATGCCTTAAAAAAATGAGATTCTCAAGTATTTTACCAGAGAAGAACTATTTATTGTTTCAGCTCTAAAATAAAGCTAAATTTTTACAATTTTTCATTAAGGAAGAATCTTAATACTTTAGTCCGATCCCCACACGAAGTACAGCATGAATAGTTTCAGTTCATTTATTCAAATTTAATCATCTCACAAAAATAGAATTGAAACTTGCAAAGAAAACTATTTTATACTAGATTTACATTGAGTTTGAGTTACAAAGATTATATTTTAGTCTAAAATTAAAGCATCTGTTGATAGGTATGATAGTAATTAAATGGATGCATCACTTAAAAAAAATATCAATCCCTTTATAAAAATTTCATTTAATTGACAGCTTACATAAAATAATAGATTGTTGATAAGGAAATGAAGATTCAAATCCACAATATTTGTACTGTAAATCCTAATTTTTTTTTAATATCAATATCGTTGCAGCAGCAGAAAAAAATGGTAGTTAAACTTCCACACTTTCTAATGATGATTAATAAAAAAAGGCTGAGCTTTATGCATTTGTTAATTTTAATGAATAGATGTTTTTTCTGCATATAAAATTAGATAGCATTTTTACAAATTTCTATTTACAAATATGACTTTAAAAGTAATTAGTATGTTCCAAACATTATTATTTATTATATTCTTATACACAAATTTTGCAGCTAATCATGCAAAACACACAAAAAAATGCTCACGCAATATGTACTCATTTCAAAATCTAATGGTTACAGTATTTTTGTAGCAATAATAGTCAGTTATTTTTTTAAATAAATATCATTTAACAATAATTATTACATCTTTTTCACAAAATATCAGAAAACATACATAGACATTAATGAATAGTTCAATTATTATTACAAAAACTTGTAGTATTAATAAAACTGATATTTTTATTTCATGCATTCAAAAAAATATTTCTTGGCTAATAAAATTATTTCTTAAACAATAAACATATGAGTATAGTTTTAATAAAGCTAAAATTATGCTTCAAGATGTTCATAAAGAAACATTCCAAATAGCAAGATAGTTAATACACAAAAAATAATTTTAAGTATTTTCATTAACTACAGCTATAATATTTTTTAAAAACAAAAGTGGATTGCTTATTGATTAAAATCAAATTAAAATTTCCAATTGACAACATTTTTTCTAATAAAATGTTCCCTTAAGTAGTTGATGTAAAACAAGGTATGTAAATGTTCCCAAGTAATCTCTCTAAAAATTGATAATTTAAATAGGAGGAACAATGTCAATTTCTTTGAAAAAAATAGCCTTAACAAAAAATATTTTTTTAATATCTATATATTTTACAACATAATAAGACAATTTATGACTAATAATTTTTTAATATTTTTGAATTTTTCTTTGCCTCTAATACAGTAATGATTAAATATTGCATTTATATTTAATTTCTTCTTGAAAAACTTGAAGCCTTTTTTGTTAAAGGAATTAATATAGTTTAAAAAAACATTATTTAGTTTAATATAAAAATAAAGTAAATATTTTGCAATAATTCTTCATACTTACATAGTAAATTTATTCACATAAACCAGCTAAGTCTCAATTTCTAAATGCAAATTTTTTAAAAGGCTTTTTCCAATTCTTAAATTTATTGAAAATTTAATAAAGCAACAAGAAAGTTGTATTTCTTCTAGGATTCATACCCAAATCATTTCTTTTATTTTTTTTAACTTTTAAAAGCAATTACTTGTAAAAATATTTAATAAAAAAGAGGTAAGATATCAAATTGTTAGATAAAAAAATTTCAATATCTACATTAACTTTTAAGCAATGATGCTGATTTTTATAATCATTAAAACTCACACTAAACAGTTCATCTTAATTATTTATACACCAATGTTTCAAAATCAGAATGCAATCATGATAATGAATCAATATAAATAATGATTACAATACAAAAATTTTTAAAAATGTTTTAATCATATTTTGAGGCGATTTTTTTCTTTTAAATTAAATTTTTAAACATAAAAAAATTTTAATGATTTACGAAAATTTAAAGTTTTTTTAGACTTTTGGTGTTTTTTATTGTAAATTTTATTAAAGGTAAATTTCTTTTCAGTTAATAAACTGTTATTTATAGCACACATAAAAATGAGTTAAGTGCAAGATCTTGCAATACAAGTAAATATTTATAGTGACATTTTAAAAAGGTATGCAAGTTTAAAACAGTATATTTCAAATTTGGAGCATTGGTAAATAAGGTTTTAGCAAAGGAACTGCATCCCTCCAGAAACAGAATTCTTTTAATCCTTGATATTTTAGCTTATAATCATACAAATTGTAGATTTTGTATGTTTTCAAAACCAAATAATGTTATATATTAAAAATATATGGACAGAAAGGAGGAGAAAAATTGGTCAGAAATTTACAGTTTCACTAATAATTGCATTGGTACTTGGTATTGGAAGAATGAGAAAACAAGATGCTAACGGGTTTCAGAGATCTATAAATATCTGAAAATTTCCCAAACATTACACTTCAAGAAATTTTCACATCTCATTTTCAACTTCATAGCAACAATTTCTGCGACAGACAAAATTTCAATTTATATTAGCTAATTGCAGAAAAATATTGTAAAATAATGGAAGCATATTTGGAAACAATTTCAAATTCAGATTTATCCGATATGGATAAATGCCAATTACCACTAAATGAAATATCAATGACAAAAAAAACAATTCAAAAAATCATTTACCCTGCATATCAAATAGTACATCATCTATTGTACTATTTTATATGCAGGGAATAATAAATATTCTTTCTACAAATGGATAACATTTCATCAAAAAAATTGAATACAAATTTAAGTTAAATGTAGATGTTCTTGACAAAGTTTTAGTCAGTTACAAAATTCAACTGAGTAGTAAAAAATAGTGGTGGAACTTCTTTAGCAATGAATTAAACATTTCAGTATATGTACCAGTTGACTAATATAAAAGGAATTATATAAACTTACAATGGCATGTTTGGAGTTATGAAGACATATAACAAATTTTCTAAAATAAAAAATCATACAGAACACCATAATCATCTCCAGATATAATGAATATTGGATGGCTTACATCATTTCTACAACTTCAAAACATTATGTTGCTTTAAAAAATGCTTTTTTTAGTGCAGAAATTTAGAAACACTAAAACTAGATAACTTATGTTGAAAGTGTTTTAATGAAATCATATGTTTAAAACAAATTGATTTCAGAAATGGAAGAAAAAACTGAACAAGAAAATAATTTAGTTTCAAAAATAATTTCTTGAAGGCAGGGAATTTCAACTTGAGAACAGAAAATTAGGATTTGATGAAATTCCAGAAAATTAGAATGCTAAGAAGGTGCGAGGATGGAATGGAAGAAAGATGAAATTAGATATATTAATTAAACTAACCATTTAAAAATATATCCTCCCTTACATATTCATAATTTAGAAAACATTTAAAGAAACATTCAAACATTTTTATAAAAACATTAGAAACATTTCATTATGTAAAAAAAGCAGAATCTGGGCAATAAGAAATCACCCCCTTCTCTGCGATTTTCTTCTCAATAAAAAAAAAAGAGTTGGAGGTACACAACTGAAAAGAAATGGAAGGTACTGTCCTTTTTTAAAGCTATCCAAAAAAATATTACAAGTTTAGATCAAAAAGTAATTATGTGGTTGAAAATCTATTTTTTGCTCAACTTCTAAATTACTCCAAGTTTTAAAAAAAATCCGACAAAAGCTATTCATAAGGATGAGACATCAATTTTAAAATGTTTTTCTAACTTCAAGGAGTTATACAAGATAATAAAAATTCCAGTTTCACACAACCACTACCATTTTCACTTCCTTTGAACTGGCTGGTCTAGATCGATCCTTCAGCACATTTCAAATTTAACTAAACAACTTCAGTTACATTGTTCACAAGTTAACATAGGCAAATAGTAATATAAACTTTGCTGCTTGACCGCAGTTAAAAAAAAAAAAGTCTCCAGAAATGTTCCAAAAATCATGCTGTAAAACTGTTGTAACAGGTATTGTTCATATCAAGAATCTAAGTTCAAATCTAACATAATTAATTTTTTGTTTGAGGTTAATAAATTAGCACAAATAATGAAAAATGATTTTACATCTATTCTGAAAGTAAAGTTTAAAAAAAAAAGGAAACATTAAAGGGGAATAAATTTTAACTTATTTGCTCATATTTATTTTTGCATAAGAATTAATATAATAAAGATTATTCATAGAATTCAAATTAAATAATACTATATATTTTAATTGAATTTAAATAATGCTCATTTTTTCTAAATACCTCACTGTTAATAACAATTATTTCCCATAATACTGATTTTATAGTTTCTATTTGATTATTTTAAAATTTACTTTTTTCTATAAATCAATATAAAAATATATCAGTTAAACCTGTTCAGATTCATAACAGGTCCCCCTACCATTTCTTTTTGGAGGGTGGAGGTATCTTGAGACTGTTACTTTTGTCAAATGGGCTTTTTCTTTTTAAATACATATTTTCAACATTTCAATAGTTTTACAGTCACTAATGTACACTTCTGCTTTTAACTTTCAGCAATCCACTGATGCCACTATGGGGACATTGAAACACTGAGTTGCATGCATACTTTAGATTTAAAATAATTATTTTTTATTCATAAAGTATAGACAGAAAAACTACTGAGATTGCAGCTATCAATTTTGATTGTTAATCAAAATAATTATGCTGTTTTTTAAAGAATTTAACAGGCCATTATAACTTGAAAAAAAGCATTAAATATTAATTCTTATACTTTTATTTACTTTTCTTATTCATTTTATTTAGTAATATTTTGAATGAAATATATTATAATACAGATTCAAGTAGAAGTCAAATATATGAATTTTAAAATAGTTTAAAGAATTAGGAATGAGAAAATTCTTTTACTTTTTAGTTGCTTTAGAAAATTTTTTATAAATATTTTAACATAAAAGCTTGAAATGTGAGTTATAGCACAATGATAATCCTAATTCTCCCTCTAAGATCAGATGGTAATCCTACCATCTGATGTTAGAGTAAAAATTAATAAAACATATCAAAATATTACAATGATCCTAAAAAAGCTCTGCTATTAAAATGATCAAAGGTCCATTTGTTTTAATATATCAATGAGCAATTTCCCACTAGGTCAATAAAACAGATAAACTATGTACTATTGTTTCATTTCCTGATGGGGAATAGTGATGTCCAAAGATAATTGGGGGGGGGGGGGGGAAATAAATTTAAAAGAAAAACTGTAGATATTGCAAATATTGTCAAGAAGCCTTTGGGTGGTCGAAATAGAAAAAATTTCCCATCACTTCATATTACATATGGTCTAATGGAACAATTTATTAGGTAATAAAACAAAAATATGACTGCTTCAAATATATATGTAACATTTCTTTCTCCTAGCAATATCGATCTATTAACAGAAATTTTAACAGTCCTCAAATTCATACAAAATCCAAAATTTTCTGATATTAAATCTTCTTCTTGGTCATATTTCATCTTAATTATTAACAACATTCTAGGTAACCAAAAGAACTATGAGCACAAAATTAAAAGATTCCACAGACTATTTGGAACTTTTCTTAAAAGAACAAACAGAAAATGTCCTACAATGATATCAAAGAATTTGGGGGAGGGGGGGGAGGAAGAAAAGAAAAAGATGTCAAGGCAGTTGGGGCAACATTATGATAGAGCCCCAAAGCCAAACTTCTGCTGCAATCAAAAGAATAGCATACATAAAAAGAGCTCCTTCATATCTAACTTAACACTTATTCAGTAATTTTTTTAATTGTGTTAATGCAATATTATGCATTTTTAATATACTATTACTGATATTTTAATTTATTAAAATATTTCATTTTTATTTTATTTAATGATATTTTTAACTTTATTCTTTAAATTACATTTGATACAAAAGTTATATGATTTATTGATATGTCTCCTATTTTCAAAGGAAAGTAATGAACTGATTTCTCTAAAGAAATAAGATGATTAATTACATTGATTTTATTTTATTGTTGATTTATACTTGAGATAGTTTTGATATGACTTGAATGCTGAATATATATGCAGTTTAAAAATATAAAAGAATTGTCTTGAAAAGTTGCAACTTGAAAAAACTATTTTCTGAAATACAGATGGAATTCACAAAAACACACACACACACAAAAGTAACAAGAAACACACAAAGGAAAAATGTGCAAAAAGTATGAATTAGATAATCAATGTACAGAAAAAAGTATCAAAATTACAGTCTAATTGACTTTTATATTCATTTCAAAATATTATAAAAGAAAGAAATCAATAGTTTACGAGTCTATAGCCTAAAGTCACCTCACGAAGTAAATTGTAAGGACAAATTTATATAAATGCACAAAAGACAGCAGATATGAAAGGAAATCCAATACCTAATTGTGAGCATATTTGACTAACATATTTTAGTAAACTTCTATTTAAATAGTAAATGGATCTATGCAGCATATCTTGGACTTACTACTTCCTTTTTTCTTTCTTTTTTACAAGTCTTCCATTGTTATAATTCAATTGACGCTTCATAGTTTGCTTTTGAACATTAGTTACACTGGCTCACAACAAGCAGTTTCATTTTGTGTGCAAGATTCAGATGTGGAAGAAATTAGTGACCTGGAACTTTATTTTTTCTAATGAATATTTCTCTGCAATTTGAAGCTTTGTCAGATATTGTGTGGCAATAAAGGAAGAACTTCTACTTTCTCACCATGGCAGAAAATTCTCATTGTGATAAATTGTGAACAAAAATCTTTTTTATAGAAAACACAGAAAAAATTATAAAAATCCAAAAAGTGGGAATTCATGGGAAAAATCTCATCTTCTAGAAGCAGCAATTCCACTTGACATCTTTCGTTTTCAATGGGGAAATAACCAAAACCCCACCCCCACCCCCACCCCCAAAAAGTAGAATTAGAACAGATATACACAGAACAAAATTGGGAAGCATTTATATTCTAATATAATTAGTTGATTCAGCATTTTAGAAAGGATTGCAATAAAGACTAACCCAGTAGAGTGTTCTCAGTAGGAACATTTGAGAAAACCAAAATAGAGAACTTTTAAAAAGTTTTAATGCTATCAAAAAGAACTTTTCCCCACATATTGCTATTAAAATTTATTTTTAACCATATTTCAAAGATCATGGAAAATCCAATTAGCCATTAGCAATTGAATTACGAGTTCAGTTTAAGCCTCTTGCCGCATAATTCTTTTACCAAAATAGGTTAAAAAATTGGGAAGCATTCTTGTCCTATATCTGTGAGCTTCATGGAATACCCAGAAAAAGGGTTAATTTCAATCTAACTGTTCTTAAGCTTACATTCTAATACATAGTGGTGATAATTATTAGTAATAGTATAACAAAATAATATAACTATTTTATCTTTGCATGTATCTTTAAAAAACAATATTACTCGCAACTGATTTACAAAGGATAATAGTTGTTAAATACTCACAATGAAACAAAAAGGAAAGCTAAAAGAGTTAAATACCACAGATACAGAATTTCAAAGGAAAATTATTGAAACGTTTCACTGTTAATAAAGATAAATGTGTGTGTCTGTGTATGTAAGCTTAGAACTCTACAGAGAAGACTGTTTGACCAACATCCACCAAATTAATCACAAATCTCTGGAATTTTAATTAAAAACTAAACTTAATTTTGGCATCTTGCCAAGATAATTTCTAAAACTATTATAGCACAAAAATTAGTTTTAATTTACTTTTTTAATTATGACACCTTAATAGTCTTGTAAATTTTCCCTGAATTTAGGCAACTTTTGAAAAATATTTTTTTGCTTAATTTCCAACAATACTTTACATTGTTGTTATGAAAATCAAAAGGGTTTTTATTACTTCTTCAAATATTTAATCATGTGGTTTTCTTCCATTGATGAAAAACAAAACAAAGAAGGATTTTGTTTAGTATATGTATAACTTACATGCTGAATTTTAAAAAAATGACCATACAGACATTAACATTTTTATTATGGTATAATGTCATCGGACTGATCTTCATTAGAAAGGTTCATATACACAATTAATAGACCATATGTCAGATAATTAACATAACTTCGATGTCTAACAATTTGATGGTTATGAAATTAAATAAAATCAATATCAGTGAAAAAATTGATTGTCAAAGGCAATTAAATATCAATATAAATATTGCAAAAAGGAAAAGGATGTGAATAGAAAACATTTACATCCATAATTAATGAATCATTAAATAACAAGATATTAATGGAAAATTTATATAATCAATGCAAGAATTAAAATAAATCATCAATAAAAGTTAATATGACATCAAGATAAAAGCACTTAAAAAATATTTAAAATCCACAATATATGTATTTTACATGTAGAATAAAAATTATATAGTTAAATAGTAACTATTATTAGTACCAAAAAATACTATCTATAAACAAATTTGAAGACAACTGTTTATGCACTTACTCCTTCAAATATAACTGAAAACTATATGACATTGTATAGAATGGAATGAAAAAGTAAACAATATTATATTTAAAAGAAAAAAATAAAATCAATGATAATAGAATGTGTGTCAAAAGGTTATTATATATCAAATGTAAATGAAAGGACCAAGTATTTATTGTAAAGAAATATAAATTTTAAAAAATCTAAACTTAATTATGGAGTATTTAAAAATTATATCTATTGAATCCCGATAACAAAAATACGCCTTTTTATGCATAGTATGAAATATCACACAGTCATACACAATATGAAATGTTAATAATTTCATTCGATTAAAGAATTTAATTTCCATTTTGCATGAAATTTATTGCCTTATCAAAATGGAAATCTGGGGACAAATTAGGACAACGGGATAAACTAAACATGCAAATAGATTTGTATTTAAAGCCATCAAAAAGGATCAGAAAAGAAGGCTATTCAGGAGTTTGCAAAGAAAAAAAATTAATTTGGGGCATTAAAAAAACTCAGCTATTGTCATAAAATGCATTTCAAATACAAAAAGAAAAGAGTAAAATATTTAAATAGCTTTAAGAACCACAGTAACACAGTATTTTGATAGTAACTTGCATTCATCAATCTATATTAAAAATAAAGATATATGTGTGCATATGTGTGTGTACGTATGTATACATGTGTTGGTGTCCTACAAAATGGCCAGACCATTTCACTCACAACTACCAAATTTAATATATATATACCTTGGAGAATAGGAATGGGCACCTTAGAGATAATTTTTTTTTCAAATCTTAATCAGAATTTTCCATTAATTAAAAATTAAGCTGAATTTTAGCATTTTACTACAATAATTTCTGAAAATATTATCACAAAAAAAATATTTAACTGATACCAGTTTTATAGTCATGTAAATATTTACTGAATTCTGGCAATTTTTTAATATATATATATATATGTTGCACTATTTCTAACAATAGTTATACTTCTGAATTGAAGTTTAAAACTATTTCCATTATTTTACCAACTATTTGATTGCATGATTCCCCTCCCCCCATTGCTGAGAGTTAAAGAAGGAATTTGTTTAATTGTCTAGTTTACGAGCTGTATAAAAAGAAAAATGAAGTTGCAATACAGTAAAATATAGAAGACAGATGAACTGAATATTTAGGTTTTCCTAAGTGCTATGATGTTATGGAACTATCTCCAATAGAAAGGTTCGTGTACAAATAAGTACAACAAAAATAACACAGCTTTAATGTCGAATAATTTGGCAGAATCATTGACATGAAGTTGCATCTAAATGATTTGATAGCTAATTGATATAGATATAATAGAGCGTTAGTGCTCAACAGAGTAGACCATTTAACCAGAAGCTACCAAATTTGGTATATATACATCATAGACAGTTTGAATAAGCACCTTCAAGCAATTTTTTTTTTCAAATTTTAAATAGAATTTTAATTAAAAATTAATCTCAACTTTGGTGCTTTTCCATAATAATAGAAAATATTACTGCAAAAAAATAGATTTCATATCATTTTTAAAATGATATAAAAACAAAAACTTTAAACAAAAATTTATTCTTTTAATGATATTAATCTAATTGTCATGTGAATTTTTGTTCCATTTTTGCAATTTTTAAAGAAAATATTTTTTAAATTCCATTTCCAACAATAAATACACTTTTTATCTGAAATCCAAACTGTTTATGCATCTCTGGCAAGTTTTTTTTTTAAATGTAATTAAAAATTAAGTGAAATTTGTATTTTTTGTGATAATTTTCAAAAATATTACACTAAAAAGAAATTTTTCAGCATTTAAAAAAATTTTTTAAAGAAATGTCAATGACACCAATTGTTTTTACCATATAATTTTTCTTCCTACTCTTCATTAATTTAAAAAATATTTTAAGTGAATTTTACAACAATTTATTTTGTTGCTGAAGTGAAATTTGAACTGTTCATATTGTTGCTACTAATATTTCATCCTGACTTTTTTTTTTTTTTTTTTTTGCAATGTGAATGATTAAGATATGAAGATTTGGATTATTTTTCCAATTTGAGTAGTATTCAGTATTAAAGCATATTTTTTATTGGTTTATAATATTTTGTTGTGCTTAAAATTAAGGTATTAAGTACAGAATCAGGCAATACTGGTAAATTTTTACAATATCTACAAATATACACTGTTTCTATGCTCTCATGCTTTTTTAAATGGATATATAAAAATGCAGACAGAAAATTAAAGAAATACAAAGCAAAATGGATACAACAGTGCCATGCCCTTGAAATAATGTATATTATGTGTATCGGAATTTGGAACAAAAATAATTAGCTGAATAATTGAGCCATTAATCCCTGCAACTCAATTGGTCGCAATTTTTTTTTTAAATCTAAGAAAATTATTCATTAAATGATAGCAATCTTCTTTTTTAATAGAAAGAAGCTTTCACCCTTATAAAGTAAACAAAAAATTATTCAACAGATTAAAAAACATATTAGATAAAAACAATTAAAATTCTTTTAATTCAAACTGAAATGCTGAATTAATGCTTCATTTAGAAAAAACCTAGCAGATCTTAAAGTATTCAACTGATTAAAAAACAAATTATATATAAATAATTAAAATCCTTTTGGTTCAAATTGAAATGCTGAATTAATGCTTCATATAAAAAAAACTCTTGCAGCTCTTAAAAATTGCAATCAGACCAAAAATGAAAATAATATTTTTAGTGATTATTCGCTAAACGAAGAGAAAAATATAAACAAAAATTTAATGCAATGGTGACAGAAAGAATATAAGAAAATCTTTAAAAAAAATTTTAATCCAAAAAAATAATTATTTTGCTATCAGGCAAATCAAAATCAATATATGAGTAATCTAACAAAGCATACTTGTAATTTCAAAACATTATTTGCAATAAAAAAATGGCATTAACTTAAGAATCAATAGCATTTGTTTAAAGTAAAAGATAAATGAATGAATGAGATTGCAGAGAATAAATAAATATTAAATTTATTATACAGTCTGTTGCCAAATTTTAAAAGGAAAGTGTAAGTTCAGGGTGCTTAGACAAATTTCATATTAAAAAATAAACACTTTCTAAGTACTTTTTAAGCACCTTTAAAAGAAAAAAATAAGAACAAGCCTTAAGCTAATATAAGTCATTTCATCATTTATTTCACACAGTCATTTTTAACTGAAAAATTTTCTTCAAACTTTTTAAAAAGCAAAATTGTTGTTTTACTGACATATATCATATGAATAAAACAGCAGAAGTGGCTCATCACTAATACATTTGAAGAAATGATTTTATGTGCTTTGCCATAAATACATGTGAAACCAATTGAGAATGTCTCAACACTGCTTACATCTTAATTAAAATTATCATCCCTCGCTCTGCTATAAAAATTAAAGACTTTAAAAGCAAGACCATGAATGGCAGAAAGACACAGATTATTATTTTCAGAGTTCCAGTATAGAAAGAAAAAAAAAAAAAAGGAAAGGGGGAAAAATGAGTATGCTTCAAAACTTCTTGGCCAGCTAATTAAATCTAAAATTTATGGCAAAGCTTAAGGGGTTTTTGTTGTTGTTGTTACAACATTTATATGCATATGAACATACAGATCGACAGATGGTCAACTCGTTGATGGATTTGATTCAAAATTTTGATGTTGATCTATACTTTAGATGCTAAAACTGCATGCCACATTTTAATGATGTAGCAATTTGTGTCTTGAAATTATTCTGTTCACTTGCATTCAGACAAAAATAATAATAATAATGAGAATAGATTTTTTCTTCAAAATTTGGACGAAATCGGCAAAATTAGTATCAAGAAATTCCAGTGCAAAGTGTTTTTCAAGTTATATGTTCACAGATAGACGGCAATACCAAAAATGTGTGTTTGGAGGTTTGAATCATGGAAATAGAGTAAAATATAGAACTTCAATTTTTTGATGATTACAGTTCTTTCTCTTTGAATAATTCATATGCAGAAAAAGTAAAAAAACAATTTTATTGTGATCACTTTATTTTCAGAATCTTTTTGAAAGAATAATAAATGACCTAAAAGTAATTTTTGAGTATTGTGAACGTTTTGGTTTTGTTTTTTCAGTCAGTGTATTCACTTTTAAAAGTCCATAATGAATCAAATGCACATTTTCTGGCATATTGTTAAGAAGCTCTAAACTTTTCTACAAAAATTAATTGAAATAAAAACATTTAAATAATTCACTAATGGAAAGTCACTAAATGACATTGAAATATTACTTACAAATGCTCTATAAACAAGTAATCAAGTACAGAAAAGTAAAGATGAGCTGAAGTTACTATTAAAAACATAACATGAATACATAAAATTATTTCTAAAGAGAAAGGATTTTTCCTTTTCTAAATAAACAAAAGGAAGTGAAAGAAGAGTTAAGTGAAATAGAGTCAAGTAAATGAAAAGGATATATTTTCCCCAATCAATAATCAGTCTGTCCCTAGCCTGAGATAAAACTTTATCCCACTGACTTTTAAATTCATTAAATCCATTAAACATTGAAAGATTTAACATCACAAAGAAAATGCAGTCTTTAATTGGGCAGATAGTATAGCGAAATTATTTTTTTTATCAGAAAAAAAAATACAAGCAACTGGATAAAAAAAAATAAGGTACTTTTAAGGCTCTTATAAAAGGACCATCAAAAATAAGCAGCTTTTAATGATTTTTAATGATGCTACGCACAATGTTTTAAAAAAAATTTATGGAATGAATAATTATAATAAATATGGCCATAGTGCTGTTTTGTTTCATGATGCTTTTTTTTACTTTATATTATATGTTAAACTTTGTAGATATTTTTATATATTTACATTTGTGTTCAGCAATAATAATACCAATTAAAATCAATAAAAAAATTTGAATTTCAATTGAAATCACTTTTTTTTCCTCAATTGAAATGTTTACAGGTTATATCAATTTTAAACATATAATATAAATTAAATTTTTGAAATATCACAGACAATTAACCAATTTTTGTACATAAATTAAAAAAGAACAAGCAGAAATTTTCATTATAGATAAATAAAACACCACTTAGATCATCCTGAAAATGAATTATTACCAACAAAATATATCAGTTTTATTTGTGAAATTCTGTTATCAGATATTTTAATTAACCTATCAACCAGGTAATTATACTCAATTCATTTTGCATTGAAATAATTCATCATATTGTTAACAAGTTAATTGCACACATAATACAATAAAAGTTATTTAAATAGAAGATGCAATATCAATAAAATTATCAAATACATATAGAAACTTACCTAATTTACATAATTTAAATAATTTTCCTAACTGTGTTGGCAAAGACACAAGCTTATTGTGATTTAAAAGCAATTCTCGAAGTGATTGCATGTCTCCCATTTCTGGAGGAATGGATCGTAATTTATTACATGATACATTGAGATGAGCGAGGTTAACTAAAAGGGATATTTCACCCGGAATACTTGTAAGGGAATTATTATTCAGGTACAAAGATGTCAAGCTGGTCATCTGCCAAAGAGATGAGCTCAAACGAGAAACATTTCCTGAAAAAAGAAAATATATATATATTCAGAACAATAAAATTAAATTTTCAATTTTAACATTAAGAGACAATTTTCAGAACATCTTTGAAATGGGACAATATTTAAGTGCACATATATTTAATATATTTTATTATTATTATTTTGAGTTTATACAAAATACAATAATATTAACTTACCAAAGTACATTTAACTTTAAAAAACTTCATTTATTCCAAACAATACACAAATTTATATAATAAATATAGTGATCATCAATTCTCTAAACTCTGAGTTTCTCAAGAATGTAACTTATTCCTACTTTTCATCAGAAAGAAGCATGAAGAAAATGTCAGTGGAAAATTCAATGCCATTTTCCTTTTTAAAAATGTAGGAAAAAATCACCTTAAAGCAGATATAATTAGTGAAAGTTATTTAAGAATTAAGAAAAAAGAGTAGACAAACATAAAAACTCATAGTAAACAATGTTGTCCAATAAACTGACTATATATCATCTCATAAAATTTTAAAATCATTTAATCAAATTAGTTTCTAGGATAATAAAACTGCTATTCGCCTTGACAGTCATAGTATAAAAAGAATGATTCAATTATATTACACATACAGTGTCAAATTCACAATTGATTTTAAAATCAACAAATATGAAAAGTACTTAATAAGAGGTAAACAAAATATTATTCCAAAAAGCAATTAAATAATAGAACTGAAATAAAAATATACTTATTCATTTAAATGACTGAACGATTTAAACTTTGCAAAAGAATGAATCTCAACAAAGTATGAGAATTATATAAATTACTTTTTTTTTTCTTTCAATTTTACACTTTAAAAGAAATTATGAGTTTTGAAAATCACAACTTAACATAGAAAATTTCAAAAAACAATTTTTCAGAGCCAACAAGCAGAGTTAAATAGTATATTTCTGTTTCCAACTTATAAGCCTCTAGATGTTTATTTCATTTTTTTCCAACTGTTAATTATTCCAATAATTAATCCAATTTTCACACAAAAATTTTGGAATATTTTTAAAACATTTCTAAAGAATTGCATACATAAATTTTTTATTCAATATTTCAGAACACTTTTGTAAGAAATATATACTACTGAATATACTTTATTTAAACAATTAACCCATTCATATTAATATTTTTTTTTACATACTATTGATATTTTTTTTAATTTTTATATTGTTTGTTACATTTCCTGTTTGGAAGTAAAATTATGTGTTTTTAAAAATTTAATATCTCATATAATCATTCTGATTCTAAAATAAAACATAACAGCTACTTCATGCAAATAGTTAAAAAGTTCCTTACTATAAACATTTTAAAGATAATCATTTTAATTTATTGTGTCTTATTTGCATAAACAGCCTTTTTTATATTTATTTTTTACTAAACATTCTTATACATAATTAAAGACATATCAGATTCATTTTATCAAAGTGCAGAAGGGAATAGACAAGTCAATTTTAAAAAATAATTCTTTTTAAAGAAATCACAAAACAATTATCATTCTTTCTAAAAGAAAGTGCAAAACCAGCCATAAAAAAATGTAAAGATCACAAATAGCAATGAGAAATGCATGTAGAATAAAACGATAAAGACTACAAAGGATAGGCCATTTCAAATCATAATATTTCAATTTGAATCATATCATAATACAAATCATAATATCTTTATACAATATTTTTTATTAAAGCATTTCTTTCTTTTTATTTTTGAAATAAAATTAATATATGTTATTTATTCTTATTGAGTTTATCAACTCTATATGAACTATAACTGGATATGAAGTATAACTTGATTTTTAATTAAGTTACCATACATAACTTTTGGTGAAATATTTCTTTACATGGCTAATGTAAATGAGCAAGATGCAGAATTCACAATAAAATATATAGATATTATAATTAATCTGAAAACTCCTGATTTTTTTTTACAGAAGTGATCTCAAAATTTCTCTAAAATGCTCAAGTTTCTCTCGTGCAATTTATCAAAGCCAAATATACAAGTGCTATTTTCACTGTTTACATTATATGCAAAAGGTGTGGTGGGAAAAAAAGAAAAATCTAATTTGAATAATTAGTTATTTAAAAGAATTTTATTAGCAATTTCTTTTATATTAATAATTAAATGTTCATGACAGGCATATTATTGAGCAAGTTTTCAAAAGCATGTGTATAATTATCAAGTGTATATTTTCAAACTGCAAGTAGAAAAGATAAATTACAGAGAAAAAAATCATTTCCTGAAAAACAAAATTATAATTAATATCATACAACTTAATTCTATATTCAATTTATTTAAAAGACTTGCATTTCTTATTCTTCATTAAACATCAATTTATAATTCAAATATGTAGAACACTTTACATGAAAAAAACTTTTTTATTATGTTGTACAATAAGTAGAATATTATGGGTCTTAAAATTTTAAATATAAATTTATAAACCTATTATCTCCAATTCAGTGAATTCTTCTTTTGGCCTTTTTGCCGCTTCCTCCGCTGGCATAATGCAATATATGCGTCGTGGATTTGGGTGTACATATTGGTTTCGATCTTTTTTCTTGGGTGGTAATCGTTTTGACATAAGGTCAGCTGCAAATATAAAAGAAAAAAAATCATGATAATATAGTCATAAAATTATCAGCAATAATCACATACACTACAGAATATTTTAGGCAGACAACTATTTTCAGTTATATGTAATGAAAGTTATAAAATAAAATGTGGCATTCCAACAAATTTTCTTATTCTTATATAAAAGGGGGGGAAAACATTTACTTGCATTTAACATTACTAACAGTTTGTTACATTATAAGAAATCAAAAACAATAGCAATGAACAAAAATAACTTATTATTTCCAATTCAGTGAATTCTTCTTTTGACCCTTTTACAGCTTCCTCTACCAGCATAATGCAATATCACTTTATCATTAGTCTAAAGAAACTCTACAGAATATTTCAAATTTCAGTTAGCCCTATAGCAGAGAGAATATAGCTATTTCCACTGAAAAAAAAAATCAGCATCACCTAATGCTGATAATAAACACTAATAAAATTATTTGCTCAGCCCCAAAGATAATGTATTCAATCTTAAAATAGCATAAGATAAACATAGTTTGTAAGTTAAGTTTAATTCATGATATTTGCAGGATATAGTATTTTTTCTAAACATGAAAATTATTTATCAGTTGCCTATTTGGTATTTTTCATCATCAAATTTTCAATAATTATGTGTAGAGAAAGTATACTACACCTCCACAATACTGAAACTATACAAAATTTAATTGTGTCTCGAACAGGGGCATCAATCTCATATGTTAGTAGGAGTCAAATAAAAAAGGTAAAAATTCATCAAGGCTCCCTACCACCACCAAAAAATATTCTAGTTTTTATAGAACTGAATTAATTTTAAAAAAGCACCGATTAAAAGATCAATAATATTATATTTTTATATTACTGTTTTCTTCTTGACAGTTACCATCTCTCCTCTGAAACTATCTTAAATATTTTTGGGGACAAAATAATTTACAAAGTTGATCCAAGGAGAATATTAGTAATTTTGGATCTGGCAGAAGAATTATTTCCTTCCATAAGTGAAATGAATCCCTCACATAAATAAATTACTTCAAAACATGGAAATTGTTTCATTTTCTCATTTTCAAACCTGGTTAGCAAATGTTTGTAAATTTCAGGTATCAATAAATTCTACTTTCAAATATGAACAGCAATGGGATTTCAATTACTTTCATTTGCATACATTAAAGATGAATTCTATATTCATGGTGGGTAAAAAAAAGAAAACTTTTCTTACAAGGATTTAAATTTTTGGATATAACATGACTATCAACCATAAATTGATGAATAGTGTCTTACCATCAAAAACTATTACAAATAGGTAATTTAAAGATAGAATTATAATATTTATTACAAATTCCTTTACGCACCAATATTTTTGAGTAGTCACAAGTTTTATACTCGTGGCCGAGAATATCATGCACAAAATGGTATTCAAGGTTCTTTAACTAGTCAAATACTATGCATAAATACTAATAATTTTTAGTATTCCAAAAGATAAATACCTCAGGAATCAAAATCTAAGACTTTGTAACAATCAGATCTATATAATTTGTGATGTCTACTTAACAGAATGTTATTCTTAACAGTAGTTCAATAAACATTTTCACTATTTGGTTATATGCTTTTAAAATCTAAATATTCATTACTTAGAGAAATAAGCTGCTTAACCAGTATGATATTCTAAATAATATACACACAAAAAACAGTGGTAATTATCACATTTAGTTAAAATATAAATATGTGTTCAATTCATACACTTATGCATTTTTAAGAAGTTTTCTTAATTGCACTATTCCAAAGAAATACATTCTTGAATGTCTATATTCCATTACTAAAGATATAGAGTTACTTATTCATTATAGATCCTTTAGAACCAAAAGAAAAATGCAAAAATTAGTTAAATATATTAACGATTAAACCAATCAACATCCTACTAATACATACAAAAATAAGATACCTAAAAATTTGTATTCTAAATATATTTATCATTAATATATATTTTCATTGATTCCACAAATACTATTTCTCTTGAAAAATAAAAAACTTATATACAGATTCAAGAAGGATAATTTTAGTCATCAATAAAAGTTTTTTTTAAAAACATATTTCCATACTTTAAAATCATTTTATTACAGTTTCATATTTTTCTACTTGCAACACTCACAATAAGATGTAATTTCTTTTTTTTTTATAGTTCCTATAAGTTTTATAAGGCATGCAAAAAGAAATTAAATGCAAACAATACAAATAATATTGTCCATATTATATAGAAAAAATTCAGAATATCTGGAAATTTCATCAAAAACACATTCGTAAAAATCGAAACTCAAGAATTTTTCTAACCAATATATAAAGCCAAAATTTCAAATAAAAAAATTACTTTTCTGTAATGGGTCTGTCTTTTCTGTATATATTCATCATTAATAACTATACAGATAAAGATAACTAGAAATCTAATTTCAATAACTCATAAATTTTGTTAGTTATTAAAGAATATCTTTATATAACCTTTGGAATAAGAGCTATCATACAGTCTATCAACATTATTTCCACAACTAGTAACCTTTCCAGTTACCAACTAGTAACCTTGAATTGGAATAGACTGCTGGCATATTAGAGGAATCTGGTTCAAATCCCACATAAGGCATGGTTGTTCTAGATGCCTTAGTATCAAAAACACTGGCTATCAAAATGACTCCCTCTCAGAGTAAAACAACAGAACTATATAATATTTTTAAAAAAATACATATGATGCTAAGATTCTCAAATGTTTAAGAAAATCATATGATAATTAAATACAAAGTTTTATGTCATAATATTCATTATGCAAGGCTTGATTCATTAAAAGATTTAAAAAGATAATAAAGCATGTTGTATAAAGCAGTAAAAAAAAAAAAAAAACAATAGAGATCTAGGGAAAATGAGAATTAAAATATGTATGCACACAATTATAAAAATAAAATTACAATGAAAAATAGTTATAAATGATCCTGATGCTAAAAAAGTACAGAAAAAAATATACTTTATAATTATAATAAAAATTGAATTAGATCCATCATCATCAAAACAAAGTAATATACTGTATACCTGAACTCAATTTGATTCATTATAAATGATTTGACAGTCTACTTGCAAAGTTATTCAATGCCTATCAAGTGGTTCAAGTTTATCTGTACCAATACTACTGTCATGTTAATTATATTAATTGGATAAAAATTAAGAATAAAATACAAAATTCAAAAAAAACTTTAAAATTTGTAATTAAAAAAAATAAAAGTAAATATACAATAAACCTTAATATACAAGGTAAGTATAAAAACTTTCAAAAGTTAAAACAAATTTAAAAGAAGCTCACTTAAAAACTAAAATGATTAATGGGATAAAATAATAATGTATGCATAAAAAGTAATTAAAAAGGAATCTAAACAGTTTTTAAACAACTCCTGTCGCAGTTATTCTTTTATCTGATGGGATAAAAATAGAAAAATTTCACTGCTATAACCAACAAAAAGTTTTAAAAATTCTTTTCAATAACCTAGTTAAAATGTTCAATGCATTATAAGTCAAAACTGTTATACACAAATCAAATTCAGCTTTCAACAATTCAATTGCATGCAGTAATCCAAAATTATTATTGCAATGTTAAAATGTCAATACCAATTAGAGAATAAAAAAAACATTAAAGGTTAAAAAACAGAAAAACAAGATTACACCAATCAACAATATGATAAATGGATGCTAAATTAAAAACAGGAAAAAAACATAGTGATATATTCATAATAAAAACAGAGCTTTATAAATATACAAAATTCAATCTTATGTTGATAGAATAATTCAGAAATATCATAAAACAATATTGGTGGAACTCAAGTAAATATAATTGAAAGAAATTGTGATGACCATGAGGAATAAGAGAGAAAATTTCAGAACAAATTGATTATGAAACTTGATTAAAAAACAAACATTAGTCATAATTTTTTAAATCTGATTTTTTTATTAATACAATAAATGCAGGTAAAAGCTGAATAAAATTAATTCTGTCAAAAAAGAGAAAATGAAGCAATAATTTAAAATTAGAGAAATACTACTTACTGTTTAAAGAAAATATCTTACAAATGTATCGAACTAAATTACTAATAAAAATTTAAATTTAAATTCAAGATTTGCCTTTTAAAACACAAATAAATTACCGATAAAAAAATTAATTAAAAAAAGTGTTATTCAATTAAGATACAGAAACCATTAAGTTTAACTTAAGATTAAAAACATATATCTTTTATAAATATATTGTGAACCAGTTTAAAAATAAAATTCAGAATAAACTGAGAAGCTTCATGGTTATTAATTTTGAAGCTAAGTTTAAAAAATAAGTTTCTGATGTATTAATATGTTGTCACTCATGAACTGGTTTTAACTTTTATAGATTATTGGCTCATAATTAAGACATTCTTACATGAAAATAAACATATTTTCTTAATAATATACCGAGTCAAAGTCATTAAGAAAGTAATTTCCCTCAAATGCAATAAATTCAAATGCTAATTATATAAAATTTAGAAGAAAATTAATACAAAAACTAGGGCAAAATTACGCGAGATTACAAACTGTTCCAATTTTTTTTAAATAATAAAATTAAGAAATAATAAAAACTCACAAGAAAGCACTTTCATTATTGTATTGATAAAATAAGCAAATATATTATGTGAGGCCTGTTAATTCTCACAATAAGAAAATATGCATGTAGTTTTAAAAAATAAAAATATTAATATCTGTCTTGTGCGATACATGAGATGTTTACAATTTCGACGGAAGCATACAAGACTTAAAATGTCTTGATTTGACTTACCTTCATCTAAACACCAAAATCTGAAAACTTTCAAAGACGAGAGTTCTTAATATTTATACAAAAAACGCACAAAACTTGACAATATTTTCGTACCAAATTGCCCGGTTTATTTTAATTCTAGCAAAGATTGATCAAGTAGGTTGCCAGATTGTCAAAATAGCATGCTGCCAATCCTGCGACCGAGCTGTCTTTTTAACGTGGCGACATTGACCTCAGAAAACTCAAAATTATAAATGTTATTAGATTAGTAAAACTAAATTAATTATTATTATTCTAAAACCTCATTTATTATAAATATTTAAAAATAAATTTTTAATTCTTCTGAAACTTTGTTTTATTTTTTAACAAAACGAGCATTAGAAGATGCAGAAAACTCGCGAAAAAATGTTCTTTCCTGTTCCCGGTTGAAAATCGAAACCTTCCGAATAATCATTTAATTCATATTTTTGTTAAAGGCATAAAAAAAAGAAGTTTAATTTTTTTTTATTTAAACACTAAAAAAAATAAGAATATAATTTTTTTTGTGAACAGCACAAACTCTATTGCAAATTATGGAAGAAATGTATCATATATGGTAAAAAGATTTTTTAAAAAAAAGTTTTGTCGCCAGAGTTTTGTTAGCTTATATCAAAATAGGAAGCAAAAGATTTTAAATTTTGCAATATTTTATTTAGAAGTTCAAGGAAAATATTTCATCAAAAGGGAAACAAATTATAAGTAATCTGAAAAAAATCCTAAAAACGTTTATAAAATAAAAATCTAAACATTATGCAGGAAGTTTACCAGAACGAAAAATGACCATTTCTTGTAACTTGAGAAGTAACTCTTCATTTGACTATACATTAAATATTATTATTGGCATAAAAATTTTGTAATTATTTTAAACATTTTTAGCTATTGTTTTGAATGAATCATTATATCATTTTATATGTGAAACCAGTGCTATCTAGGCAGATCCCTATTCCGTATATTGCCGAATGCTTAAAGTATAATGGGCCGATAATCGGCTTACATTTATAATATGCTTTAGAAAACATTTAGGAATTCTTGGGCTTACTCTCTTTGAACCAATGTATAAGTGTCCAAATCCTCTTCTTTTTTGGTGCATTTCATACAGATTAAGTACACTAGAAAAGAATAAAAAAGAAAACGGGAAAAATGTTAAATCCTTTGGCATTTAATGAAAAGTTGAGTCCTGGGAAAAATTCCTCTACTAAAGATGATTTTAGGTAGGCATATCCATCAACTTTCCCTCATTTCTTGAGCGGATTCAGTGGCGGCTTTTCAACTAGGCAGTTGGCTACCTGAAAATCCTCAGAAAAAGTTGTGAGTAATTGATTAAAAATCTTTAATTTTCTTTTGCCAAATAAATAAGTTAGTTTTAAAAAATGCAAATTCTAATCATGTTCTAGGATAATATTAACTTTTTATCAAATACAATTGGCTCAGTCCCTATGTGGTTCATCACGTTCACTTAGTTATTAAAAAATTTCTGAATTCGAATACTTGCTTTAGCAATATGATATAAAAACGTAGATGTGGGGTAATTTGGAATCAAAATAAAAATAAAAGAGAGACATCATGATATGTGCAACCTAGGGCTTCAAAATGCATAAATGTATATGAAAAAATATTAGAGAAATGTTATTTCAATCGTAATAATTTTTTGATAATTTTTTCATTGGTAACATTTATATTGCATTTTAATGGATTATACGTTATCCACGATAATGCATTATACGTTGTCCAATTATATGTTATATCGAGCAATTTGGAATCAAAATAAATAAATAAAACTAAATACATATTTACAAAGATACTAAAATGAAAAAAATATTAACCTATAATAAATCCTCAACACATTAAAATATGCTGAAATTTGAAACAAAACTAGCAATCGTATTAAAAGAGTGACATCATGATATGCACTGCCTAGGGCTTCAAAATGCATAAATACGTCATTCTGCCAATCAAACTATCACCAGTTAATGCACATGAAAAAAATTAGAGAAAAATTATTGCAATCATAATAATTCTTTATCAGTAACATTTTTATTGCTGATTAATATATTATGCATTATCCAATTTTCGCTAGTTCGCCGTATTGTTTAATTCGATTAAATCTCTATTATATAACTTGTATATGGTTTCCTCCTTCCATGGGTATGTTTTAAGAATCAAATTGCGTTATATTTAAAGATGTGTTGCTTTAATAACATTACATTTGTTCTACTTATCATGCACATGTACCTTACTAGTGAAATCAGATCCCACGACATCATAATGCCATTAAAAGTAAAAGCTATTAAAAGAATTTATTTTACAATTCTTCGCTGAACTTTAATTTCAGTGTCTTATTCTTCATGTGAACTACGCAGATGGAACCTTTCTTCCTTTTTTACATTGGGAAAAAATCAAATCTGGGGAAAAAATTATTGGGAAAAAAATCACGATTAAATATCTGATGAAACTATGAAAACGGTTTGAATTTCATTGTAATCAAATAAAGTCTTATTGAAGAGATATTTTGTTAAAATTTTACTGTAGTATGAAAATAATTTTTGCAATTTTTTAAAAAATTACAAAAATTATTCCAAATTATTTCTTAATTTTATAATAGTAAAAATTCTTATTTTTTCAAAAAAAAAACAAACTTTTTTAGTATGTGCATAATAATTGGATAATGCATAATACATAAAAAAAAAATATTTTTATGTATTATGCATTGTCCAATTTTCTCCCTTCCAAAGTGTTTTTGTGCCAAATTTTGTAACTATTGGTAAAACAGACTAATTTTCAAAGCCTTAATACGTGCATTCTCTTTTACTATTAGATATTTATTCATGATTTTTATTATTATAACTATATTATTTTGTCGATAATCGAATCAGACGTCCAGCACTGTTGCTTTCAGGATTCCTTTGATTTGATTTCTTATTTGATTTGATTTCTTAACTAATCAATTATGCTGAGCTGACACATCCATAGAAAAATGGTTGTTTTAAATATTTAACAACAGAAATTTCACATTCGTGTTTCAATATGTTAACATTTTTAAATTTGAGCTCTTTCAATAATTCCTAGATGCGAAAATCATTAAATAAATCAAAAGGACGACTAGTACTAGGAATTGTTGCTATCTATAGATGGATTAAAGGGCAAAAACAGATAGACATTCTTTCTGTAAATTGTATGATATAAGAATGGCAGTGCGCAGAATGTAACAGCGGATGCAATCAAGAGAGACGATGATAAATAGACGATTAAAGATTAATCAAGCCATAAACATTATCATGCTACTAGGTTTCAAACTAGAGGCACGACATTATTTATATCTTGTTTGCCTAAAGCTTATTTTCAGGTTATAATACAAAGAAATAATTGGGAAAAAAATCCTTAATTTTTTCACATTTCAGTGAGAATGTAACTAATTTTAAGTTTTAATTGAAATTGGCTCTTACTTTTATTCAAGATAATGAAGGTTTAAATATTTGTGCTTTTAACACAACACAGAGATGTTGAGCGGCTGATTACACTATTTTTACCTCTTGACCTACGGATTTATTCAGTCTTTTAATTATATGAAATATCCTATCATGAATATTTACTCAAGCTCGTATCAGGAGGAGAAAAAATGAACCCCGTACAAGGGCGCAAACAAATAGAGAGGAGCGATAAATTAGTATTTTAAGCGTTATGGAATGTTGTGTAAATAAAAAAAATAATTCAAGAACAAGATTCCTCTGCCGATTAAATTACAAATCTACTAGAAATTGAATATTGGTAACTTATTTACTAATATGATACTTTTAATTTAATACCTATATTATTTTTCATTACTATAGTTCATTAAGATCTTATTTTCCAAAGCTATATCATTTTTATAAAACCTACTTAAAAATTATAAAATTTTCTAGTCTATGGAATAAATAAATAATTACAGGAAGATGGTTTTTCTATTGAAGAGGATCATAGAAAGGATGATAAATTATCCAAAGTGTAGCAAACAGAAAGAGTACTGCTTTGACAGGACGCACATTCACTTCGGTGCGACATTATATTTATTGTTATTTCAATCCATACAAGAACGTAAAGTGTATGTGAAATATATGAGCTGGTCCAAGCATTTTCTGAGTTTCAAAAGAATTTCTTTCAATTTAATTTAAATATCAAAAAGTTTGTAATTCGGTTTGAGAGATGGTATTGTAGTTATGTGCGATTGATGCTTCTATTCTTAGTCGTTATGGTAACAATTTAAGTGTTATTTCAATTAAATTTCTAATTTTTCTTTTCTTTCATTTCTTATCCCTCCCCCCTCTTCCTTCTGTGAAATTCATTGTATATACCAGATTTAAACTTTATTTCCAAATAAGATGAATACTCCACTTTGAAGATTTTTTTGCGCTTCTCATTCGTAAACAGTTAATAGGTATTTTCTCCCTACTTTATGATGCAACATTATCTACACAGACTATTAAAAAATATTGCGCAACCGTGTCGCGTTTTCAATCACGCGTAATCCACTCATTCCATCTCCACTAACTCAAAAGAATTGTACGTCTTTCGTAAAGGTTATGTAACATGGTCTACTATATTTTATATTCGTTTAACTTTTATCTATATTTATCTGCGGCCCCAAGAAGCAAAGACCTCCTAATTGCAGTATAAATTACTTTCTTGAAAACATGTTCCCAACCCTACCTTCGAAATACAAAGAAAAGGGGAGGGGAAAGTATTTGTTGGATAATGAAGAATATCAACTAACTCCATAATATCAAAATTATAATCGTAATAATAATAATCTCTTTCACGATTCTACTTTTATTTAATAAAATAATAAATTGAGGTTAGATTTTTTTGTATTGTTTACTTCAACGAGCAAAAATATTTACGACTCAAATTCATTTTCAATACAATTTGTTCTGTTTGTTCAAATAAAAAGTATGCATAAATCATTGGTATGAAAACAAAATTGTTGATGAGATTTGAGCCTTCAGTTCGAAATATTTTAGCATGTTAATGTTTTAGACTTAATTCCTCTGTTGCTATTAAATTTTTGAAAATTATTCTTAATTACTTAACGGTGATTATAGGCAAAAAAAACAACTACATTTGATATCATTTTAACGAGAGTGTTTATAAATTCATAAAATGAAAAATATTTTTTAAAACTAGAGAAAGAAAAAATTATATGGAAATAAAATTAGTAGTATTAAAATGATTATCAATTTTTTAATTTTTAAGTTCTACAGAAGAGACTTATGTACAGTAAAATGTTTTGAAATTATAGAGAAAACATCAAAATTAAATTTTTTAATTATTATTTTGAAAAATTCTCATTTAGTGAGCAAATGTTACACAAATGCCAAATTTGGTAGCTCTTATTCAGTGTTCTATCTTACAGAGAGTGTTTTGAACAATTTTTTTTGTCATGCATATCGTATAGTTTAAATATAGTATGCTAGATTATAAATCTTTAACATTATACAATTCTTATGAAAGAAGCTTTACCCTACTGACGGGTATATCGATCATTATGGCCATTACTAAAGTATTATATATGCTAATTATATGAGTATTTGAAGGATGTTTCTTTTACAGAATTAATTACCATAGCTTTATGATTGCTAAAAAAACATTGATAACTAGCCGCTACTAGCGTCCAGCTTAATACCCGGATTAGAGGTTTTTTTGATTATTAAATTATTTATACAGAATATGTTAATTTGAACTATCATGGTTGATATTAGATAAAACTGGAAAATGTGACTTTATTGGAATCGACAAATTTTTATCCCACAAAATAAAATTTTTAAAATCTTGTTTTAATCTTGATATTTTGATGTAAATTTTATCATTGGTTTTAATGGAAAAAAGAAATTAGCTTGCATCATGCATTTCATCATAACAATGTAACGTATAACAATTATAATTTTTGTAGAATGTGTATAAAATTAATTTTTAAAAAGTTGTTAAAATTAGATATAAAATTGCAGGAGTAGAAAATCAATATTACTGCAGAAAATTTCCGAAATCGCGCCGGTGGGGAATTTTGTGTCTTTTGTACGGAAATATAAATACACAGCAGCAAAAACAAAGACGAAGCTTATGCAAAATAGAGCTTGCAGTAAACAGCACTAAACAAGCTGCAAAAAAGTAACAAACAGTCATCAGAACACGAAGCGCTCGAAGAGAACTCACAAGAGAGAGACTTCATTCAACTACTCACGTTGTTTACCCACTCGACAGATTTTCGTTTTTTAAAAATTTTCGAGACAGGGCGCATAATGTTCTAGAAAAAAAGTCGGAAAGCTAGCCCTAATGGAACCATCGCTAAGATCCTCGAATATTCTAAGTTTTTCATTTTTGTTGCCAGAGTCACAAAATTGTCAAGTTATTTTCGCCAAAGTTGGGTCTTTTACCCGACATTCATTTCGCAGCCATCTCTTTCTTACTAGGAAACTTACTGAGCAGAGAAACAACGTTACAAATTTTTAGGAATATCAATAAAAAGGTAATTTTTTTTTTCTAAAGTAATGTAAATATTATCTTTGAAAATGTTTTAGGAAGATACAAACGAAAAATGCTAAACACTTGCTTACTTTTGAACTGATGCATTTTAATTAACTTCCGAATTTTGAAAAATTGGCAAGGACCTTTCACTTGTCTTGAAGAACAGTGAGCTAAGTTTCATCATAATCAGACAAAAACTCTAGTATGAAAGATGCACAAACAAACTTTAATTTTTATAAATATTGGATGATAAAATAAAAATGGAATTTCTTTATTAAAAAGAGGTTCTCTAGCACCTGTGCAAAAAATTGCCACTGTCGATCATGTAGCATTGTTTTATCTTGTACTGTTTAATGCACATCTTATGAGTAAAAATTTCAAAGCTCCCTCATTTTACAGACTCACGTCAATTTCGCACCTTTTAGATCGATATCAGAAATAAAAATTCTCCTCATAATGCTATTTACAACACATCATGCCCATAGAGTTTTGTTAAGAGATTCACTAGCAGATTTACAACTAGTTTTGAAGTTTGTTTAAAAGGAACCGCTATCTGATAGATTGAAAAATGTCATTTTCCTAATTGATAAATAAATAATTTTTAAAAAAATAGAAATTCCTATAAGTGCTAAAATATTTGGATACATGAACACTTAATCAAGTCTGAATGGTCAGACTCTTAGATGTTTCTTTACGTTCGCCAAGCTCTTAGAATATTTTTAAAACGGAACATCTGCTTCAATAATATTGTGTACAAACGTGGAAACCATGCATTCAGCGGTCATAATAACAGATAAATAAAACAAATGTATATTCAAAATTAAACAAAGCTAATAAAAATTTTTAAAAATATGAACTAAATAATGAATGAAATAAATAAATCAACAGTATATTAAAATGTACTAAAATGTGAAATTTAATTGTTCGTCTTATTAATGTGCACAGTTTAGATAATACATAACTTTGTCACTAAAGAGATGAACATTTCGTTAATATATCTTCGGAAAACAAAAACAAAAAAAATCGATGAGGATTTATTAAAATAACCGCTACCTCTTACTAATGTTTTTCACTTATTTTAGCTAGATGATAATATGGCAGAGTATCACTGCAAAAGTATAAGACTAAATTTTCAAAATAGGACTATACCAAAGTTTGTAGCATTTGTGAGCTTGTATGTGCGTTGTGAAAGTTAATTTATTTTTATGCATGAAGTTATCTGAAAAATAAGTTATTGAACCAGATAGATGTGTCCAGTGTCTCTAAGATCATAATTCTGGTCAGAGATGAAACAGCGAGAACCTTTCTCGTCAATTGATCACAAAGTTTGAAAGGTGAGATTTGTTTTCAATAGCACTAGTGTACGGACTTAACAGGCGGGACAAAAATCCAGCGGGATTGGGCTCCCCAAGACTTTCTCACATAATTTCTCATAAATGTGTCATTCCAGAAAACGCCTTACATGGTATTGGCGTCCAATAGTTACAAAATACTAACTTTTGACATTAATTTACTATTTTTACTGAATCTATTGAATGATTCTTGGCGAGTTATTTGGCGATTAACCCCTGGGATGCGTTAATAGTACTTAAAAATCGAATTTGTGTTTTAGAACGTCTTTTTGAACCGATTGAAACAAAAATTTGATACAAAACTGCACTTGTAGTCACACAATCCCTTACCAGAATTGATACATTTAAGCCATTGCGTTTTTGAGCTATCGTGTTTACATGTTTCTGAAAGTACAGACCGACAGACAATCAATCCACAGATATTGATTTGCTCAAAATGTGACAAGGGTCTATAATATAGATATTAAATCTGCTTTATCTATCTAACTCTTTTCGTTTTGAATTTATCGTATTAACTTTTATTCGAAGAGTCAGGCAGGTGGATTTCCTCAGAATATATTTTCCCCAAAATTTGACCGAAATCTGCATATTTGGTATAAATGACGTGCACCAAATTTGAAGCGTCTAGCTCAAAGCATTTTTGAGTTATCTTTTATAGACAGATAGACAGACAGAAGGTGGGACATTTTCTGAAAATGTGTTTTTCGAACTCATAGAGGTCTAAAACATGGAGAATATCCAAAATCTCGAATCTGAATTTTTTGACGACCTTTCTCAATAATACATACATGAGAAAGTAATAAATTGATGTATGCTTTTTACTTCCCCGAATGTCTCATTAAATTTTATTTGCGAATTCTCATGCAGTTTTCAAAATATCGGACTAGAGATCTTGATCAATTCTTTATTTTTTTAATTCTACTTCAAAAAGAAAAAAAATGAAAATCTCTTTGTAAATTTAACAATAAATCTATCGTTTTGTTTCTAAGCGCTATATTCCCTCTGATGTAATGCAGAAATTTGGGGAAAGAGGGGGCTGGGGTGGAGTAGACAGATCAGGTGTCATCTTCTTTACGTGACCGGAACTCAAAATTATAAATCGTCCTAAAATGCCCCTTGTGTTGCTTTCAAACAGAACTTTAATATTACTAAACATCTCCGTGTTATGCATAAGTATTATAATTCAAAACGTTACGAACTAGAAGAAAAATTGGTTGAGGAGTATGAAACTTAAATTGTGGAACCGTGATAAAATTTGGACTGATATCTTTATCCCCATCATATTACAAGGTTAAACAAAAAAAATGTGCATTATTGCGTTTGTATATAAGAAAATAGACGAGATAACTCTTCTTGATTAGCTTGCTTTCCCTAAAATGGTGGGCAAAACTCTGTGGTCAACTACATAATTTCAAGACGGATTTAGAGATTATTAACAAACCAGCATTGTCCATATTCCTATACCAGTAGATTCTTATAATCCAGCCCATCACCAATTCGATCTCTTGTAAAATCTGGCTTTTCCAATAAGGTAGTTAGTTACTGCATGTCGATACTTTTTTCCTTGATACGACTTAAGTAATAGGTTGCTGCTTAAATTCCAAGTAATATTTTATAACATTTATACATTCTTTAACTTTTCTTCAGTAAACATAGATTATTTCTTTAAAATTTCTTTCTTAACTTTCTTTTTCCTTCTTATCTTGCCACTTTTTATAGTTTTGCACTCTTTTGGTCTAATTTTTCCGGATTACCGCGTCTATTTATTATGCTCTGTAACTGCATTTTTAAGTTACGATTCGTAGTGATAGTGGGGGATTAAGAAAGGATATAAAAGACTCAGACGGCAGTCCTAGGATTCATCATAGAAACAAGAATTAATGTGTTTGAATCATTTTGGTATGCGGGAATCGAGACTTTCACAATCTTCACGTTTTAAATGTTCCTTAGTTCAAAAAACACATTTTTGAAATCTGTCTGAACATCTGTCTTCTGAAACAAAGATAATTCAAACACGCTTTGGACTAGATGGATGAAATTTGGTATACGGTGTTTACAACAAATCTGTAAATTTCTATCAAATTTTGAGTAAAATCTGTTCTGAGGAAGTCCATTTGCCCTGCTGTTGGAATATAAGTTAATACGATAACTTGAAAACGGAGAGCGCTAGATAAATAAGATTCGGGCAAAGATTTATCGTTTAGACACCTGTCAAAGTTTGAGACAATACCAACAATGGGTTGACTGTCTTTCAGTCTGCAATTTCAGAAGCATGTAAACGCGATAATTAAAAAAAAAATACAACGACTTAAATGTATCAATTCAGGTATAGTATTTTATGACTACAAATGCAGTTTATATTAGATCTTTAAAAAAACGCTTCTAAAACACGAATTCAATTTTCGGATAGTATTAAAACCGCATGCCAGGGATTAATTGCCAAAAAAGTCGCAAACTATGACACGATGGATTCAGTAAAAATGCAAAATTCACGCCAAATATTAATAATTCGTAACTTCAGTACGCCAGTCTCATTCAAAGCGTTTTCTGACATGACAAGTTTATTAGAGAGTGTGCGAGGAACTTTTGGGAAGACCAGTCCAGTTAGTTATATATTGTATTTATTGAAAATCTAATAATAAAGGGCAATAAATAAAGTCGATTCTTATTTGATTAATTGATTACACGAAATGAATTAGAATTTAAATATATGCTTTAGAAACATAATTTTCTTATGATATTTAGAGATTCTGCTTTTGTGAATAAAGCCTTTAATTAAATACATATTATTACGCATTGCACAGACTACATTTTGCCATGAGTAACAATATGCAGTTGAAACAGAATTTGAGATGGAACTTAGGTTACTTTTATATTTTAATTTTCAAAATTATACACAAGAATTTTTTATTTGCACTGAAGAATTGTTGCTAGATATATAGTGCCTATTACTAGATGACAGAAACAATTATGCAATTCTGGGACTAATAGGTTATGCTATTATGTCTAAAATAGCGTTGGACACGAAATGCTAACATCTTTAATAACAACCATTCCAGGCGCTCTAAAATATTGAAAATCACTTGACTATAAAAGCATTTCATTTAATAAAGAAATAATCTGTTTCTGAAAAGCATGGAAGATACTGTAACTTGAGATCAGAAGTGTTCTATTAGCACATGAAAGAAATTGGATGCAAATCTGATCAGTGAATGCATATCAAATAGAGTAAATTACCATATTCCCTTGTGGAATGTTATATTTGAGATTGTTTCCATGGTAACAGGAAATGGGGGAGCTACTGTGCAATCAATAAACAAGTGTATCAATATTTTACTTAAGACAAGAGAAAATACACCTTTGCTTGAAGATCATAAGACATTGTTATGCTACTGTTGTGAAATTCCTATAGATCGATTAGCTATTTAACTTTTGATAGCAGTGTTTCTGTTTGCGCGTTTATGTCAAGTAACTATGGGCGAACTTTTATTAGCATATACCCGAGGTTGCTTGGACTTAAAATCTTTTTATATTTGATATTTTCATATTAAAAAATAATTTTGAATAAAATATTATAATATGTAAAATACTTTTATCGTCTGCAACGTTTTTTAATTAAAATTAGAAGATCAATTGATCCAGACGATTTTTAAAAAGAACGAAAAGTTAATTTTCTTCATAACCTTTAATATTTGTTGCATTGGTAAGGAAAATTTTATTCATAAATATTAAAATATAAGAAAGATTTTAAAGCGAGTTTGGGACAATTAAATAATTACTTTAAGAACATTAAAAACAAATATTTAAATTAGATATTTGTAGAGCCTTATTACTAAACATTTCTCTCAATTTGTAGTAGCTAAAAGTAAAAAAAAAAAAAAGAATTGTAGCTCAAATGATGAATATGAAAATAAAAATTATATTTAAAAAAAGAAATTATATTTAATAAAATAAAAATATTCCGATTATTAAATAAATTTGAGAAATCATATTCAAAAATCGAGTAGCTGTCTAGAAATGGAGTACTTACATATTTTCTTACTTCAAAATCGTCTGCGTTTATTACTTTGAAAAAATCTTAATAAATGAAGAAAAATTGTACGGAATTAAAAAGACAAAATTTTGAATTTTGAGACGGTGTAAAAAAATTTTTTTTTCTAGAATAATTTTCTTCTAAATAACTGTGGGTTAGATGTAGAATTTTGCTTAATTTATGATTAATTCAATATTTAATTAATTTTTGTACTTTTTAAGCTTAACAATATTAATTCTCTCTTTTTTTAATAATAAGAATGCAAAATTTGATTGAATTCGGCCCAGCTGTTTAAGAGGTGACATGGAACTTCTTTCCATACATATATACACACAAACATACATTCATAGACACAATGTCTTTTATTTAGATAAGGATTAAAAATCTCTAAAAAATTAAAATCTCTAAAGTATCTAAATAAAAAATATTTTTAATTGATTTTGGTTAGATATTTTTGTGCTTTCGTTGGATATTAAAACTGTTATGGAAAATCTCCAAAATTCATTTGTGGTGTTGTACAGTAAACTCCAACAAATAACGACGTTTCAGTCTTCACGAAAACGCGATATATAAGTAACAAAATGCAACCAAAGTGTACGTTGGAACATCACTCGTGGAAAATAGCGGCACAAGACCAGCAAATTGTTATTCAGACTCACAACAGCACAAAGCGCCCAGAAAACTCGCAAAAGACCAACAGTTTAAAGAAAGAACCCTCTTGACTATTCCATTGTTCTCAACTTAACTGACTTTAATTCTATCTTTCAGCTTTTTACATTTTCCGATATAGGAAAAAGGAATCTTCTATTGTCATCTCGCTTCTAATTGCAATAATCTCAAAATTTTGAAAAAACTGCCTTCAAATAACTGCCAAGTTTATCGCCAAGAACGGAAATCATTAAAGCGGCATCCATTCAGCATCAGTTCGAGCGAACAGTAACATTCTCCTCCTTATCACGAAAGTGACTGTGCATAGAAGCATTATTAAAATTTTTTAACAATGTTTACAATTTTGTATAAATTATATTGAATTTTAAAAAGATTATTTATCATATTACAAATGAATGAGATTTCATTTAGTTATCTCTGTATTTTTCAATCAGGAGAATAGAGAGGATGCTGCCGAAAGATGAATCGTTTGTATTTCATCATAAACTGGGTTTTGCGTCGAATGAAATTTTATACGGAATCGATCTGAAAAACTGTTTTACGAAAATCATCTATTATACGGGCTAGATAAAAAAAAATGTGTATAGTATAATAAAACTATTTTCTGAAATGATGCAATTTTATCTTTTATGATCTTTTCATAGAAAAGGATTTACAGGTGAAAGCCTGCTCGGAAAAACTTCGTTTGGATTTTTTTGATGCCTTGGGATTTTATTATCTCTTATTATTTTAATCAACCGACAAAGAGGTTTGCTTAAAAATATCAATTCTTGGAGGAAAAATATTTACTTAAAAATATCAATTCTTGGAGGAAAAATATTCACTTAAAAATATCAATTCTTGGAGGAAAAAGATTTACTTAAAATATCAATTCATGGAGGAACATCAAATTAATATAGAATTGACACTTTCAGAAAATGAAATCCATCTCCTTCATAAATTGATAACAGTTGCATTATGATCATTACGAAATAAATTATTCTGCTTTCCTCAGCTTGCATGAAAAAGAGTTTTCGGTGAAATAGAGATTCTATAAGAAAGCAACAACCTGGGTTTTAAATAATTTCGACTAAAATGAAGTAATTGGAACTCTTGATGTTTCTATGTTATGCAAGTACTCTTTTTCAAACTTAACAACAAAATAACGTTTAGGATACTATTAAATTAATTTTGAAAATAATACAACGAGGAGCAAAACTATACAATATTAGTTACGTTAACCCTTTTGACCGTGTAATAAGCTGCAATACCCTATTGATATCTACATTCCTGGTATTTATTATGCGAAGAAGGATATATTTGATCAGATTATCTATGAAAATTTATTATATTCAAATGCTAGCAATAAAAGCAAGTAGCAGTGGTTTTCAGAAATTTTCTTTCATACTCCAAAATAAAGGTATATTTCCCCCGCCACCGAATAAAATTTTGGCCCTTGCGAATACCACAAGCACTCATATTTTCAGTTTTAGAATCATGCATATAATATTCTGTATTTCATAATCTAATGAAAGAAATAGAGCGTGCATTTAGGAGCTTCTTTATTTTCTCTTACACGATGTATAAATAAAGTATAGTTATCGTCAAAAAATTCTAACTCGAGATTTTGACGAATCCTCCGTTTTAGACCTCCTTGAGTTCAAAAAACACATTTTTGGAAAATGATTGTCTGTTTGCGATAAAGATAACTCAAAAACGTTTTGTGGCAGACGGATGAAATTTCGTATACAGTTTAAGACCGAACTTGTAAAATTCTGTCAAATTTTAAGCAAATTCAGTCCAGAAGTATGTCTTTACAGCTTCGACTATAAATTAGTTTATAATATATTATTTTATAACAATTAATTTATAATTGTTCGAATATAAATTAGCACGATAACTAGAAAACGAAAAGAGATAGATAGATAAAATTCGGTATACAGATTTAAACATCTTTAGTATAGACATCTACCAAATTCCAAGCAAAATCCAGTGAGGGGTTAACCGTCTGTCGGTCTGTATTTTCAGAAGCATGTAAATGCGATAACTCAAAATCGCAGTGACTTAAACATATCAAATTGGGTACGTGATTTTGTGATTTTAAGTATAGTTTTATGTCAAATTTTTATTCCAATGGGTTTGAAGAAAGCGTCTGAAGCTGAAATTCGATTTTCGGATAATTTTGATCGCATGCCAGGGATTATTCGCCAAAAACCCACCATGAATGATGTAATAGATTTGACAAAAATGCTAAATTCACGACGAAGGTTATTATTTCGTAATTATTGTGCGTCGATACCATGCAAGACGTACACTGAGGTAACATCGTTATTACACTGTATGCGATAAAGTTTTGAAAAGATCACTCCCATCAATTTTCGAATGTACGAAACTAAAATTTAATACACAACAACAGATTTAATAACAAGACTATGTATTTGCATTTTCTAGTTATCGTTTAGTTTAGTTATATCAACGTCTCATTTTAAAGCAAAACTAGGGCTATTTTTCGACGGACCTCGTAATTTTGAACTGTGCTCTCCACGCCACACCACACCAGCGGGAGGCACCAGACCCGCTTACACGACGGTTCTTCGGTGGAATCAGGGTCTCAAACCTGAAACCCTTCGGTTCCGAAGCCGAGACCTTACCACTAGACCCTAATTATCGTAGATGTATGCGAAAATACAGGCAAATAGATATTCAACCTCTAGTCGGATTGATTCAAACTGTGATACAGATCAACACCAATGTTTTCCAGATTTTATTCATCAAATCCTAAGTTTTATAATTATCATGTTAATCTTTTCTCAGATAGTCAGACAAAAAACAGACAAAATTTTATTTGGAACTTGATAGCAATACAGAAATTTGCTATCAAGTGAGTCATCTAGCTGAATTTCATCCATCTAGCTGAAAGAGTTTTTGAATTATCATGCTCACAAATAGTTATTCGGTGAACATAATACTTCCAAAAAATATCTTTCTTTTTTTTTTCTTTAGTTATTTGGACTCAGAGAGGTCTAAAACGTGGAGGTTTCGTCAAAATTCCGACTTCGATATTTTTTTACAATTAATATACTTTCTTTCTAAATGCATCGTATACGAGAAATTAAAAAACACAGTGGTAATTGCGGTTTGCAATAATTTCATTTCCAATTCGTAATAAACTGCTTTAATCTATGAAATTAATGTATGTATTCCTATAATAGCTGAATTCATTAGAGTTCAAAATGTGTACAGTTAAAGCATTGGATTCTTATAAAAAAAAGAACACAATCTTTTTTTAATTGTTTTAATCTCGTATCAAGAAAGAAAAATTCTAGAATAAAATTTGAAATTATGCATTTTAGGATGTGTTTTTTAATATTATTATTTTTTAATTAACCTACTAAACATATTTTTAATAAGGATATTTTCAAAATTTAATTATCGAGAAATAATGAACCCTCTTCATAGAAATCTGACTGCGGTTGAGCACTGCACACAAACTATGAGTATAGAAGCACAGTTTGAAAAATTTATATTGCTAATCGAAAAGATGGATATTAGGATTATTTACTATTTATTCTAGTTAATTTTGGAATTAAAAAAAATAATTTTCAAAGTCAATTTTGATTTTGAGTGAGTAAGAAAAATTTTTTAACTAAAAAATTTCAACTAAACATGGCCTCTTTTCGATTCATTAACTTTAATTTTAAAAAAGGAAATCTACGATCGCAAATTTCAAGTTATCATGTGAGAACATTATTATTTTTTAAGTTATTATTTAACTTAATTAATTTAAGTCATTAACCAGGTTAAACTGGCTTGAAACAACAATCACGGGGCGTCTCTCTCTCTCTCTCTCTCTCTCTCTCTCTCTCTCTATATATATATATATATATATATATATATATATATATATATATATATAAACCTATGAACAATTCAATATCCGTATACTATATTTTAACTTCTAAAAATATATTCCATCGATTCCATCGATTTTGAAGTGACGCGTCGAACGACGTAATTTTCAAGTCCCCAGTTTTGATATTTTCTTCATTTTTATCTCACAAAACCGATTAAGATAATAGCAGTTTTGTATTACTGGGCTTCAATATTTACATAGTGCATGAAGTGCTATTATGAAAACAAAATAACAAGGTAGTACATTTCATTCATCATATCGTTATTATCGATAATCATTATCCATTGCTCTCTGTTTCAAGCATTTTTTTTTCCTGCAATCTTCCATATTTGCACGGGAGGGATTGAACAGGAAAAGTAAGAAATATTGTAAAGTTCTTTTTTCAGGGTGGACCAAAGAGGTTCTATTATGATTTGACAAATTTTTAATTATTTTCAAAATATCTTTAAAATTTCAATATATCTATACTTCTACATTCAAATTTAATATTCCGGGATCATTTCTTACTGTTCTAAAAGAAAATTCCATTTAATTGCTTTAAATCATGATAACATTTATTCCATTACATAGATTTTTTTTCAAAGTTTTGTGCAAAATCTTCATACCTTCTTCAAATCTTGTTGAAAATGCATTTTTTAAAAATAAATGCGTCTTGGAGATGCTATATTTAAACAATACTGTCTTTCAGTAAAAACTAATGATTTTTTTTATTATCGGGATGCATTTTAGTACTTATATCATATCAAGTTATGGGATGTACAATCTGCTTTACAAAAATTCATGTAACTTGGCTTTTGTAATCAAAACACACACTTTTTGGGGGGGTAAAAGGAAAATTAATTTAGTACAGATTTTAGACAACAATTTCCTTAAGTTCAAACAAAGAACTTAATGGAAAGAGTCAATAAATTTTAGGGAGAATTTTTGAAGTTAATTTATCAAGATTATATGCTTAATGTAGGTTTGTTATAAAGAGTCAAGGATGTTATCAGCTTTTTAAGGGTAAAGCAATTTAATCTATAAAACGAATCAATATTTTTTCAAGCTATTTTGAAAAAAATATTATTATTAGGTAGGTATCTATTAATACTTAGTTTTATATGAGCTGTGGGTTATAGAAGAATTCTGGAAGTGGGGTGAACCTCGCCTAAGTTTTACATCCTCTTAGTAATTGGATGAACACAAACCAAATCTAAATAAGATTTTTTACGTCATTTCAAATGCAAGGGTCATCATGGTATCCTTGCAGTAGTGTGTCTCTTTTCCACTTTTTGGGAACCCTTTAACAATGTTTTCTTTTCTGTTCAAACATATTATTTTGAGTTCAAATCTTGATTTTTCTTTCCATTTGATTCTTCGAGCGAAAATCTTTTTGTGTAATGAAAACAAATTAAGTAATGAATTATTGATAATTATTAATCAATGAATTATTGATTAATCATTTAATTAATTAGTAATATTAGTTCAGGAATTAAATTCTCTGTCTTAAATAGAAAAATGTTCTTTATGCTTGCTTCAAGTGTAATGATAAAAGAAATTCAGTTCCAAAATAGAATATCCTCAAAATTTTACAGATTCTTATCTTAAATCACTCTGAAACAAGATTGATCACTATTATAATCAAGCCTCGCCCCCTTTTTCCATTTATTTCAGAAAACGATTTCAATTATCAACAGGCTGATCAGTACCCCCCCCCCCCCTCATCATGCTTGCAGCTCAACCCTTTCCGATCACTTGGTAATTCAACCTCACTCAACCCTAAATTTCATTCTATGCTCCCTCCAGATTAGAGAGGGAGAGGGGAGGGGTTCATCGTTATAAATCCTCACATGAAGGATATGAAAAGGGGGGGGGGGGTTGACAATTGGGCATCCTTCCAAAAGTAGCATCCTCTGCTTCCCTCCTCCCCCTTTTATTCTCGGCGGGATGCTTTTGTCCTCGCGCACTTAAAATCCCCGACCTATGTCTCCTCCGCGCATGCGTCGCTGAGGGGGTGGAAGGGCAAAATCAGGGAAGTCGCTTCTATTGCTGGTAGCATGGCAACCATCAGCTGCGCGAAAAGAAGGTTTCGGATTCAATCCGGACAGTTATTCCATTTCTAAGGTTTCCCTTTTCTCGGAATCACTTCTGGTAAAGGATTTGATTTTTGAAAGAAGTTGTTTTATTTGATTAGACTAGACAGGTAAGGAGAAAACTTGTAGGGAGTCGGTTTCGGCATCAGTGGTGCAAGAGAAAGGTTTGTTTTATTTACATTGTACGCGTTGTTTGAATGTGGACAGTGATTCAGGGAAGAAAAAAAAAGTGTGATTTAACGTCTCTGCCGTGATTTTCGGTTGTTGTTTTCAAGTTTTTGACTTTAGAACTTTACATTTGACGGGGAAAATATGAACTATTCTAAGTGAGTGTTGACATTAGTTGAGACATTTATGGTGGACTAAATTATCCTGAATGTGTATTTTGAATTCAGTTAATTTTAAAGGAAAAAATACATACTTAACGATCTAACCAAAGTACTCTAATTTCTTGTCTTGAGATTTTAAGGAATAATATTAACAATATAACAGCCAATGAACAGTTTTAAATAGAACTGAAATTCTTCATGATTGTCAAGACTGATAAAAGTCTTTTTTAATAAAAAGAAAAAATAGCTAAATTTCTTCCTATTAATACAAATTACGAACGAAATTGCATGAAAGACTTTTCCGAAATCAAACGAATATTTTCTAATCCATCTTTATATCCAATGAAGATTTGTCATACCATTTTATAACATAAAGAACATTTTCAACAAATAGTAATACCTGATTTTATGTATACTATATTGGCTTGAAATTCAGTAAAACTGGCTATCTACTAAATCGCTCAAAATGGTACAGATGTTCTATTATGAGAATCACGGACAAGCCTGCCGGAAGATTTTAAACCACGAAGGTTCCCCCAGCAAAATCTTCCTGTTTGCCGACGAGGGATATGCCAAGACGGCCCCGACTGCCCACTGGATACTAAAAAGACCCTGGTGGAGCCGGACATTCTGCAAAATCACCGAGATAACGGCGACTCGTCGAATCAGTACAAGAGCCAAGATCGTGGACCTCGGAAGAGGAAATATGTGTATTAAGGGACGTTTTAAGGAAGTCGAAGATCCAGACTTCAGGTATGAATATTTGTACTTATTTTAAAATTTGTTTTTAACACAATAATACTATAAATTAGCATCCATATGTATATTGCATCATGCTTAACGCTTGAATACCGAATCTGACATGCGATATTCTGCAACTCTCTCTTCCAGCATAGCAGAAATGAAGAAAGAATATTTCAATGTTCTTTGAATTAAAAATATTATTAAATATCAATTGAAATGTTATTGTTTTTCTTCAATAACTTCGGAATATGTTATTGTATAAACATAATATTTGTATTTCATTAGAATTAAAAAAATAAGCTTTACAGGAATATCAATTTTATTTCCCATACATTGTTTTCTCTAAGTTTAATAAATCTTAAAAAATACTTTTAAGTATATTGTGCATCAACACTTTTCATTGATTTAATTACTTTGTTCATATATGTATACGTTGCAATGATATTTATTAAACGCATTTTTTTGGAATGCTGGTATAGTTCCCCTAATTAAAAATAATTTTTCAAAAATGATATAAAAGAATCAATTCTAAACATCAACATTCTGCTATATTTTGGACTGGAAGCTTCAATCTGTTTAAAAGTGTTGATTTATTTATAAACTATTAATTACTCTCAGTGTAATTCTTATGCATCAGAATTTGGTTAGTGAATTGGTTAAAAATTGATCAATGATTTAAAAATTTTTATTTTATTTTATTCATTTTAATTTTTCCTTCTCATTGATGATCATCTCAACAATCAGCTATGTTCATCTGTTTTTTTAATTAATTATGGATTCTATTAAAATATCACTGCAAATTTCGCTGTCCTAAAAGAATATGTTTGTAAAGAATTGAATTGATTTAAATAATTAAAGGATTTGTCTAATTTCGTTTGTCAACATACAGTCCTGAAATATAAATAGTTTTCAGTGTCATTGTAAAGAATTAAATTGATTTAAATAATTAAAGGATTTGCCTAATTTCGTTTTTCAGTTTATAATCCTGAAATGCAAATAGATTTCAGTATATTTGTAAGAAGAATTAAATTGATTAAAATAATTAGAAGATTGGTCTAATTTCATTTGTTAGCACACAATCTTGAAATGCAAAACGTTTTTAATATAGGTAAATGAAATGAAAAATATAGCATTATGTTTACATTTTGGATCAATAACAGTTTATACTGTAAAAAATATATGAAAAACAACTTAAATTTCTCGACGGACTCTCTTATTTCAAAATTTTTTTGCAGCATATTTGTATTTAATTATAAACGTATCCTGTTTGAGGAAAAGAAAATCCACTGCAATATATGACGGAACTTCGATATTTAAAATGCTCACTTTTTTAAAAAAAGGAAAACAACTGAAAGATAGGACATTAATAAATTTAAGTTAAAAAGCAAATAAAAGTTAATTAAAAAAAGACAATTTTTTAAGATGCTTATGAAATTAGTTTTTAGTATTTCAACATCATGTTCTTTCATTTTGGTTTCTAATATTATCAATAAAAATGATAACTACCGAATTTTTTTATAGAATTTTCCTTTATTATAATGTGATAATTAATTTGATTTAAAATATAGTATTTTTTGGGTTTGCTGGAATGTTTTAGTTTAAAATGTGACATTTAGCAATCAAAAAGTAATGTAATTGTCACAGCATCTTTTGTTTCATTGAATCTTTACTACTTCCCTCCTTTCCAATGTTTGAAAAAGCATAAAATGCTTTGCTAATTGGTATATATTATATACTAAAATCTGTAAAAAAAAATTATGGAGCTTTGTAATAAGAAATTTTAAAAGTCATCCGTTTTATTACCACTACCTTCTTTTCGTTAAACTATTATTATTATTGTTATAAAATATTTAAATATACAAAAATGTTTTATTATTTATTTAAATTATTTGTCGTAAAACATTCACGTCAATAAAATTATTTGACTTCTTAAATCATTCAGTTTAATTATTGTTAATTATTTAAAATTTTTGATTCAAAATCTATATTTCATGCAATAAATAACATAAATTTACCTATCGGTCAGGCCAGAACAAAAGAGCGGTAACAGGAGCAAAATTGGTTTTCGGGAATCTTGAAATAAATTTTGTACCCCGAAATAAAAGTATATCGCAATTTGTTAATTCTGCACAAACTGATATAATAATTACATAAGGTATGTATTCAAATGAAGAAAGAGTGTTTCTAAAAACTTAACATTTTAACATAAAAAATAATTGATACATAAAAATATAATAATTGCTTCATAAACTCGCAAAATACAATGATACGCAAATTACTAGCATATGGGATTTTTGTTTCTTTATCTCACATGTCTTATAGAAAATTTGATGATATTATAATTTAAGAAGTAGAATATCTAATTCGAATCAAATAGATAAAATGTCTAAGAGGGTAAATAATACTTGATTAATCTTCTTCTATTATTCTAGTAATCTTCTATTATTTTCAATCTTGTTACGAGATTCTGAATACCTTGCCTTGAAACATGAGATGAGAGGCGTCTTAAGATAGAAAATTGATCAAATATTATTCAAATGTGTTCGTATTTAGATTTTAAATCCATCGAGGATGATCTTCCTGAAACTTTATCGTAGCTATGGGGTTAATTCATATTCGAACAGCGAAACAGGCAAACTTCTCGTCAATGAAATTTCATTCAAAATTTGATAAAAATCAACAAATTTAGTATAAAAATCATAAACCAAATTTCCTACGTTTTTCTCAAAGTGTTTTTGAGTTATCGTGCTCACACATAAACATACATAATTCCAAAAAATATGTTTTACGGGTTCAGATATGTCTGAAATGCAGAGATTCCTTAAAATCTCAATTTTGAATTTTTTAAAGATTACAATATTTCTCTTTTTATACATGAATACGTGAAAATAAAAGTTGAAGACATTTTTCTTTTCCAAAATCAGTCAGTGGAGCGAGCCTCTCAAGAATGTACAGTTTTGTACGTTTTTGGGATGATGACCTTGATTACCTATCAAAGTATTTAGTTTATTAATTACCTTGAATCGGTAACAAAGAAATAGGGTATTCCTTATTTCCTATATATATATATATAGGAAATAAGTAATACCCTAAAAATAAATAAGGAATAAAAGTATTTGGAAAATTTTTAATTCGCAGTCAGTAACAAATAAAGAATAAAAATAGCCTGAAGCAGCAAACAGCTACTTTTATTATCATTACCTTCGTGGTTATGAATAGAGAAGAATTCTTTTCAAAATTGGAATTTCTCCATAAAAATAGAGATTTCTTTTAGATACAACCTTAAGTAGACATTAAAAAAATCTACTTAAAGCAGAACATTGAGATTATTATCATTTCCTTGAAATAGGTATTAATTAATTTGTTTTATAAAATTTCAGAATTATTAAAGTATAGATTGGTTAAAATCCAAGTATCCCCCATCAGATCATCTCAGGTAGGAAAAAAAGGTCAACGGACAGAACATCGATGGCTTTTAACCCAGATTTTGTGCTAATATAAATAATTTACTCTCCCGCTCTCTCTCTCTCTCTGTTACGCTCTAAATAGCATTCGGTATGAATGATAGTTAATTCGTTTGTACCTCTGTAAATGAATTGCTGTATTAAGGTGATTAGATTATCGCTACACTAAGTAATGTTTTTCTCCGGTCGTTCCTTTTCACTTTGCTTCTTCTTATAAAAATACTTCTTATGACTTGCAATGTTTTTGCCTCCTCGAATACAAAGAAAAAATCGATAACCTGTCTGTAGGTCGGTCTGAAGATTTTGATTTATCTGTCTGTCTGTGAATACAATAACTCATAGACATTTAGAGCTAAACGAATGAAATTTGATACATGATCTCTAGTTCAGATTTATAAACTTATATTAAATTTTGAACGAAATCCATTCGGTGGAAGGCTATCTGCCCGGTGGTTCTAGTACAAATTAGCAATATAGCTACTGAGTGAAAAGAGCTAGATGTGCAATATTTGGTGCACACATTTAGATATGTATTCCATTTGGTATCAAATATATCAAGGCATTGATTATTCTGTAAGTATCTATTTTGTCAAGCATGTAAACAAGATTACTCAAAAACATAATGATCTAAATAAAAGAAACTTGATATATGATTTTATAACTGCAATTGTAACTGTGTCAAATGTTGTTTCCGATCAATTGGGAAAAACACACCCAAAATACACTCGGTTTTCTGGTACTTATGTATTAACCGAATCTCAAAATATGCGAAAGACCGCACTTAAACAGGCTCTCGCATAACTATTGTTCACCAATGGCATGCGATGAATAACACACAAAGGGGAGGGGGTAGATAAGATCTTTATTAGTAAATGAGCTCAAAAGTTTTAGAAAGGCTACTCCTTCGCAGAAACTACTAAATTTCTGCTTGAAATGTTTTCATGGAGAAATTGCATGCATGTTTGTTTTCATGAAGAAATTGTTTAAATGGTATACACACATATTTTTTTAATAATTTACATATTTAATAATATATTTTAATTTTTTTAATATTTTAAAGTAACATATGAATTGGTGTACAAATATGTTAATAACCTTTGTAGAAAACATATCTTATGAGTTATTATGTTATGAATGACATTAATAACATATATTATATGTTGAAAAATTCGGGGTTTTTTTCACTACGTGCTATGAAAATATTGTATATGTGTAAAGAATATGTGATATTCTTTATATGCTTCTCACCAACTAATAGCATCAACGATTTTTTATAATGACATTTTTAGTTCCTTTTTCTCCTTTGATTTTTCTTTACGAAAAGTTATAAGTATTAAAATAAACTAGAAAATTTTAAATTTTTTATTCTAACATAAAATTGAATGAGATTTTTATACGTAGTATGATAAAAGCTAGGTAGAAAAAAATCGAATCCTCAATTTTCTGATAAAATTTCTCTTACATCTGTCACTAAGCGCTTTACTAAATTAAACGAATAAGAATTTGCCTTATCTTCTATATATCAAAATATTCTTCACTCAACAAATATCATACAATATCAAAATAACATCTAGGTTCATTCCTACAATTTTTAGATTATAGAAAATAACCTAATATCAATTATTATTAAAATATAACCTTATATCAATTATTATTAAAATATAATCTTATATCAAATATTATTAAAATATAACTTTATATCAATTATTATTAAAACTGATATAAAATTATTATATATCAATTTTAATAAATTATTATTATATTGTTTGATGTATATAAGAATTCGATTCGATGTAAAAGAAATTGGGAGCGTTGCATATAAACAACGATTGAGAATAATCTTAATTTAGGAGATTTAATATGATGCTTGCAACAAGTAAATGTCCTATGTCTTTTTTATTTTTCTTATTTTCAAAATTACATTAAATTAATTTTTTTGTAATAAAAGTCTGTCTTCTCAAATATTATTGAAATAGAGTCTCTCTTGTTCGAAAACAATGGTATCTCAACCACTCCGATAGATTTCTCTTGATCAGTTTCAAGAATTCATTTTTACGATGCTATATACAGATATTGGAACAAACGAAGTATATTGAATTTTTTTTCGATTTATCAGATGAAATAAAATAAATAATAACAAAAATTCCTCAGATTATTTGAAAGTAAATTCACGCAATTTTATAGTTCAGGAAAAGAAATTAAAGAACATTTTAAAATTAACATACGTATAGTAACAAGAATGCTAAACATTTTTTAAAGCAAGAACATCTAACCACGGATATATGTATGCCATCGAAATTGTTGGTGAATTTTAAAAATTTCTCTATATTATTAACAATAAAATATCATAACATCATGCGTGGCATAAAAGAACATCGGTAGTCAAAATTTATGGAATCATGCAATCTTTCTTTTGGTTTTTTTTTTCACATATAATTTCTTTGGTCTGTGTGTTATCTTCATCTTCATTCCCTCTCTCTTTTCATAATAATCTATCTCCATTCATTGTATATGTTCGATTTTTTCCTCGTCATAAAGAAAATTAATTCCTCATCATTAGAAGCAAGTACTGATATTATCAGTAAAGTTGAAAATATGTTCTTTTTTCTCTTTTGTCTTTAAATATACTTTAAATTAAAGAATTTTTATTAAATTCAGAATTTATATCATATATTGAATAATAGGAGTATTCTCATTCTGTTCTGTATATAAATATATTGCTTCAAAAAATTTTAATACGAAGTGCATTTAAAAGAATTATTATTTTTTAAATTTTGAATGCCTACTGAAAGTTTAAGGTAAAAATATTCGATCGACGTTGTGTCCATTCAAGTTATTTCAACATAAATTCTATTTTCATTATAGATCCTCCCCCCCCCCCCCAATTTATTTTTTCATTCAATTCGTAGAGAATTCACAAAGAAAGTGGATAAATTTTAACAAAGAGTTTGTACTTCTTATTGGAAGCCAACACCATTCGAAAACATCAGATTTAATTCAGAAGTTTATTATCCGCGTTAGGAATCCATTGTTGGGGCAATATTGTGAAAATTCAATTGTGCATATTTTAAAAGTTTAACATTTCAAATTAAATCATTATTTAATTTTAGTACTTCAGAATTGACATAAATACTTTTACAATCAAGCAAATTCCTATTTATATGAAACATACTGATTATACCATGTAATTCAACACTTACTAATATATTACAACACTGTAGTAATATAATATTATTAATTCAAATCTTTCTATAGTAATTTAGTTTCTGAAATTGCATGAAAAGAGGAGAACGAATTTTTCCATTTTGGCTAACTCAATGATGTCAACAACAGAAAGAGAAAAGAAAGAGTAAGAGCAGAAACTCTGAGTATTTTCTACGCTTTCGATTGTCATGAAAAAGTGGAATAAATTTATGAGAAATTTTTTTGAAAAAGCTATCTTTTCTGATACAGCATCATTCAAAAGCTTTCGGCTTCCTTTACAAGCAACAATAAACTTTTGGCTTCTTTCAAATCAAGCATGTATTTCAGATTTCTTTTTACCGATCGTTTGAACCAAAAGTTTCTATAGTGATCTGTACTTTTGGTGTCAGGATCATGCATCTAGCTTTTTGCGGCTTTTGAATTAACATGTCCATGCGTCCAAGGATAGATAGAAAAGAGAAGTTTCTTGTTGATATATTTATTACAGAATTGCAAATCGGACTAAATCTGATTTATATCTTCAATTAAATAGTAAAAACTTCTTACATATTTCATTCATCTAGATTATTCTGTTTTTGAGTTAATGATCAGAGATGGAAAAATGGATAAACATAATTTCTAAAACAGTTTTTTCGGATTCAGGCGATGTAAAATATTACAATTCTTTAAATTGTCGATGGTAAAAATTTGTTTATAATTATAATTTTTCTTTTCTTATTTCGAATAGAAGAATTCCATGCCATTGCTTATATAATAATGTATGCGGACAGCTAATTTTAAAGTCTTTGAATCCGTCAACTGATTAAAAATTTCTAAAATCTTTCTAAACAGTAATATATCAGCCATATTTTCATTTTCAAGTGTACTCAACGAACCGCTCTTTGTCGATTTTTGGGTTTAATAACCTCACAATTAAAAATTGAACCTGTTTCCAGGAATTTTCTTTTGTATAAAAATAATATCAGTACAAAATACAGGTGCCTTTATTAAAAGCAAACGCTTTTCGTGAAATTCCATTCAAAGTAAAATCGATAATCGGTTCTTTCAAATGAATAAATTATAAGCTTAACACGCTTGATTTCTTAGCGAAAAATCGTTTGCAAGTAAAAGAATTTTCTCGTTGGATGAAAAGCGAAGTTACATATTTCGGAAATAAATGAATGGTCTTTTTCTTTTTTTGTTCGTTTTTATTTAATCGACTTTCTTTTGAAAAAAAATCTTAATAAGCTGCGTTCTTAGAATTTGCTTTAAAAATGTGGAACTATTCTATTTTTTCGTTCCTAAGAATTACAGTTCGATGATGTGGATTTTCTCGGAGCTCTGATACATAAAATGTAAAATGAACAGATCTTTTCAATTTTCTGAATGTGGGGAACTTCAATGGTTAATTCCCTTATAGCGAAATTCGTGAGGGAGTTAAAAAAATGAAACTCTTTCCAAAAATAAAATTGGTAACAGCGTAACTTTAGACGCTTCAAAAATTATGCAAAAAATATCTTGTAAATATCACATTTTCTCTTTTCAATCAATTTAAACTGCATGAAATTTGGAAAAAGCCTTTAAAATTTTATCGTTGCACTATAAATGAATCCATTTTATGGTTTAAGTAACAATTATGTTTCGTCATAATTACTTTAGAGATTATACAACTTTAAAAATATATTTCAATGTTTTATATAATGCCAAATTATATCAAATAATCAATTACATCTTTCTGTGTGTGTTCTTGTAACATTGATATTGATAATGCATATATGAATTCATTCGCTTTATGATTTTTTTATGGTGACCAGTTTCTATTATATTACACGACAGCTGCATATTACGGTTGAATGAGATTGAGTAAACTATTTCATATAGTGGTGGAGATAAGCATTTTACGGGGATAGGAGGAGGACTTTTTCTAAAAAGCTGGCCAATTCAGTTTCTCATTTCAGCATGATAAGAATATTGTATGCTAATAATTTTTATTTTTAATTTCGTTAACTTTGTGAAAATGTATTTTTTTATTTATCTAATACGACTCCAGATCTCGCGATATCCATATTTATACACATAAATATTGAATAGGACATCCTGCTTTATTCTATTCTAAAATTTAAAAATAAGTTAATGTAATAAAGCATGATAGAATTGACAAATTATATCCTATCAAATGTTGTCATTATTCAAATTTTTCATTATTCATAGAATTTGTATTTTTTCACTAGCTTATTTATTGGGCTTCTAGAAAAATAAAATTGTTTTATCGATATACTTGCGGCCCTCTCTCAGCCTAGCGATATTAGGCAGCTGCCTAGTTGGAAATCCACCACTAGCATGGAAAAGCGAGATACAGTTACCTCTTTAAATTTTGTCAGTGCACTGTACATTTCATGTGTCCTTGGATTGACTTGTTATGACAGTTATTAGAATACTTTTTTCACGGAAAATGACTATCATTCGTCCAATGACACTTCGCCACTATTTTTAACAGAGCAAGCAGTTACAAATTCATATTTGATATCATGGTCCAGTTCCCCAAACATCTTTGAATTTTATCAGTACGATGTATATTTCATGTGTCCTTGGATTGACGGAATAAGAATATTTTTTCAAGGAAAGTGACTAACATTCATCCAATCAGACTTCGACACTATTTTTAACAGATCAAACAATAGCACATTCACAGTTGATATCTTGGTCTAGTTCCCCAAATGTCTTTACATTTTTTCATTACGCTGTACATTTCATGTGTCCTTGGATTGACTTGTGATTGACTGAATGCTAAAAAAATTTTCAAGGAAAGTAACTATCATTCATCCAATGAGACTTCGCCACAATTTTCAACAGAATAAGCTGTACCGGGTAAACCACCAAAATCTTCACAGATGTTTCCTAGGTGATGTAGTGACATCGGTCGGTGATATTAAGTATTAACAAGGGAGCGGGCAAACTAAAATAACGAACCATTGATATCCGGGTCGAATAACTGAAATATCTGTCAAAATTTACTTGTTATTCTATTATAAAAATCATACATAATGTTCATATATATTTTTAAAAGGAATTTTTGCTGTTGTGTGATTCCCTACTTGTTTGCTTGTTTCAGGATGTATCTTACCACCCACGTCTCATCGGCAGACTTCAAACAAGGTTACAGCATGACAGGAACACTTGAGCGAGGCAATAAGAAGAAAGGGGGTCTACACCTCACACATTTCGCAATGCTAAAGAGGAAAGACTATCTGAAAGATGATAACAATAACAAGTGAGGACCTGTCCACTGTATTCATTTGCGCGAACGAAAAGGCTTTTGGCTAATTGTGATACCTTTGTTGAAATGTCCCTGTTCTTTTGCATTGTGATATTTTTGTTAGCTGTTTTTCGACATACGTTGATGCTTCTGATTTAATTCTTAATTAATTAAAGTAGAGTATTAAATCACATGAAATGAAATACTTTAAAATTCCAGTTCATTAACTACGAAAGATTTTTTTATATTTTAATACAGTACATACCAGAGTATCTGGTTCGCGGTCATCCGGCTTCCGTACTATCCGGCCAAGTTTTCTTTCTTTTATCGTAATTAAATGAAGGAGGCAAGGCGTTGCATTGGCAACTCAGTACGTTCAGTATTCTTAAGTTGTTCTTGAGGTATGAAAATTTCAAAATGGGTGATAAACGAAAAGTTGTGACTATAGAGGAGATATGCTCTATACATTAACTAGACTGTGAAACAGCAGAAAAAAATATAGCTTCTGAGTTAGGAAAAGTACAATGAAGGACTGAAAAAAATCTAGCAGAAACTGATAAGTGGTGTATAGGACAGGCTAGTGGAAGTGTGGAAGTGGAACGTGGCTAGTGGAATTCGACACGTTACCAGCAACAGCTTTTAAGATTCACCGAGCCGCGTTCATATTCTACGTGGATTGAGATAAATGGAGAACTTAAGCTTTTGAGTTTGGTATAAAAACTTTGTCTTCTGGTACTGGTGGACAAAGACATGAGTTCATAGAACTCTGGCCTATCCGGCATTTTTGTTATCCAGCCTGCCCTTCCACCACATTAGGTCGGATACTCGGGAGTGTACTGTATTTTGTAAACAGCCTACCTTTTGTGAAATCAACGAACCATTCTAAGATAATCTAGATTAGCAATCAAAATAATCTCGAAAATGCAAAATAAAAACAGCTCGTTTGTGAAATATGATTCAAAATTTACATTTGGCAGAATAATGCTGTTATTCATCACCCATTCTTCCAGCATACATTATCCAGTCTGCTGATTTTAAGTATTTCTGAAAGTTGTATCCAATTAATTTAGAACTTCACGAAGCAAATATATTTTCAGTTATTAGTTATTAATCAGTTATTTCTTTCTTGTGATAATGTAATTTATAAAAATATAACTATGCAAATTTGAAGCAGATTATTTAGATGAATTTCCTGTTGGGGTAAAAAATTATTTCAGTACATGTGAGTTACTATGTCAAAATTAATGATAGATATTTTTCTTCCTTATCTCAATTGCATAAATATTTCCTTATTAAAAAATTGATCAACATTTTTATTTTAAATATATATTATAAATTAAATAAAGTTATACGCATGCTTATTTTAACATTTTTAGCCAAACCCAAATCTAACTTTAAACACCATTAAGCGAAGATTATTTTTTCCCAATCAAAATTACTGTTATTTATTCTTACAAGCTTAAAGCAATTAAGGAAAAGCTAATAGATCTAGTATTCAATTTCAAAATGACATGAAGTGAAAAGAGAAAGTGATGTTTTTACCATCTCATTCATACTTCCGAAGATACAAACTATTTTCTTCTAGATCAATCGAATCTTTTATATCAAATTAATTACTTTTCATGGCCTTTTAAAGAAAATTTTGTTTTCATATTTATGAGATGCAAACATTTTTTTTTGTTTAATATGCAACATTTAACTTGATAATTTCCTTAACATTTTTTTTTTATTTCTGTTATTACTTTACAATAATAGAGTTGATTCATATGCTCACATGACAAACATAATTGTGCATGATAATTAAATTTTATTACTAAAATCTGCACTATATATGACATTATATTTGGAAATGTGTAACATTTCGCATAGGTTTGCCGTCTAACATCCTACACTTTATATATGACACAAATCTTCAGAATTGAAAAAGAAAATGTCGTTTCCCAACTTAAATTTTTTTAACGTTCTGATTAATAGTTTTGAGTTATTAAAAGTAACGATCATGGAAATTTTATGGAAAGTTTTTTTAGACTTATTAAAACATATCGTTCTGTGTTGTTTTAAACAATAACATCATTAAGGTTTATTGGCATTCATACTGATAAACATCACAAATGTAAAAATCATCTAATGAAATGTTTATTTAAGATTAGCTAAATATAATTTAAAATAAAAAAATAGTTAATAAAACTATATTTGGACAATTCCAATACCGCTAATGAACATAAAGAATTCTAAGGTAAAGGGAAAACGATGTTAAAAATTTATACACAGTTGCATGATTTTTCAAAATTGATAAAAGTTCCAAAACATTATAAAAATACTGAATTAAGAACTGTAGTTATATTAACAAATCATAAAGAAAAATATAACATAAATAAATCTATGTGACAAAAATTAACAATTATTTCAAACAGCGAAAGTATTCTTTTCAACGTTACGAGCAGGAATTAAGTCTGATTGAATCTTGAGCATGATTTGGTGTGCGTTACTTCATTAATATCATGTAACTGTGAATTGATTTCATTTACATCAAGAGAATTTATTAAATTTTATAAAAATTATTATCATATAACTATGAATAAAAGAATTCTTTTACTAACAAATTCCAAAGCATGATTTTAGATGTTTGTACTTCTTTCCTCGAGAATAACTATCTTTCTCAGATCTGTTCTTTCCTGAGATGAGAATCAATGTTTTTATGGAAGTTCTCTATCCTCGGTTAAAGAAATTAATTCTTACTTAATTAAAAAAAAAATGGAGCTTTTTACTATGCGAAGTATTCGTCCAAGCAGCCAGTCCCATGCAGAACAAATACATATTCTGCTCTGCGTTCCATCCTCAATGATAAAAATTGTTTTTAAGACCACTGGGATTAAATCGATGTACAAATGAGAAGATTCTGTCCATTTTGTGCTTCATTTAGAAATTGATGAAATAGTGCCGTGCTGATTAGTGTGAGATAATATCAATGTAGATGCAATGTAATTGGGGATGATTTTCAATTCCGTTGCCATTTTGAAATTTGAAACTATATATTGAAAAATATATGATTGGAAACAATTGGAAAAAAACAACAAGTTTAGTTTATAGAGATGTAAGGGTATATTTTATCACAAAAATTTTCATTAAATAATATTATTTAATTTTTTATGCTAATATTAAAGTTATATTCTATAGCGAAATTCTTTACTTTAAAAATCAAATTCTCTTTATTCTTAAAGATTTTTTAGGTTAATTACAGTAAAGATTGTAAACTTTTGATATTTTAAATAAGTTCACTTTTATGTAATCTTGAGGGGGGAAAAAGAGAAGCAATTTCTCAATTATTTGACTCAGTTAGATTTTTCAATTATCAATTGAGTTATCAGATTTTTTTTTTAAAGTCAAAACTTTTTAAAGTAAGAAAAACGGTTTTTCATTTAAAAAATTTTATGGCATAAAATGTAAAATAAAAATGTACCTCACATTTAATCTTTTTTTATATTCACTTACATAGTTTTTTTTTATTTAAATTAAATCTATTACTCTGTTTTTGACCGTTTTTTAAATTTTATTTGTTGTCTTGTATAAAACTGTGTAGTTTTTTTCCTTTTAATTTGTTATAGAATAGAGAGAAATAATCAAATATTCTAAAGATGTTTAAAAGTTGCTTGTTTATAATTGGCAAAAATTTGAAAATCACCCTCAAAAATGTCTGTCCATTATCTGCTTTTATCGTTATAATCAAAGATATACCGACAAGGTATATTTCACATACACACTGATGTTTTAATTGCATTTCCAATAGCCTAGATGAGCAGTTTTTACGTCATTATAAAGTAGGTTATAGATAAATGTGCATTACACTAAATGTCAAACAGATCAGTATGAAATAATTTTCGCTGCTAGATTAAATTCGCCATCATAATAAATGAGTTTAATCTCTCATTTATACAGGTTTGATTTGTGTCGCTTTCTTTTTTTAATTTATTTTAAGTTTGTTATTGTTTACTACGATTTAAATAAAAAAAATCTTGAATTGAATTTGCTCTTATTTATGTAATAAAAATAAACATCTAGTCAGGAACAAAATTTAACCGTTACATGAATGAAATTTTTTATTTTTGCTCGACGTACACTAGGGATCCACAAAGAGATACTTTAATATATAGATATCTATATACCTTGCAATTGAGAATAAAATGAAAATAAGTTGAATATAAATATAAAAAAATCAAATTCGGGGCTGAAAAATATCATCTAAACGATTTTATTCCGAGCAACACAATACGAAAAAACTCATCGTTATAAATTTCGATAAAAACTAAATAAATCTCATGTGGAACTCTAGTGTACACATGTTTTGCTGTGTTTACTCGTTTTCTTTCTTTTCTTTATTATCATGTGAGAACATGATGTTGTTTTGGTTAGGGGGTTTTGAAGCTCGAAATCGCCTAGACAATGAATAAAGCATAAATGGATATTTTCATCATCATCTTTTAATCGCATATATTTTTTTACTTGCTTTTACCAGAATTGCATTATTATTATGTGTGCTTCTTTGAAAGAAGATGCGTTTTTAAAAGGTTGACCTGCTTTTACCAGTATTGCTTTATTATTACGTGTGCTTCTTTGACATCAAATGCGTTTTTAAAAGGTTGACGTGGATCTATGATATCATAGCTGTTATTTGATGTCAAATAAAAAAAATAATACTGTTCTCACATGATAACTTAAAATTTGCGATCATAGATTTCATTTGAATTCTCTCTAGTTTTTTTATTTATCTTAGCTTTGAAAAATATCATGTTTACAGATAAATATCTGTTTCTCGTTTGCTGCATTTTTTCGATGCTTATTTTTTACAAACTACAGAAACTACAAATGTTGCATATTTTTCGTTTGCACCATTTTTGGGTGAATCAAACTGCAGATGACATTCCACTTACTTTCACGATTGAAAAAAATGCCATCGTTTGTACACATAACTGTTGCTTAAAAAGCAAACGATTTTTTTTGTGTATAGAAAATTGTTTTTAAATGTTCTGTTCATATTTTATGATTATTTTTTAGCTGAAATTCAAATATGGAGAACTAAAATGTGTTTTTATGTAATATGATCTCTTATAACTGTTTTTAAATAAATTTTCGTTTTAAAAACTTCATGTGCCAAAATATTGTGATATATAGAAGAAGTACAAGTTTTAGTGAGGGAAATTTTTGTTGTTATGATGCAATTCTTTTTTGTGCAAGTTCTTTTCTTTATATTAAATCTTAAAATCCTTATGTCGAATAATTGTTTTTAAATTATTAAACATGTACATTGTTTATAAATAATTTATAACAAAATACTTAATGCAGACTGCTTAATTTAAATAAATTATTCTGTTGTGATTTTCCAGCACGTTAAATGAAGAACTAATCAACACGTTGTTATGTTCATTTGAACATTTGTTGACTATATAATTTTGAGTCAGAAAAATACTTTTTAGGATTAATTTATTTCTGTAAACACTTGAAAAATATGTAAATATATCTTATGTAAGCTTTTTTGCACTTGTTAAAATCCATTATTAATTACCTTCTAAAAATGATTTTTCATCATAAATATGCATCATATCTTATTGTTTTATTTTACTTGATCTTCTTATTTATTGATACTGTGATTAATTGGAAAAAATGAAAGAGAAATTATAACTCTCTTTTTAATCTATTTTATTGTTTTATGTTTTTGTTAACTTTTTTATCACCACATATATTTTCATCAAATTATGTAAATAGTGTTTTAGCTTTGCTGTGCTATACGTGTTTTGATATTTATATGATATCTAAACACTTTTATGTTTTGTGACAAATAAAACTTTGTAAACCAGTTCGCAAGTTCTTGTCATTGGGAAATTACTTCATAAAAAACAATTTTTTAACAACTAGAATTTAATAATTTAATGAATATTAATTTGCTCCGAATTTTTTGTGGTGTTTAAATTAAGAAGTAGATGTTCCAAAAGTCTCATTTTAAATAAACAGCCTTTATTTTTAATAAAATCTCAATAGTTTATGGGAATATTATTCTTATTACAGTTCATTTCAAAAAAAAAATTCTTGCAAAATATTTTTTTAATTTTTTTGTTCTGCTATTGAAGAGTTATAATATCATTTATGATTATTCTTAAAAATATATTTAAAAATTAAATTTTAGAAATTTTTTTAATTAATTCTTTTTTTTTAATTGCATGACAAATTATGTATATTATCTAATGTTAAATTTGGATAACAAAATTTTGACAAAAATTGGATCGTTATTTTAATAAAACTTATTCTTAAAAGTTCAATGTATTAAAAATCAAATAGATTTTTTTTAAATACCATTTATGTAAAAAATAATTATAATTAATAACATGACAACCAGAAATAAAGTAAGACATCAAGTAAATCTTAATAAAATTATCTTTTGAGCGTAATGAAAAATAATTTTTTTATTTTAATTATTTTTATTTTATTAGACAGTAATTTATGTTTTACCATAACAAATGTTATAAAATCTTAAAATTATTTTTTTAAATTTAATACTAAAGGGAGTTATTGATATTAAAATTTAACTGATTTAATCGATTACCTGATAATTAAACTATAAAAATTATTTAAATAATGTGTTATATTCGATAAAATTCAAAATTCAAGAATATTAATTAAGCAGGCAAAAAAAAAAAAAAAAACGATTTAGAAACTGCATTTTTATGCATATGAAAAAAAATCAGCTTATATAAAAACTGTGTAAAAAGGAAAAAATTGAATGTTTAACAAACGAATAAGATTGCTTTGATTAATTTAGTGCTTGCTGCTCCGTTTTTGAAAATATAATTAGGACAACTTTGGAAAAAATTTCGGCATTTTAAATGACTGTCATTATAATTATTACTTTATAGTTACTACGGTAATTACTTTGAATTAATGAATTTTATTGAATTACATGAATGAATTTTCGATTTCAAGCTCGAAAAATTCATGATAAAAGGTAAATTGTAATGAAACTATTCAATTTTCTATTCAGTGTAAGTGTTTTAAATATGTGAAAGTAAAAAAGAAGTGAAATAAATAATATGTAATCTAATAGAGCTATTTGAATCTAATATGTAAACAAATAGAATTATTTGAATCTAATATGTAATCAGATAGAACTATTTGTAGATTTTTATTGAAAGAAATTACATGTGGATTTCACAAAATAAAGTTGAAGGAAATTTTATTACTAATTTTTGAAAGAACTAAGATAAGTGAATTTTTTTAGTTGTATGTAGTTTGAGAGATTTATTTGAGTAATTTGAAAAAATATGCATGCAATACACTTTAAAATATATAAATAACTTCCATTATTTCTCACCATTTTGCCAATTATATTCTAATTTTTAAAAAAAATGAATGAAGAAAATAAACTTTACGTTGAGAAAGCGTATTATTTAATTTTTTATTCTTTTAAAATTTATCAAAAGACGAAAATCATTGAATACCTCAGACATAATAAAAGCATAAATTGATTAGATAATTATTCTTCATCTCTTAACACCAGTTTTATTAAATCTAATTAGTTAATTCTCCCCATTTATAACAATTATTTTTATCTCCATACATACTGGAAAGTAAAAGCCGCCTATGACACTTAAGTGCATTCATGGCATTTTTGTCTTGTGAATTAATTGCTATTTCCAATTCATTACAGATTTAAATAGTAAAAATTTTGCAATTCGTGCACGGGACATTCTTGCATGCTAAGAGTTTTTTATTCACTTCTCAAGAATCGACACATATATTTGAAAAAACAGACTCTTACTCAGTTTTTTTTTATATATATTCCCCAAAAAAACTGAAGGTGTTAAAGGAATACATAATATCATATATTACGTTTCCGCATATTATTCTTATTTTTTTAAAAAAAGTAAAAAATAAATTTAATTGCTAGAACTAAAAAATATCAAAATATACTGATTTTAAATTAATGCATTGCCATATGGCCAAGCTTAAATTTTATGAGATGATCATTAAAGATTTGGATTACAAAATCTGACATTTGAAGAATACGTCCTAGATTTGGCGTTCCCGAAGTTATTTTCAAGATAAAATCTGAAGAAAAAATGTTCGTCCATACAGATATAATAATAATTGTAATTAAAATTTCAAAGCTATACAAAAAAATTCACGAAAATCCTTTAAGTGATTCCGAATTTTACTGAAATTATAGTCTAATCTGAGACTTTAAATTCCATTTCTGCAGTAAGGTCTCAATTTTGAGGTTGGAAGGCTCAATGATTCCAAGCCCGTAGCAAGCCGAATCCGATTCCGGAAGTCAACGTCCCCTAGCTGAAGAAGAGGAGATCAGTCCAGACACCTCCTCGTCTTTCAAGTACAAAATAATGCAGTTCGCCTCAAAGCAGCTCGTGTATTGTTACGTATGGGAAGTATAATATATCTAACTAATTTGAAAATAGAAAGCAAACATTGATTCAATAGGGAAAAAAACGTGGTCAGAGTAGTTTTTTTCTGTAAAAGAATGAAATGGTTTGCAGTTTAGTAAAATATATGAAAAAATAATTTTGTAAAATGAAAGAATTTTATTTTTTTTATATGAAGAGCCCCAAGACGTATGTATGCCAAGGAATTTTTTTATAGGAATTATATAATATTGATGATTAATTAGATAAAACAGAATTTTGTGGTGGGAAGAAAATCACATGAAATCGTCACTGAAATGTTTCTTATTTACGTGATGCATGTTAGATGAATTACTCAGATTTAATATTAAAATATATTTCGCATCTCACAGAACATGAGCTAAACAGCAAGTCACAAAACAGCTTATGAAATCGTTCAGTAAACTTCTAAGTTACACAAGTTTTTTTTTGGTTATGATGAGACTAAGGTCTTTTGAATCGATTCCGCTGACTCTTTTGTCATGGAAAATAAATAAAAAAAATGATAATTAAAAATATCATTTATTGCTTTTAAAAAGTTTCTAACAAAAGTAGTAAAGTATGTCTTAGGCGTCTATGAATTATTTTCAGGACTTTCATTGTTTAAAATCTTTTCCAACATCTCTTTTTAATGTGGAAGGGAAAAAAAATGATTTATTCACTTTGCTAATATTCAGAAGATTTTAATCTAAATCTTTCATTTTTAAAATCTTTTTCCAACATCTCACTTCAACTTGGAAGAAAAAAAATTATTCGTTCACTTTTTTAACATTCAGACGATTTTTACCCAAATCTTTCATTTTTCAAACATTCCAAAAAACATTTATTCAAAAAATTTTGCCACATTTAATCTTTTATAAAGAGCCTACATACGATTCTTCACCACTGCTTCCAACTTAATCTCCAAAAGAAGTTTTTTTCTCTTTCATATCCTTCATCATTCCTCCCTTTCAACTTTATTCTGACATAATCTCTCCAGAGCACTTACCGCGAAATCTCGCGAAAACCTTATCGGAATTCTAATAAACCCGTTTTTCAATCCGATTGGCAGGAGGGGGGGGGGAAGCTCCAAAATTAATAACAAACTGCAAAATTCTCTCTCTGACTTTTCACATCCCTCTCAACCCACCGATCGATCCCTCGTCATCCCCATCCTCCCGGAAGTCATCCTCGGAAAAACGGAAGTTATGACGTCACTGGATCGAAGTCGCGGACTCTTTATCTACGAGTCCACAAATCAATTACTGCGCCGCGCGAAGGCCGGAAGTCAGTGATGAGGTTCGAATTGCTGTGGGCACGGAAGAGAAGGGAAGACACTCCGCTTCGTTAAAAAGAAGCAAAAATTTATCACTCGAAGCAAAATTTCATTGATTTTTCGGTTAATTCTCATTTGGAATGATAATTGGACTTGGAATCATTTGCATAAGAGTAATTGGGCTGTCTTAAGCTAGTTCGTTCGAAAGCAATTCATTGTAAATTACTCTATAAACTAAAATTGAAAAGCAGACTTGGATCGATATTTCATTATAGATTTTATGAAGAATTCATCTTATTATCAGAACTTACTGCTGAAATTTATTACATTTCTTCTTTAGTCAGTTAAAAGTTTGAATTCCAAATATCTCATGAAGAAATATTCGCAGAATTTCTAAGGAGTTTTTTTTTCTTTCTTTCTTTATAAATTTATTTATATTGGGTGATAGAATGTTATATATAATAGACTCAAAGTTGATTAATCAAATTGTTCCATCTGTAATAAATTGATCGTCAATTTATTAATAAATTTTAAGATGTGATTCATTTATTTTGATTAATACTCAAATATAAGTTAAAAGGAAATATTTTTTATTTTTGCGTCTGTTTAATTTCAACAAAATTAACTTCTTTCTGTTGTGGTTACGGTTCTTGACAACTTATTTTTTTCATTTCGAATTTCGTTTTGAACTATTTAGCTGGAGAATCCTCATCTCATCGTGGCATTCCACTTTGATATTCCATTGCCATCAGTTCATGCAACTAAGTCAATACGTGGCTATAAATTATGATTCTAACTCATACTCTTCTGTCAGTTTTGTGAAATATTCTTTATTTGAACAAGTATTATTGTCTAAATAAGGAACAATTTCTCCAAAATGTTCATTTCTTGATTTGTTCTTGTTCTGAACTAATCCTTAATATATATTTATCGAATAAATGTGAATTGTAACTAGTATCTATACATGTTCAATAATCCTGAATATCAAATTTCTCTGATTAATTGACGGTGGTAATGCTGATTTAAACAAGAGCCTGTACTTATATCTGATATTTAAGATAGAATGTGAACGAATATTATTACCACATTGAATACTTAAATACATTTTATTTAATTTTTCTTTACAAAACGTAGACAATTAAAGTAAAAAAAATGCAGATTTTTTAAAATTTTTCAGGGAGTGTTTTTTGCCATTTTCAATCTGTTTCTCTGCCTTTATTGTGACAGTGTTCGTAATTCGGCCTTTACCTTCCATTTTCAGCTTTTTAACCATCCCCAGAACATGTTTCCTAAGTTAATGGGATGATCCAAGTGAAAGACGTGACACACTCAGTTAATTATCAACAGAGCTGATCTGATTAAAGTGCAGGGGAATATTTCCGGGAGAAGGAAATTCACTGACACTGTTTGCGAGTAAATCTCATTTACAGTCTTTTAGAAAATGCGTAAATGTTTATACGGTGGGAGGCCTAGATTGAGTTACCAGGAAGATTTACATACATGATTTTCTTTGAAAATTACCAAAAGGAGAGTAATTCCTCCTCCTTAAATTTTTGATTCAGCCATTAATTGAATATGTATTCGCATTTTAGTCATCGAAAATCATTAGGTATAAAACTTTTTCCTGTATGAAAATATTTTGATTTTCTAGATTAAATTAAATTAAACTAGAGAGATAAAAGTTATATGAGTCTAGAAGCGAAATATGCATCAGTAAATTTCATTCATGAAGGAAAAAATTTTTAAAAAATCTAATTTTGTTTTTAAATTTAATTTTATCGTTATGATTTTAGCTATTTGTTTATAATTTATTAAATCTCAGTGTTATAATTTTTTTTCTTCGTGTTTACAAGCATCAAATTGACTGAGAAGATTACTAAGAAGCAAGTTAAATTGTTTATTATAATCCCTAAAAAATGCAGTTACAGAAAATAAAGGCTATTTGATAAAGTGATTAAAACGATGTGCAGAAATACATCTTTGTGCATTAATAGACATCCACTATAACAGAATATCGAAAGCAAGAAAATCAATATTTATAAATGTCCAGTCTGAATCAATCGACAATATTAATTTAGTTTTCATAATTTTCTTTTGAACTACCTTACAAAATAAAAATAATTAAACGAACAAGCAGTAAAATGTAGAAATTGCTTTTATTTATAATTTTGACTAGAAAAGTGAAACAAATTTATGATTCTGAGAAAATCTGAGTATTTTGAAAGAATATTTATATAACAGCAAAATTTCATCCTCGGCTCTTGAAAGTTGTGCTTCAAGCATGAAACGAGGTCTTAACAAACCGAATAAAGAAATGGGCGGTACAAACATTGAAATTTTCTTAAGAAAATATAGTTCATGCTGATTTTAAATCATATTTTCTTCAACATTTCATGGCCACACTTTTAGGGAAGAAGAAGAATTTGAAAAAAAAAATCTACAAATTAATTGTAAAAATAGTAATTAAATAAACAGCATTCACTTTATCAGATCTTGAATCTTTGATGAAAGATTTAACTAAAAACTCAAACTCAGAAGTTGGTAAAAATAAATAAATTCCACGTTCTTGATACGGAAGTCTTAAGAAAAAATTTGACTAATAAAATCATTTCTACAATGACTTTCTATAATTCCAATCTACACATCTTTTAGAACAGATTGTCATCTACATCCACACTCAGCGACGACCATGTCTTCGTAGTCGTATTTGTAAGTGACTGTGCCATCGTCATCCACGTACAGGATGGATATAGGTGCTAATTTGATGGGGACACAGCAAGCCCTTGACACTTGTTTTGGTTCCAAACTGTGCATCAGAGTTTGGATGATAGCATGCTTTGTAGGAGCCAGGTGAGCACTCATAGGGAAGGAGCATTTGCCTGTACATTCAAATGCCTGCAATGCAAATCAGTTATTAAAAAGCTAATATCTATTTTAATTTGTTCCACATTTTTAAAAATATAATTTTTATTCATTTCTTAACTTACTACTATCTTGGAATTTTAAGCAATTCTGTATCTTTTCCTTGTACGTTAGCCTGTTATCAATACAATATTTTAATATTTTTAGAACTGAATCATCAATTGATTAATTTATTTAATTTTTATTCAATATGACAGGCACCAATTAGTTGTGAATTAAAAAATTTGATTTCAAGATCCTATAATACTTCTAATTATTGAATTATACAATATACTGAAGACTATCAAATAGAAAATAATGAAAATAAAAAATATATATATATAAAAATGCAATTTTTTGGGGGGGGGGAATTTAAAAAAAATCTTTTTCAAAATAGGGAGATTAGACAAAATTTTAAAGAGTGAGGCTTTGAAAATAATGCCTTCAGTCACAATGCCTAGCATAAGAAAGAAAATTTCTGGACATGCCTTAAAAATTCAAGATATATTATGACTGTAATTAAAATTTCCAATTATGTAAGAATATTTTTATTATGGAATTCATTTTTAATAATATTTTTATATTCCCAGATTTATGAAGAAAAATTTTATTTTTTTTATACAGTAATAAAATTGTATGTTTTAAAATTTATTTTTTAATAATTTGCTTAACATTGGCTTTAAAAAAGAATTGCACATTAAAAAAACGGATTATACTTTATTAACTGCTTGTAAATATTTTTTCTTGATGTATGTTTAAATAGTACAACTATTAAATGAAGTTAAATGAGTTTAAATTACTCATTGCAATGATTTGCTTTTGTTTTTTTTTATTTTATTGCAATCGTAGAATCTTTTCTGAAAAAAAAATGTTCTAATCAGTCATCCAAAACCTAAGAATTTTGGTAGAAAGGGGGCTGATCCTTGTCAAACTAAAGTGATGGCATATTGAAGGAATTTGGAGACTTCTCCCGAAAACGAAAATGTTGAAATTATTAGAGTTTTCTTGTTAAAATAAAGTATATAGGAAGATCCCTTTTTTTTTTTTTTTTCCTATTTGGCATAAATGTATTTTGATATTTTGAAAGCAGTAAATAATAAAAATATATAGAAAAACAATTTTAATTTATAAATACTTCGCTAATATTTATAAATAATCACCTTAATTAAAATATTTTTATCAAATCACAAATAATTTTTTATATACATGCTTTGTTTCAATTCTGAATTCAGGGTCATAAAAAAAACTAAAAACTTTCTGACCAGAAACTGTAATTATCATATGATAATCTAAAATACTGTTAAGGTATTGTAAGATGATGTAATTATTCAATATATAACATAAAAATGTTCGACATTATCCGTGTATAATTAAAAAATAAGTTGGGCATGGTAAAAAGTTTTGAAAAAGGTGTTAAAGTATCAAATCATAATAGTGTTCTAATACAATGATGCTCAACCTCGAGTAAGAGAGAGGCACAAGCGATACGCAAATATGAAAGTTGAACAGTATTGTTATTAAGCTTGTTGAATTTTTCACCTCACAACTGACAATGGGATTTAGGACACTTTGCGTAAAAATATGGTGAATACATATAATTTCAAAACTGTAATAAAAATTTTTAAGACTTTTTTTTTGTTTTTATTGCATTTTATTGCATATGTAAGTTGAGTATTAAAATTTTTAATAATACTAAATATTGAATAGATCTTTTGTAGGCACCTACTATTAAAGCATATAAATTTTGTTTTTATCTCTAAACAAGCATTGCACTAATTTGGTTTCTCATATAACCTTTCATTTCAGTGCGTTTTAAGTGAAAGCTTAACAGAAAAGCAATCATTGCACAAGAATGCCAATGACCTTGGCTTGATAAAAATACTAAGCAAAACGAGATTTTGCATTACATCTCTAATAATAATAAAAATGAATGCGTGCGTTGGCATTCTACAGATCAGAACGTTTGATTAGAACTTCCGAACTTGGCAATTATATACTTTGGAAGGAGGAAATATGCGTCTTGGAGCATTTTTTTTTATTTTACTTTTATTAATCAAGAATTTCCTTTTATCATTTTACTGCAGTAACTTCTAAAAATATAACAGCACAAAAAAGCTTTTTACAACATCTTAAAATTTAAAAAGTTATAGTTTTAATTGTAACAACTTTTTTAGGTTTATTTCCCAGTGTTATATTTAATTTTTGAAATGAAGCTTAAGTCGCATTTTTGTTGCGATTAATACTTTATTCTGACTTTTTTCCATTCTTAGTGACCAAGATATGAAGACTCGGCTCATTTTCCCATATTAAATATGTTTCTATAAAAGATAAGTGTCTAATAAAATTTTTGAAATTGTGTTGTACTGACTATTAAGGATTAACTTCAGAATCAAAACAAATACAGGAAATTTTTGACACTCACCTTTTTAAATATTGCTGATATTTTTCCTGTGATATAAATGGGTGTATAAAGACATAGACGAAAAATTAGTGAAACGCATAGCACAATGAACAGAATGGTACGAGGCTTCTAAAATAATGTGAGTCTAACAAAACATTTTTCTGAAGAAGCTATTAAAACAAAGTAACACAATATATTTAATTGAAATTTTTAGGAATCATCAATTTCAGCGAACCAACGGCCGCCAAAGATGTTTAGATTTGTAATATTGAACATGCATAATTTTCTGTGTAATTTGGTATATTTTAAACAATATTTTGATCAATGAATATAGGTTTTGCTTTTAAAATGCTTTATTTTATATGAACATTTTTGCTAAAGTGGCAGTCTTCTAATCTCGTATCTGCCAGTTACTGTTAATCTACAGCATTTAAAAATAAATCAGAGGCCTGATCTCCTCACAATTTTCTCACGTACTCTCTAATAAAAGTGTTATTTCCAGAGAAGCCTTGCATGACTTTGGAGTAAAAGAGTTACGAAATATGAAACTTTAGCGTGAATTTAGCATTTTTGCTGAATATATTGTATGATCCTTACGAATTTTTTTTGTGATAAAAAAAGTCTGAAAAATTAATTTCGGCTTCAAACATGTTCTTCCAAATCAGTTGGAACAAAAAAATTTCCAGCTGATACTCAGGCGAAGTTTGGTACATTTAAGACTTTGCACTTTTGAGCCGTCGCATTTACATGTTTATGAAAGTACAAAGCGATAGACAGTCAACCCCTTGTTTAATTTAGCGAATATATATTTTATAGATGGCTACACTATAGATGTCAAATCTGTATACCGAATTTTATCTATCTAACTCTCTTCATTTAGTAGCTATTGAATTAATTTACATTCGAGAAAATGGACAGTCAAACTTCCTCCGAATGGATTTTACACAAAATTTGATAGAATTTTATAAATTTAGTGTAAAGATCGTATGCCAAATTTTATCCGTTGTGTTGTTGTTGTACTTGCTATAGACATGCACATTGTGTTTTTGGGTTATCTGTGTCACAGACAGACAGATATATAAACATTTTTACAATTCAGAAAGGTCTAACAAGTAAATATTCGTCAAAATCTTGTGTTCAAATTTTTTTTTTTTTTTGAAGATTACAATACTTTCTCAATACTTCCTGTGCTAGAAAGTAAAAAAATAGAAGACTGATCGAACTTTTGGATTCTGAATCCAATCCCCTTATTCCCCTGGACACCTGTAATTCGTCTAACTAATGCCTTTTCTCGCCTGTGTGAGTGAGAGTGCGTCGTTGCGACCCAAGACCGAGAGCAAGCGGGACCTGTTACCTCGTAGCTGGGAGGCGCAATAATCCACTGATCGTAATTGATGGCGGCAAAGTTGACGTGCATCGGTTTCCTTCTGCAGGGGTTCTTCTTCCTCTTGAGCTTCCCCTTGCGGATTCTGCCCAGCTCCTCCACGATGTAATTGCTTTGCTCCTCCACCTCCTCGTCTTCGTCCTCGCTGTTGCTCCTCTTCCACCTTCCACCGTCTGAAACACAATTTTAGACAGATCAACCACGCAGCCATCCCTTAGGAGACGAAAATCTACTAGGTTTTATTTTCTTTCGATTACTTTCAGAGTAAGTGAGAAATGAAGAAATACGTGTTATAGATGAGAAACATATCGAATTATTTATCTCCAGAGACTGGAATTATTACAATTGGGAAAATAAGTATTTGAAATTTCATAGTTCGTATTTGCTAGAAGAGGCATCATTTCTCCCTAAAAAAATGCGTTTCTAAGAGTTTATCAAAATATTGTTCTTGTGGTTAGATCCTGAAAAGGAATTAAGTAAACGCATAAATTACGTGCAGTGACTACTGTATTTTGAACGAAGTGCATGTACTTATAGGTTCTAAATCTTCAAGAGATGACAATTATTTTATTTTATCCCTATCAAGCAATTGATTTGAATCTAAATTTAAAGTTTGCCTCAAGATGCTCTTTATTCTGTAAGGAATACGGTGTTAATAACATCTTATATCTCGCGCATACATCCGACCATTTTTCTTTCGCTGCATTCTTTGCACCTACATTCGTACTCAACATAAACTGAAGTTCTGCCTTTAGTTAAAAATATTACATGGATGTAATCAGAGATCACAAAATACATTTAATCTATTTGCGTCCATATATTGAATAATATGCACACAACGATAGTCAAATCATGAACATTATTTAAGCAGAAGCTTGTGGTTTATAAATGCTAGAATAATTGTAAGCATAATGGAAACAAAGTGAGGGGATCTAAATAGATGGTAGATAAGAACATGATCAGCTATATTCGACAAAGTGTTCATATTATCCTAGTATTTTTATAATTTATATATATAGATATATATATTTGCATATTTATTGGATCTTTATGCGAATAGCATTTTAAAAATCTATCTGCTTAGATCCCCTTTCAGATTGGCAAGTCCTGAATCCACTACTGACTTATGAAGTATATTGAGGCTTTTGAAATTATTTGAAGTTGCATTGAACTTTCAGCTTGAAATTCATTCTTATAAATCTTCAATTTATCGAATTCAGACTAATATAATGGAGCAATTAATACACAAAGTTACTGAATTGTTGAATAAGGCTGTTTCTGGGTAAAACCCTCGGAATAAAATGAAAGAGGGGAAAATTTTGATTTCAGGTTATTCGCCTCATTATGGGTGATGCTCAGCCAACAGAAAACGTTAAAAGATAGCCAACGGAAGAATGAGTAATAAAGTTCTTGCTGAAAACTCAGCATGTCGTATCTGACACTGAATGCCTAAGAATTTGAAAAATATAGATGTGCTTCAATACTTCTGCAAAAGATTTTACAAAAATGAGATAAACACAAATTACTCCTTCACAGTGAGATTGTTCCTTTCCCCAACCTTTTCGTCCTCGTTCCTCTGGCGACGATAGTCTACAATACAATTTTGTATTGATCTATCAAACTGTCCCCGGGGAAGTAAAAATCTATCGGTCTTTCTTTCGATTACTTTTAAGGAAGTGAGAATTCTTTGAGATTAAAAGAAGAAATGGGAGTAGTTTTATCCTCTTTTCCGTTTAGTGTTTGGTTTGGGAAAAAGATAAAGCAAAAAGTAAATATGATATCTACTAGTTCAATATACAGGTTCTGAAACAAAAAAAAACTGGAATTATTTTATTCCAGATAAAAGAAAAGTAATTGCAATTGATACCAGTTCCTTCAATTATTTTATCCCATAGATAAAATTTTCAAATGTAATGTCGACATGGTTAGTGTCAATGCATCGAGTGGTATTAAATGCAATTGTATACATACTCATAATTTTGAAGCTTTTCTCTTTGTACTTTTTTAACTATCTCTGAAAATACTTTCTAGGAAATAGTATACTCTGACCCATTATTATTAGAGCATTACGAAATTATTTTTATAAAATATTCGTAATTATCCAGATTTTACATTTATATGTATACAAATATTTTATCCCATAGATAAAATTTTCAAATGCAATGTGTGTGTGTGTGTGTGTGTCTGTGTGAACATGTTTTAGCAGTTGCATGGTTGAATAGAAGAAATTTTTGAAATTTTAATATCGCTTTATTTTACTACGGGAGGCATTTTATGTACAAGAAGCGATGATAAAATTGACGTCCGTTTATACCACGATACAAGTGCAAAAGAGGTCGAAACTTTTCAGAGATTTTACTATGACATTTTGATAGGAATTTCTTTGACACGTTTAGGAAAGGGAATCTTCGGTATCTTTGAAAAAATGTTGTAAGTATTAGGGATTTTAATTCCTTCTCTCAGAGCGTCAGAAAATGCTGAAGTAGGCAGTTTTATAGAGTACATGTAAAATTAATTAAATAAAAAAATGGGAATTGGATCAGGAAAAAAGAGACCATTTTAGAATGAAGTTAATATGGGCTAAATTAAGATAAAAATTAGGAAATTAATTAGGATGTAAATTAGATTAAGAGATATTATTACATATATACATAATTTAATTAAAGTATACAATATCTAAAGAAAAATGCATGCTATCTTTAAAAATAATTTTAGTTAAAAACACCATAAAAATGTAGTATTACCTGACTCCTGAGATAATGATAATTCAGGAGCTCTTTCCTCTAACGATCTTCTCATTCTTGTTAAAATTTTATCTTCAGAAACAGCTTCAACTGTTTTAGACAGGACGAGGAGTTGTGGGCCTTCTGGAGTTCCATCATCTAGCACAAACAGATCGAGGAATACATCTGGAAGGGATATTGTTAGAAGCAATTGCTTTGCTTCTGATTGCAAAGCTTTTTCAAACACATTTGTGACATCCACGGTGAATAAAAATTCCTTGCTAGGATTGACCATTTTTGAATATAATAAAACAGGTGAGTTTTCTGATATTGAATATGTTTCTATGGCTTTAGAATCTGGAAGAAAGATTAAGAAGTAGATGAAATTTCGATACTTTTATTATATGTCAAAAAATGCACAATAATATTTCATAAAATTTGCACTAAACCGGCTATGATTAAATGCAGTTAAACTATATGATTCATCAGGTGATGATTCAGAAATGCAAAGTATTTTTAACCCTTCGCACTAGGTTGGTTAACCCTTCGCACTAGAGAAAAGCAAGCCGATGCTTAATTGTTTACCTAATGCAAAGACTTATTTATTGCTCCGAAAAATAAATATATGTAATTGTTTTATGTGGAATTCTCCCGTTTAATTAATTTGAAACTTCTTACTACTTTGCAAGTATTTTTAACAATCAAAAGTAAATAAGTAAATAAAATGTCAAAATGATACACCGTCTTGAATGGTAAGTGAGAGTCACCATCCGAGTACAAAGGGTTAAAATTTAACATTTCATATTACATGGAATAGAAAGAATTCCCGACTAGACAAAAGAAATGAAAATGACACCCAGTTTTTTCAATCGATAATTTATTAGTACAGTTTATATTTTAAACCATTGGATGGTTTTGCAATTGAAGTTTTTGAATGTGTTTGTATTGTTGTAAAAAAAAATTACGATTGATTATGCTGTGCCAAACGGTTGAATTTAAAGAATTCTAAAAGTGGATTATTTTGACCAATAATTTTTTTTTTCAAAAATACAAATAAACATGAGCGCGAAATTTGTGATGAGTTATAATGTATTATGATTTATTTAAAAAATTCTAAAAGTGGATTGTTTTGTCCGATAACTTTGTTTTTCAAACATACAAACATGAGCCCCAACAATCAGCTTAAAATTTGCTATGAGCTGTAATGTGTTATGGTTTATTAAAATAAATTCTAAAAGTGGATAATTTTGTTCGATAATTTTTTTTCAAAAATACAAGTAAACATGAGTGTGAACAATCAGCTTAAATTTTATTATGTGGCCGAAATTTGTTTCTTTGCATCAAAATATAAAACCGCAAAATCAATTGCTTACAGTTGTAACACCAAAGATTAATTCAAGAAAAAAATAATTTTTTTCGAATAGATCTATGAATATATTTCTTAAAATTCGTTGATGGTGTTAGTAAATTAAAGTAAGAAAACAGTCAAAAATTATTTTAAATAATTTTTTCAGTAAAATAGCATTTATTAATAGCTTTATAATTTGGAAGAAAGATTAAGAAGTAGCTGAAACTTCAAAACTTTTACAATATGTCAAAGAAAAAGCATAATAACATTTCATAAAATTTGCATAAAACGAGTTACGATTAAATGCAATTAAATTATATGATTTATCATGTACAAAATAATTCAGAATTGCAAAGTAACTTTAAAATTCAACATTTCGTAAACACATAGAACAAAAAGAACTGCCGTCTATATAAAAGAAATGAAAAATGACACTTATTTTTTTCAATCATTCATTTATTAGTAGAGCAATTTAAATTTTAAACCACTAGATGGTTTGGCAATTGATGCATTTGAGTTTAATTGTATTTTTCAAAAAGTAACGATTGACTCTGCGGTGCCAAAGAGTTGATTTTTAAAAAAATTCTAAAAATGGATAATTTTGTCCGGTAATTTTTTTTTTCAAAAATACAAATAAACATGAGCATGAACAGTCAGCTTCAAATTGGTTATGCAGCTTTAATGTGCTACTTTGAATCAAAATAAAAAAAATTGAAAAATTAACGATTTAACGATAACGAAAATTCCAAAAAATAACGATATTCTGTGCCTAATGGTTGATTAGAAAAAATCTAAAAGTGGATAGTTTTGTTCGATATTTTTTTTCAAAAATTACAATTAAATTTGGACATGAATAATCAGGCTCAAATTTGTTACGTGACTGTAATGTGCTACTTTGCATCAAAATATAAGACCGAAAAATTAGTTGCTTACAGTTGTAACACAAGAGATTAATTCAAGGGAAAAAAATTTCGAATAGATCAATGAATATATCTATTTCTTAAAATTCATCGATGTTATTAATAAATAAAAGCAAGAAAAAAGCTCCAAATTCTTTTAATAATTTTTTGTTTGGCAAAATAGTATTTATTACCAAAAAATTGTATGTTTTGTTTGTCGACTTTGTTGAATTTTATTAGTTTTAAGAATTCAAAGTAAACCATATATTTTCTTCACTTACTGCAACTAAAAATCTCATGTTATTTAAATACCCGAAAGAGCGGAGCGGGTAATACTCCCAGAGGTCTTCATGCTTCCCAGCTGCCTAATATCATGTCTTTTATATTTTCTAAAACATTCAGCGTAATGAGCTGGAAAGCTAATCAATCATAGTACGAAAACTTTCTTCTGAATAAACTAAAGCACCAGCTGTGCAATCAAATATTTCGATAGCATGGCTTGCCTCTTCTAAACTTGATCAGTTGCCATGGAGAGCAATTTTCAAAAATAATCCTAACGTAACAGCGCTTGTTTAGGGGTGGGCTCACCGAAAATATTATTTCGAAAATTGTAGTTGATGCGTAAGAAACTGCATAGTCGACCACTTTTGAAGATGTCTGGCGCCTGTCTGCTTCTGAAACGCCATGAAATCTCCTTCAAGTAGCTTTATTTATGAATAAATAAAGGGTTAGTGAACTATATGAAGAGATTTTTAAATGTTTGATTGAAAAATACATTTTATGAAATGCGTAGAAAAAAATGAACATTTATTTTCCATGCAAACTTTTATTTAATTTGACTTACTTCATGTTTGTAATAAAGGAGTTTTGCAATTTTTTGTTTAAATTTTGCACAGTTGTGTATTCCAGATGGTGATTTAATATCTTTAGAACTTAATTAATCAATCACTTGAATCGAATGAGATTTTGATTCCACGTCATTTTAATTAGAATTTTATTTGGTGTCACCTAACGGAGAAATTCCAAAATGATTCTATAAAATTTATGTTTATGATCCATGTACTGGATTATAACATAATATTTAAATTCAATCCATGGATCAATATATTTAAATTAAAAAAATTGAAAATAATAAAAAATAATGTTACATTTTATTATTGTGATTAACAATTTTGTTTTAAAATACTTAATTTTTAATTTTTTTAAAAAGTGTTCTATTTTTTAACATAGCTGGAAATACGTAAAATACTCTAAAGCAATTGAGACAAAATGAATAGACTAAGAAAATATTTCTTACAAATTTATTAAAGACTAAAACAATATAATTAATAAATATATATTATTAAATATACTTAAGAATATAATACTTATTATATTATTAAAATTCATTTTGCTTTGACCATTTCAATGAATGCTTCAAGCTTTTGTGATTTTTCATTTGGTCTCCATATTTTTAATAAATAAATATTTTCGATTTTTTAGAATACTAATGAAATCTAGTTTTTAAAGAATTTTTATTTTTTAAATACTCGAATTAATGAGTCATTACTCAATGAATTTTTTTAATTTTCAATCGCTTGTGCCAGTTTGAAAAAATGTACCAAAATCATCCAAAATGTACCAAATGTACCCAAAAATGTACCATCTTTTTTGCTTAAGAATTTCACATCCGAAATTTCTTTTTTTCTTTGTATAGAATATGACTACATTGTTTTACAGATTGTGTAATTTATTTGAAAATTGCTAATCTCAATAAATTGCTAACTAAAACTAATCTCAATAAATTTCATTATTTAATAAATTTAAAATTTTTAAATACAATAAAATAAGGTTAGTCACATTTCTGTGATGGTAAAGGACCATATTACTATAAAATCTCTACATTATTAGCTTTAATATTTAAAATTTTATATGGGGCATCAAATGGGGCATCAAATTAATGAAACACAATTTATAATTGAAAGATGAAATTTACAAAAACCTTCCATACGATATATGTGACTACGTTTGGGATAATTTTTTTATTGAAAAACGTTGCAAAATAATTATATTTTTAAATATTTGCATTAAAAATGTTTTTAAAAACATCTATGAAATCAAAATATACCAGTTATGTGGCCAAAGCTTTTTAAAAATTGAATAAAAGGGCCTTGTTTGACTAAAAATCTTCTAGTTTAGAGTTTTATCAAATGATTTGCTTAAAATTTTCCAGATAGCTTAAGAAATATATTATCTAAACTTTCCTGAACTAAAAAACTAAACTGTATTTTTATCCATTACCTAAATATTGGGGTTCAATTAATAAATAACACGAATTTTTCAATTTTTTTCACATTGTAAAGCACTAAAAAATATATAATATTTATAAATGAAGTGATTACTTAATCTCTAGTTCAAAAATTGGTGAGTACATTGAGAAATTATTATAGAACAAAATATCTGCATTAAATTTTAAATTATGAAGAGAAATTCTATCAAAGATTAGAATTTCGGCAAATAGCATCTAAACATGAAAAATAGCATTAAAAAGTATGTAAATGCAAATATAAAAATCAATATAACTTCCCAAACAGTAGTCGTAGAAACTTACTTAATCCATGTGCCTTATTGGCCGGTCAGAATAGCCATTTGTGGTTTGTGGTTGCAAGCGGAAGTGTAGAATGTCAAGCAGTCAATTCCTTGACAGATTTGGTTTCAAATTCGATATCTTTAACTTGTCTTTATCTTTATACTTGTATATCAAATTTTACCTATCTAACTCTTTATATTTTGCAGTTATCGTGTACACATGTAGGCGGACATTCAGAATGAATGTAAGAATGAATTTTGTTCAAAATTGTAATTGATAGACATTAAAAATTTAGCGAACAATCCATACCAAATTTCAATTATCTAACTCTAAGAGTTTTTGAGTTATCGTGTTCACAACCGGAAAAAATGACAAACAGTCATATATTATTTTTTTTTTTTTTTAACTTAGAGATGTCTGAAAAGTGAAGATTCGTCAAATTCTCGGGTTTGAATTCTTTGACGATTTCGATACACATTTCGTATACGAAATATACGAGAATTTAATAACAAAGGCTAATTTTCAATTTTGCCTATTATTTTAGTTCCCAGCAGTAGCAAATTCATACGATTTGGCTAAATTGTACATTGTCGTTGAACAATGTGGTAACTGTAAAATGAACAGATGTTCTGCAATATTATTTCATCGTTTATTTGCCTCGGCTTCCAGAAATAAAAGTAAATTTTTGATTTTAAATAAATAGAACGGCTCAGACTTAAGTTCAGGAAATCTGGCAATTTCATTAAATGGTATATTTTGGAATATTGCTTCTGAGAAAATGATTTTAACTATATCATCTAGCTAGTTAATAATTATATAATCTAGTTCGCTTAGTTAAAAGTTTAAATATTAAAAATTAAAAAGAAACTTATTTTAATGTATTAATAACTTTAAATATTATAATATTCTTTTTCAATTATTTAAAACTTTCCTTTCGAAATTCCACGCATTATTTGAAATTAAAGTTTTGTTACATTTTAGAATTATCGCAAAAATTATTACTTACCCAAAATTTTAAGGCTGGCTTTCGGCATTATCTGTATCCGTAACTGGGCAAACAGTTCTTTCTCTGATTGGGGAAAATGCGACACGTTAAATAATAAGTGATGGAGTTTGTATTCCTTGTCACTTGCAATATTTAGTTCGTTTGAATAGCTCTTTATATTATTCAAATTACCTAGAAAGTAAAAAAATTAATCATTAATAAATATAGAACAATTTTTCTTACGAATCAACCCAAATGATTATGTAAATATTTTTCATTTTGTAAAAGTGACAATATTTGGAATTCAATATTTCACAAAAAAAAAGATTAATATCAAAGAGAATTACAACAAATATCAATTTTCGTTCAAGCATACAACAGATTCTCATTATTCAACTTCCTTTTTAACAAGTATCACATTAAAATTAATTAAAAATTTCGGAAACGTTTTCTAAAATTTTCGCTATTATTAAAAGATTAAATAGTTATGTTGATATTTGTTTCGCTATATATATAGCGTGTAAAGATTAGACGACCAAATGGCACCTGCGTATCTATGCATTTTATGTTGTTAGTACTTTAACTATGATCGTATAGTTCAATTCCCACCCTATCTTCCGAGTCACTGAATGACCAGTAATGACAGTTACAAAAGAATCACCACAGAACCATGCACTAACTTCTTTCATAGTGCAGTAATCAGAAATGTACCTAACACAACCATGTTAAACAATCAATGTATTATACACTCAATTGGAGAGAGAACCAGCATATTGAGCAGAATGATTTCTCATCCATACTCTCATCGTGTACCCCAAGAGATAAAATCAATTTGGATCCTTCAATACAAAACATTCACAAAGGGATATGTGTTGAATAATAAATGAATAATGAAATAGTCCAACATGTAATCAAAGACAAGGAAGAAGTTGTAGAATAGTTCAGTAAGACCTGTGTTAAAGTAATATATTAGGATAAATAAAATGTTATTGGAGTAGTTTTGACAAAAGTTGAATAGTTAGAAAAAGTTTCAAAAACAAGTGTGGTGCTTTCAATGAAATTGCTTGATATAGCAGTTAAGAAACATCTATTTTCTGGTAGGAAATTTACTATCACGAACTTTTAAAATGATAATATTTTTAGGCTGATGTATTTTCAGTAAACTGCTTGATATAATACCTGTACAACGCACAAAATGCAACTCTCTACATGACCGACTATTGAACTTAGAGCCATAAAGCTTCTTGGAAAGTAGATTCTAAGAAATGGTTTTTTAAGATTTTAATTGGAATTTTAATTTATTAAAAATCAACTGAAATGTAAATGTTTAAACGTTTGTACAATTTTACTCGACCGGTTAAAAGCAATTAGAAACATTTTAAATCAATTGAAAATGCATATTTTCATTTTAGATATATTGCATGTTCTTTTCGTTCCATAAGAAGAAGAATTTTGACTATAATTTTTATATCATCGGATTGTCCAGAATTTAAAAAAATTAATCATCGGATTTAAAAAAAATAAAGAGAAAAAGACTTATTTTGTTATATCTTAATACAACCCAGGCTCTTCAAGTTTGATGGTTTAAAAATGAATATCCTTAATGAATATATTGAAAGATTCCACTGCATGTGCCAGTTATTTGTGAATATAAACTAAAATGAGTGAATAATGGAAATAAGAATATATTAGATGTACTGGGTTTTCAACTAAAAATATACTTACTTAGAGTATTAAAAAAAAATTAGCAGACATTAGAATAAGTGCTTGTATTTCTGCCGTGGGAAAAAGCATAATACAAAAAGTTCGAAAAATCGAAAAAGGAACAATGAAGGAAGATAAAAAAAAAAGACAATAGAATAAAAAATAATCCAATAATATAATTAATGGTACATATGTGCAGCTAACAATCGTTATAATTTTGATCTAAGAGCCAATTCAATGAATGCAGAAAAGGTAAAATGAAATAAAAATTTCCGTATTAAAAATGATTATATTTACCAGATGTTTCCTTTCTTCTGTTTTTTTTTTTAATTCTTGAGATCATTCTTTTTTTTTATTTCTTAAAATGCATTAGATGTCCTCAATTAAACGACCCTACTTTAAATTTGTCTACAGACGAAACTATTATTTAGAAAGCTATGAAATGTGACTTGGTCAAAATGTGATTTGCGTTTTTGCTTCTTTTTCTTCGTTCGTTTAAAAGTTTTGTTAGAAAGTTAGTAATGAGACCTCGTTAAGAGACCCTGTACATCGCAGTTGCTCGTGCAATTTAAGATCAATTTCGAAAGGGAACTCGAGTATCTGCATCGAAAGACATTTTGCCTGTTTAATGCTTTATCTTTCTCTTGTTAAAAGACAAATGACAACTTTTTTTATAAGTTTCAGTTGAGAGCAGTGATCTTGAGTATTTTCGATGGCAGTTGCTGTTGAAAGCTAACCAAGAGTGTTTTAAAGTGCTTTAATTAAAGTTTAAAGTTCATTTTAGAGATTATGTAATTTAATGAATATGAATTACAGCGTTAGAGTGCTCTATGGATAAAAAGGTAGTGAAATCTAAATAAAAACCGAATTCATTGAAAAAAAACATCATTCGGTGGCTTTTTTTTTTTTTTTTTTTTGTTCGCTCAAACAAATTTTTTTAATTTTATTATATCCTACACAAAAATTCCTAATTTTCTAAACTATATTTTCATCTGTAGACAATTTTAAAATAGGATAGTTTATTATGAATTCCTTGTATATTATCAAGACTGGAAGTTCTTAAGATTCAGAATTAATGTTTAAGTTGCAGTAGGAACGTTTTATAAAATACACTGCAAAAATAGGCAGAATTTGAATTAATATGATTGATACACGCCATTCTATCGAAGTATGTAGAGCAAAATAGAATGGCGTAAGAATTCCTGCTAAAAAAATTACATTAAAGCATTAGCACTGACTAGCAATGGAGTCAAATCAAATCAAAGAAGTTATTAATAAATAATAGCGTGAAAAGACGAAACTAAATTGCTTATACAAAAATAAAAAGGAAGAACAATAATGATTCTGAACAAACTCCTGTTTTTAGTGAAATGAAAAACTATGCTCAATTTTCATCTTATTTCCTCCAAATTTCCATTCTCATATCTGAAAATATTAGTTTAAAATGAGGTTAATCGAAGCATCCGATTACATTCTATTATCTAACACTCCAGATTATATGATCTGGATTATTATATAGAGAGAAATATGATTATATGAGTTACAATTACTTTATCCCATTTCATGTCAGAATCCAAGTTTTTTCATACATTATTTCGAAATGAAAATAATATCACTATTCATGACCTGTTAAAAAAGATCAAGTTATTATATAATTTGATTTAATGGTACCATTATTTCAACCCATTTTGTTTCAAAGTCTTTTTTTTCATATATTATACGACGAGAGATAACAGGAAAATTCACAACTTTTTGGAGAAATTCACTGATCAAAATTTTCTATAATTTGAGTCGATGGCAACTTTCTACCAGAAGGAGAGATTTTGTAATGAAACAGCTAATAACAGATAAAAGCAGAACAAATAACTGGGTTCTATAAATTAAATTCTATTAAAGATTTCTTTAAATGATTCAAAAGATTAAAAGTTTCTAAACATTTTCTTTTTAATTCTTTGTAATAAAGTCATATTGGGAAATTTTCACTTTTTCTGCATCAAAAAAATTTCTGAAGCACAATGGCATCTCCACAAATTATATACTACCAATTGGTACATTTTCCAATTCGGTTTAAAATAATAACAGTTTTCTCACTTTTTGAGTCTGTATTAAGTTAAAAAATAAAGATAAAATACTTTCAGAAAGCACATAGGAAAAAAAGAAGCTTTTACAGAGATTCTAACATTATAATTTTTATGTTAAATTATTCATTTTTAATGATGGTGAAAATTTGCAGGTCTATTTATTTTTACTTTCATATATTTTGGAATTTTTGAAAAGTTGCAGATCAGATTAAAGACAAGAATTTAATTTTTATACCTATGTAGCTTGGTAGTTTTAATTTATTATGTTCAAAATGGGATCGTCAAGCTCTTTAATATCAAAAGCTCCAAAGTGATAGAACAATTTGAATAAATTAATATCTCAAAATTATTAACTGAGAACAGCATTATCAATAAAGTAGAAACTTACACCGCATATTAATTTATGTATATCTGCCTCAAAATTTGAAAATATAAAATGAAGTTATATGAAGACAGCTAAGCATAAAAATCACAAGGATTTTCAAAAAATTTTGCAAAAACAGAAAGCTTTTCCACTTACCAAAATAAAACCTTCATATTGCCCAAACCACAATATTGCCCATTCCTCCAAATCACCAAACCTCCTCCATATTGAGTTTTTTACTGTGTCAAACCACATGTTGAGTCAAAAAAAAAAAAAAAAAACTCAAATTTATGTCATTTTAACTAAATATGTTCTAAGGGATGACGAAGTAGCTGTTTTTTGCATTTTTGGACATATTTTTGATACATTATTTTTTTTAATTAAGTTTATTAATTCTGATATTTTTTCGCTTTTTTTTGTTAATATATGTATCTGAAGTTTAAATATTAAAGAACCAAATTATGTTTCAAAACTGAACACTACCTTCCCCTAAGAAGATCACTTACTAAGTATTCTAGAATGAAATTGTTACAGCTCATCATTTGTTAACTCCAAAGCTTTGCAAAGCCTGCTTAAATTTATACAAAATGATATTAAAAAAGCATATATTAATTTAACCTATGTGGGAGGTCCTCGAAATTTACACATCCTAATAAATATGCTATCCTCTCTCCGCTATATGAAAATTCTAAATCTTAGGCAAGACTGCAAACGCCATTAGGTCTCAGCTTTATTATTATTATTATGGGAGACAGGACAAACCGGAAACAAGACAACACAAATAGTGTCCCTCTACCTCCTTCTGAACCGTGTGTAAAATGACATGAATCTCGCGCATGAGTATTTAATGTGAAAAAAATACAAGAGGGATATGAATATACATTTGGAAACATTGTATACATTGAGTTGATTTTTTCTGACTAATTAAAATTAAAATTTCATACAGAATGACACTTTTAGTAATAAAATTTCATATAAACTTTTATTTATCTAGATCTTAGCGTTTCCGAGTTGTCATGTTTACACTTGAATAAAGAAACCTACAGACATTCTGCAATTGTTTGATGAATTTGGCTCAATGTTTGATTCAGATCTTCATTGTGGTTTTATTTATCAAATTCTATGTACTAAGTTTCATACATTTTTTTTAGTTATTGTGTTTATTTGAACTCAGGGGAAAAACAAACTTCCATTTCAAATTTTCTCATCAAACAATGAAGAATGTTTTTAAGTTACCCTGTTCAAAGACAGGTATAATTTAAAAAATATGTTTTTAAGATTTAGGTAGGTCTGAAACGCGCATTCGCCTCTTTGATAATATACAAAATATTCCTCTATAAAAAAAAGCCGGGATGTTTTTGTTTTCTTTTCGTTTTCATCACGCAATGACAGTCTTGATTGCAATCGTTTGAATGACACAGTTCTACATAATTTAAATCTCGACTTTTTCAATTAATTTCGAAAAATTTTATAATCAATTAATAAAATTTTTTATAATTCTATGTTCTGTATAATGTTAATATGTTTTTACTTAAGAACTTTTAATCAAATAACTGTTTTTTTGCACAAATTTTTATTACAAATTTAATTTTAAAAAAGTCCTTTCAATTATTTTCCTTCATTCCTTTATCTTATTTATAAAGACTTACACAACCGCAGTTAAACAATAAAAAAAATTCATAAAGTGTAAAATAAATGTTGGAATATTGTTATCACACTTATCTATAAGAAAAAGCATATAGTGCAATATTTTATAATTAATTTTTAACATTGATTATTCTTTGTATCTTATTTTTTAATTTCAGGCTCGTGAAAAGTTTTCAGTAGCGGAAAAAACATTTTCTAAAACTTTCCCATCATCTATTTTTTCCAATTCAGGCCATGAATTTCAAAGAAATTGTGCGGTATCCCTGCGCATGCACAACGGGTGAAACTAAGGATTGACGGAGATGACAAACTTTCAAAAAGTGATTGGTTTTTCTCGAAAAAAGAAAGGTATGCATTTTTTTTGTGTGTGTGCTTCTTTTAGGGAAAAAAAGCGCAAAAAGGAAAATTAGATTAAGTTATTGCTATTAAATTTTAAAATTTTATGGAATTTTTTTAAGTTTATAGAATTTATATGCTAAACAACAAGAAGGGTTGCAATTCCATATCATTTATATACGAACCCTTTACCCTTCCCTTTCTTTTACATATGAATGTCATTTATAACTTATGTCTATAAACAGTATCGTTACAATGTTTTGTAGTTATATATCATCGAATGGCATCAATTAAAACCTCCTAAAATTATTCAAAACATCTTCGTTTCCTTCTAGATGCTTGTTTTTAATATTTTGAAGTTTCCTAGCAGTAAAGCTCAGAAATTTTTATCGAAGAGGGCAATTTTGTTATCAATTTAAAATTTTTGTTAAATTACCTGTTCAATAACACCATTTTTTTCTCATTTCCTTAAGTGCTTTGCCTTTACAGCCAAAGTGAATACCAAATACCAGCCAACTGGATCCAAATGATTCGCTATGAAAATTCGTAATGCTTAATTTCAATGAAATTTCTTAAGATAGTTTTATGTTGATGATTTCATCCAAAAAAATATTTTTAAGCATCGAATTTGATGGAAATTACAACCATATTGTTTTAATAACTGCTCGCCTTATAGTTTAAATGAGCTTCCACAATACTGTAAAGTCAAAGGACATCATAATGCCATCCTTAACATTATTGTCAGTGTAATCTGTCTGCTGATTGTCAGTTTTATTTCGAGGTACGACAAATCCACTTTCTAACTCCTCATGTAAACTGTTCAGGAAATAAGCAGAACTTTCTTCTTTTCTTTTCGACAAATGAAGAAAATCACGCAATTAAATATCTGATAAATTAATGAAAATTATGGAAGAAATTTAAAAATTGCCAGAATTCCAAAAGGGATTGTACGACAACTAACAGAATTTTAGGCTGATGTGAAAATCATTTTTATGCAATAATATTTGTGTAAATCCTCGCAAGAGAATTCCAAAATTTCACTTAATTTTTAATCAATAAAAATTATAATAAATTTTTTTTAAAAAAATTCGATTCCTATCCTCATTTTCCAACATACATTTATGCTAAATTTTGAAATCTAAAAAGGTCGGGGTTTTGTTCTTTAAGGCATTAAATGCGCACATAATTTCCTTCATTACTGATAGAGATATCATAGGTAAGGATATAGATAAAAATGGACAAGTCAAAAGAAAAACAAATAAATGCATTCTGCCTTGAAATATCGTCAATGTAAAAAAAAAAAAAAAAAAAAAAAAAAAACGTGTGCTTTTCAATATTATATGCAGTATGTATTATTTATTGATAATACATCGATTCACCGATTTTTCTTTTTCCCTATTATACTGATGGCGTTTTAAAACTACAAGAACATATTCACTCTTTTTATTTTCGCATATACAAAAAGTCAAATCAAAGTGTAATCGTCAAAAAACTATTGAACTTGAGATTTGGATGGTATTTCATGTTACAAAACTCCTCAAATCCAAATATTTTAGAATTATGTCTGTCTCTCATTCAGTCTGTCTGTCTGGTAACATGATAATTCAAAATTAATTTGAGCTAGGCTGATAAAATTAGGGTCTTTGCATCAAATTTTAAGTTTTAAAAAAATTTTGAGCGAAATTCAAAAGAAATCCGGTTCTCCGAGCAAAAGTGAGCATGATAACGAAGAAACGTAAAGAGCTAGATCACTGAAGTTTAGTACAAAGGTTTAGTATCTAAAATGAAGATCCATATCAAATTTGCAACTGAATCTGTCAAGGGGTCAACCATCTCTCGGTCTGTAATTTTGCATGCATGTAAACGCGATGACTTAAATAAATGAGATTTTGCATATGATCTTGTGACTAAAACTGTATTCCTTATCGAATGTATCCAATCGGAATATAAAAGTATGCAAAATGCATATTTGGTTTTCTGGGGTTTATGTATTAGCGACATGCCAGCAATTAATCGCCGAAAAAAGTCAAAGATCGCGTTTTAACAGACTTTTTAGTAACTATTGTTCGCCATTGGCTTGCATTTAATGCAAAAGTACTATTTTTATTTATTATATACTTAACATATAACAGCCAAGTGCGAGATTCTGAAAATCCTGGACATGAATGCCACGCCAAAGATCCATTATTTTATTGGGGAAGAGCAGGATAACGTCTTTATTAAGAAATACGCCAGAAAGTTTCGAGGGGAAAATTCCTGGAAATTTCTATTTCTTACGACTTGGTATTGTGTATCAAATTTTCATTCTAGACAATTTTTTTATTCTATGAAAAAACCTAATAATAAAAAAATGAATTTAATATTTTTAATAAGTTGAATGGCAATACGAAAACATAAATAAAGTAGCATTTTGATATTATGTTAAAATTTTTGAACGACAAAGAGCTCCTTTAAAAATATTTTTAAAAATGCGTGTAATTTTTCTAACGTGTCTTAGTGCGGCGAAGAAAATCAAAGATTTGTATAAAAAAGCTATCTTTTTTCCTAGTTGATTAATTAAATACGAAATACGAAACATCAGCATTTTTTGTAAGGATATAATGTTAAATTTTACCAGTTTATGTCGTTGTGTTTTAAAGTTATCGAGATCACAGACAAACCGACCGACAAACAATATTCCTGCATGTTTACTCTTATTAAGAAAGTTTTAAAACATTAAAAGTTTTCAAAATCTCAACTCGGGATTATTGACAATTATAATATATTTTCGAATTATACAAAAAGGTGAAAACGATCTTTAAACCATGAATAATTTTCCATCTTGAATTATCAAATTCAGAAAGCTACTTCTTATTAAATCTTTAGTGGTTTAGCATAGAAATTGAAAATATATTTCTACATAAGTGGAAAAATCACACTAAAACCGTAAGATTATCATAAGATTTGGTTCTATTTGTTTAGTTGCCTACATAGATAAAATCAACTCAAAAGGCGTAATCGTTCTATAAATATGTATTCCGAAATAAACACAACTAGTTCAAATCTTAATATAATTAAATGTCATTGAGGATGTGTGAACATGCTTGTCCCACATCTCTTAATTCTCAAGGTCTGTTGCAATCAGAATCAGGACAATTATTTGTAAAGAAAAAGAATACTGTCAACTTTTCATAGCATAAAAATTTTAAAAAAATTTCAATCAAGTAAAAATTAGCAGAAATTTGTATGTTTTTCTGCGTAGCGTCAGAATAATTAATTGCACAAAAAAGATTTTTATTCAATCTTAAAATTTAAAAAAAAATCCCATGACACCAATTTTATTTCTTTTAATTTTTTGTCACTTTTCCTAATTAATTTTTAAATAACTGTGCTGCTGTAATATTTTATAAAATATATTGTATATATATATCAAGTCAGATACCTTTCAATACGAATACTATCATTACTATTTTACTTTATTCCTTCAGAGTAAAATAAAAAGCATGTAGCAACATACAAAAGTTGGTTCTCAGAGCAAATACACGATTACTATAAAAGCTTAATGAATAAACAAATCAAGAAAAAAACAGTAATTTTGAAAAAAGGAAATGTATAGGTATCGAGGGAACCAAGATTGTAAATAATTATAAAGTAATGCAATGTACATAAAATTAAAACAGTATAAATCAAACTTGTAGATTCGTGAGAGAAATTCAAATGTATAGGAATTTCAATATTCAGAAATGCATGGCACTATTTTCTTTACCATCTTCGTACTAAAAATTATGCATAATTAATTTTTAAGTATTGAAGGAAACTTAAAAGAATTAACTATCAAATAAATTTATTTAAGAATACAAGTACTGTTCTTTTCAATATTCTGAGAGACCACTTTTCGACGATTCTATCTCATTAAGGGGAGAGACGCGGTTTCTGTTCGTATTATTTTAATTCAGTTTGCGAGTAATAAGAATTTATTTTATTGTTAAATGTAAACCTCTCCTCTTTTCATCTCCCTCTCCATCCCCTCCTTTCCCCTCTCACCTCTATTTTGACGAATTAAACCCATCCTAACGCATACGGAAACGCGCGAGGGTTTTAGAATCCGTTGCCAAACAATAAATATATTTTAAAGCTATAAATTCGATATATATGTCAAAATTTCATACTTTTATCATGCTTTCTATGTTTTTTCTTTTATCATAATAAAGAATTAATTAACTCACTATAAGAAGTTTAGAATTAAATCAAATTTAAATCAAAAGTTTTGAATCAAGTTAGAAAACACAACAGAAGTTAAAAATAAAACATGATTAATCAGCTAGTGTTTATTACTTTTTCTGATCTCCTGAGTGTCGTGAAACAGCTTTTTTTCCTTCTTATTTAATCTACTTTCTTTCTTATGAATGAAATCAGTAGTCGGTTTTACGATTGCAATAAATATACATAATGTTTATGAGAAAAATTTTATTTGATAAATAGAAAATATAATTCGATATACTGAAATTATTGCTCTGTTGAAAATCCAAGATTTCTGGAAAAAAAGTTGGATACAGAGCGATTTTAGATTTATTAAAATTCAATAAGTGGGGACATCACTGCATTAAAATATTAATTATGAAATGCATTTGAAATATATAACTTAAAAGTTTAAACTGGAAATTAAGTTGTTCTATTTTTCAAGAATAAGAATTTTCTACGATTTTAGAAATGGCATAGTTAAAGTTTTAAAGGAATGTCTATTTCTTACGCTTGAACATAAAACTGCATGTATTAAGAGAAAAGTGCAAGGTATGCCACTCAGTTTCCTGAAGGTAAAAAGATTCATATATTAATATGATTCAGATATTAACTTCTGGCACAATTATACAGGATGATTATGAATCAATACTCCGACTTTCCAGGACTATCAAAAGAAATCAACTTGTTGTTCATCGGAAACTACAAACAACGGTTGAAAATTTAAATTCAACGCGGTTATAAGAATTTATTGTAAGCATCTCCAGAAATACGAACGATATCAAGGCGATACGATAATCATCCAATAATCTTTCAGCATCTCTAATGGGATTCTTTAAAAGCCTACGGATATGCATGTCTTTCAGTTTATCAACGTCAGTTGTTAGAGGAGGAACAAACATCTGCTGTTTGATGTACCCCCAGAAAAAAAATCAAGTATCACCATACACACATATCTGCATCTTTTGAAAATCATATCTGCATCACCATGCACACATATCTGCATCTTTTCAGACGCACAGAAAAAAAATTGTGGGCTGAGTTATCGTACTGCCGCAATATATTTCATATTTCTGGAGGAGTTCACATTGAACATTTATAACTGTGTTGAATTCAAACTTTCAATTATTATTTTTGATTTCCGATGAACAACAAAGCTGTACTTTTTTTAACAGACTTGAACAGTTGGGATATTCATTTATAATCACGCTGTAATTTAGAAATGTGTAGATTATTGAAGTAGGGATATAACAATACCTAAACGATAATATAAGTTTATTGGTCAAATGAAAGCAAAATTAGTAAAGTTTTCATAAACTGAATATCGATGATGGTGCATAAAAGTCGCAGAACTATTGCAGGTGGATTAATCTAAGATTCACCGAGGAAGCCATTTTCCAAGGTACGATGGTACAAACTATGTAAGTATGGGCAGATGAAACTTTTTTAATTACAAATACACTAAATTAAAAATATATGTTTATTTTAGAAAAGTAAAGATAATTTTTTAAAAATAAGAGGCTTGATTCTATGAAGAAATTATAACTTAAATTAATGCTTATAAACTAGTAAGTCTAGAAATTTGAAATAATGGTGAATTTTGTATAATAACATTCATATCAATTGATCAGCGGTGGCCCATTAAACCTGAAGAGTTGCATCAGCCACTGAAATAATTTTATAAAGTTGCATTATTTGTTTTTGAGAAGTTTATTAATTTTTCCGCCCTAATGATTATAAAATAAAGTCCTAATATCTTATTTTATCATTCTGAGATTTCGAATATCAACGGAAAATGAAAACGAAAAGAATAAAAACATGAAGAGAAGACAGAAAGTAAATCCATCAAAAGGAACACAAATCGGGGCTAGTGCCATCGGTAGGAAAAGTAAACTTAGATGCTGTAAAAAATACTGATGCTAACCAATTACATTTGAAATACCTTTATGAGCTTTATTGATTTCTTTATGGAAAATGTAAGACTCTATTGAGTCGAGCACACTCTCAATATATTTTTTGTTAATAGTCTTTTCTTTGTTTACCAGATAAATTTACCTGATGTAATTTACCTGGCTATGGAATAATGCATGAAGATAGACAGCAAACCGATTGAGAGCAATATCGATCAAAGTACCAAAAAATGCATGAAAGCAGTAAGTTATCAATAAAAAAGTGGTAAAATAAAATCATTAAAATTGTATTTAATTGAAATGTAAGTAAAAAAATATTTTTTTAAATGTTCCAGTCATTAGAGAAATCATTAGAATTTGCACTGAAAATAGAACGTAAAAAACTTGCATAAATCATTTCTCAAACTTGCCGTTAAAAATTATTTTACTACATTTTTTTAAACTTTAAGATGTTTAATTCCTTTAAAGTGATATGTTATCTAAATTAAAACCATAATAAAATAATAAAACGTGATGAAATCTGGGGAATTGTAATAGATGCAATTGATTACCTGTGTTGCTTTAAAAACATTCATTTTCTTCAATCAAATATTAACTATAAGATCTCTTCTATCTTATGGAAAAAAGCGTGATAAATGATACTTCGATTAACAATGATATAAAACAGTCATCTTTCAGAATTAAAATAAATCTTTATAATACTCTTCCGTATGAAAAATCAAACCTTAAAAACTAGAAATAATCATCGAAATATTTGTTTCCTCACTTACTTGAACTGTGGAAACTTCTTGCTGTATCGAATTTTATATGAAGTCGTTTATCCAACAGCCTTTCGTATATATCCAACATGTACTGTGGAACTGAGGGATTGGATAAGCTTCTTTTAGAAATTCTTCTTTCTTCAGGCGGTGAGTCAGAATCAAACAATGGCGAAGCAAGAACATCTTCAACCACAAAATCATCCAGAAACGAAAGAGAGTCCTCAATATTTCGATCATAACCATCCAAAAATAAGGTATTTGCATTAACGGGAGAAGAGTTCGTTTTAATCACAAATGCTCCTGAGAAGATGAAAATAAACGAGATAACAATTACTGCAATCAGATGCTTGCATCTGATATTCTGCATGTTTGCGCTTGATTGTAAGAAAATTCACTAAATTTGATTTCTTTTTTTTTAATAAAATGCTACTTGTCTGTTATTTTTCCTTGAAATGAAAATATAAAGAATGTACTTGTTGAAGGCAAAATTTAATCAGTTTTTACCTTATTCGATTTCGTTAGCAAAACGATTCCTTTTGGAGATGTGTTTTAAAGGTAAAATTTGCTTTAATAAACGTCAGAGAATGTTCAACTTAAAAAAATCTCGCACCAAATGCCCAACAGCTGAAAATATACCTCTAATCACAATTTTTGACGATATTAAAGACTTTCACCTTTCGATTTTCTTAACTTTCCTAGCAGAAAAAGAACATATTTCATATCCAATCTTCTTTATCAAAATCTATAGTTAAAATTATAATTTAACATTATAATTGTCTTTTTAAATCTATAGGATAAAATCAGTTGTAATCACAGTGAAATACTGGATGCTAAGCTGATGAAAAGCCAACAGAGGTGTTTGCTACTGAAAGGAACTTCACCAATTATGCAGACGATTCTTATGCCACGGCCACCTTGAGGATAGATTTCAGCATCACAGGAATCCAGAGGTTGGGCAATTTTAGGGACACTTGAGAGTGAGCAGCCTTACACAGTGGGTTTTATATATAGAGGCTGGCCAAACTGCACGTGCCCCCTTCCCCAAAAAGTTCTTATCGGACCCGCTTTTGCGTAAGTGTGTGTGTTCGAAAGTTAATAGACGGTCGAAGACAAGAAGAGAACGTAGCAGATGCTCTATTTAAACAAAGAAGTAACAGATAGGAGGGATGCCTTATTTTTGTTTGTTGAGTGGTGTCGGGACTTTTTTTTTTCTCGCCCCACCTAAATTTTTCAGGACAGGGTTTTTCAACTCTTGCCTTTTTGACGACGAAGTCCCCTTCCGCATGGATAAATCAGTTGTATTTATGGAAATTATACACATCCGAAGTAGGTTTTTATTATTTTCATCAATATGCTATTTATTGATGAAGAAGCTTTACAATAAGTCAATAAATATAGACGGAGATGAGATTTTAAAATATTTTTATATGGGATTCATATGTATAAGATCTTTTTCATTCTAATGGCCTGGTTGCTATCAAGGAATTTTACCGTGGCAACAAAGTTAAAAAATGAAAGAAAATGAAACATTAATTAATAGTAACAAAAAATAATTAAAAAAAGTTTAATAAAATCTTCTAAGATTCTTTTAATTTTATTACATATAAATTATAGCATAGATAAGGCATTGTAATGATAGAAGTTATAAATATCTACATCTTAGACCTTCCTCAGCTACAAGATTTGAAAATCGCATCGGTCTGTATGTTTATCTGGAAATACGAAAAATTCAAATGCCAGATGAAATTTGACATACAGATTAATCACAAAATCGTAACTGAATGTTAGACTTTGGGGCAAATTTATCATTGGGTGTATTATCTATTTGTGTGTGTCTGAACATAGTAATTAAAAAAAACCAGAAAATCAAATAAATGGGATTTGGTATATATGGTCTGGATATCAAAATAATAGATCGTTATAAGAATTCTTACCCTACCTTTAAATTGAAAGTGATTCAAAATACATATGCGATGTTCTTATGACGAGGCTCAGCGAAAAAAGGATTCCATATCTTATTAATATAGCAGAAAATCGAGAGTAGAAGTGAGAGTACAAGTAAACTCGATAACCACAAAACGCAAAGAGCTAGGTAGACAAAATTTGGTACACAGATTTAGCATCTAAAATAAAAATATTTATCGAATTTTAAACCAAATCCGTTAAACGGTTGACCGTCTGTACTTTCGTATACATATAAGTGCAATGACTCAATAAGCACAATGATTTAAATCAATGAAATTTGATATGTTATCTTGTGATTAAACTGTAGTTTTGTGCCAAATTTTGGTGTCAATTGGCCAACAAAAAGGCTTCCAAAATTTTCGACTCTCACAATAAATTCAGTAAAAATGCTAGATTCGCTCCAAAGTTCCATATTTCATTACTGTCGTTCACCAATCCATGCGAGGCCTTCGAGACCTTACTCAAGGTACCCATTTTTATGAGAAAGAAGGAAAATAAGGCTTTTATTGGAAGTATGCAAGAAAGTTTTAGGGGTACCACTTCCACTGAATAGAATTTAATTTCATGATATAGCAACGATAATGTGCAAAAAGACAATGTAGGTAACACCATGAATATAAACCTAGGTATGAAAATGAAAACTATCCTGGAAGGTATACTTATATCCGAAAGAGTCCGTTGCCAAACTCATTTTGCTATAGCGGTTCGTATATTCATTGTTCGTCAGTTCGAGTTTTAAGATAATCTAAGAATTACCTTTAGCCGTAATATTTTGGGAAGGTTTGGTGATAAATCTTTAAAATTTGACTTAATTAATTAATATATCAAGATATTCGCTCCAAAATATGCTCCATTGCCATCTATCAAAGTATATTTGCTCTAAATTTGATACTTCCAAATTATACGATCTATCTTGTAGAGCACCAACATATATACCAACACAAACACCCACATTTTCCTTCATTAAGTAATGCAAATAAAAATTGTCACAATGGGCGTGTGTATAAATGCAGAAACTAAAACATCGAAAAGCATAGTTGCAAATTGGAATTAAATATTTTTTAATTTCATCAAAATTAGATATAATAATAGGACAAATGTGGTCTGCCAAAAATTTTGTTTTCGCCATACTTTAATAAATGTGCATTATTAAACACATGGTATTGGCAAACAATAGTTACGGAAATATATACCAGCGTACAATCTTCGGCAATTTTTCTTAAGACTATATTTAGTTAATATAAGAATAACAGAAAACTGAAAATGTATTTTGGAAGCCCTTTTTCAGATCGATTAAAATAAAAATTTGAGCACAAAATTACAATTCTAGTTACAAAATCACATACTAAATTTCACATATTTTAGTTATTTCGTTTACATGCTTGCGAAAAAATAAAACAGAGAGACGGTCAGTCTCTTGAAGGATTTGGCTCCAAATTTGATATAGATATACATTTTAGATGCAAATCTATGCATCAAATTTCATCCATACAGCGGTCTTTTGTAGTTGCGTTAATTTATATTCGGACAAATGGGCAGAAAAATTTCCTCTTAATGGAATTCATTCAAAATTTAATAGCTAAATGCAAATTTGGTGTAAAGACCACATACAAAATTTTATCTGTCTATTTCTCAACGTTTTTGTGTTATCGAATTCACAGACAGACAGATATAATTCCGAAAATATATTATTGGGCTTAGAGAGATCTCAATCAGTGGAGATTCGTCAAAACTTTGAATGTTTTGATGATTGCAAGGCTTTCTTTTTGTATACTTCGTATACAGAAAGTAAAAATTGATATCTCATGGAAACTTCTTTTTTAATTGTGTAAAAATAGCTTTTGTGCAATAATATAATACAAAATTATGGACAAAAAATGTTAAAGTTTTAACAAATTTTTAATTAATATTTCAACTGAATTTGGAAAACCTTTTCTTAGTGAATACATGTTTTCGAAAAAGGGCTTTAAATTTGATAGTTTTAAATTCTACATTTTAAAAGTACAAAGAGTATTTTGAATGATTTTTTCATTGTGAATGTCGCGTATTGTAATTTACAAGTTGTATTCCAGTATTTAAATATCATCATATAAAGAATATTAAAATTTTTGTTAAAAGAATCTTTGTATTTAGAGAATTTTGTTGTTAAATGCTTTACTTTCAATAAAAATTATTTATTGATATTATATTTAGTTGACTTAAATAAATATTTAAGTCAACTAAAGCCAACTAAACTTGGAAGATTTTTTATATTTTGGTAGAATTTTCGAATAAAAATATTTTTTGCTCGTCATTACTTATTATACAGATAAAGTTATAATTTTGAAATATTTTATTAATCAGATCATTATGTTACTTTAAATTAATATTTATTTTGATTAAATTTCCAATAATTAAATATTTTTTGTTAAATTTAAATTCCTCTTTTAGCAACGTCAGAAGTCACCAACAGGCGAGGAATAAAAAAATTAAAATTTGAATAATGCAGCATGCTGCCATAAAAAGCTAATGAAAGTAAAATGATAATAAGTTGTAAATCTAACTAGGGGACTCCGCATCCTGCTCGCTTATGCTCGCCAACCCCCAGGAACTGCTAATGCAGTTCCTCTCGAATTGCTTCGCGATCCAAGCTCATTTCACTCGTTCGCCATTTACTAAACCACTTTAATTTAGCAACAGATATATTCAGATTCAATTATTCCAAAATATGATAAAACAATGACAGAAATAAAATTAAAAAAATGTAAAGCAAAAAGTATAATCGCAAAAATCATCTGTATCAAAGTTCTTTGTAAACACAAATAACCTCTCATTTATATAACTATATACATCCACCAAAGAAATAAATTTTAAAAAAGCAAAAGTTAAAGCAGAATTATATTCTCTTATATGCTTCCAACAGTTTCTTCCTTTAATTGAGCCACAGATCAGCAAGTTTTCCAATATTTCCAGTAGATTCAACAGATGTTCCAAAACAATTTTTTTTTATCATGATAACATTTCGTGTATTTGCCATTTGCATTTAATCTTTTTCCCAGTAACGTACCTGGCAAAAAGAACAGAGTCCCGACATAGTCCCAAAACTATGCTTCCGTAGTTCGGAAACTTCGCTCCGTTCACATAAACGTTTAACCCTATCTCGTTCATTACGACTGGATCTTCTTATGAACGATTGATGAACATTTTCATTCGAACTGTCTTCTCTTTTTCTATTTCGTTTTAAAATAGATACGGCACGTCTTAAACTAATCGTAAAAAATTTTTTCCGTTTTTTGACCGTTAATTTTTTATTTAAAAAATTTTCAAACCGATGCAAGAATAGCGTTCACTTGAAATCTTATCAAACAGCGTGTTGATGTTCCCGGGCGATATCGAAGAGTTGCCAAACGGCGTTTAACAAATTCGACCTGATTTTGCATACACGTAAACTCTTTATATGCAGAGATATTTAATTCTGTTTGTCCTCACAAGAAATTCCAAAATAATCTTTCTTACTGATTATTCAATTTCTCATTATATTCTTCGAAGTAATTACATGGGTATTATACGATTAGCAAACTATTAATATCTTAAATATTTAATATAACTGAATGTACATAATTTACATTATTTATAGTATACAGGGTGTCTCAAAAACCTTGACCGCTTCTTTTATTCCTTAAATATTGATCATAGACATATGCTGTAAAATACAAAGTTGTGTAAAAAAAGGAGGAAAATGTTATGAAATCGATTAAAATTTTCAGGGGATTAAACTTTAAAAAATACAAAATTTAAATTTCTAAACGAACTCTGTACAGAAAAATTCCCAACGAGTTAAATGTGCCCCACACTTTAATAAGTTCTTTTGTTAAAACAAAATTGATGAAGGGTCAATCACAAATTAAAATGCAAATGTTTACAGCTTCATTGCAGATGACGCGACGCAGGAATATCATAAGGAAATAAAATATACTTCATGTTTTTAGTTTTAAACACAAATTTTAAAATATAGGCTTCCTGAAAAATACTTTAAAATTTTATATCATGAATTACAGAATATAACTTAAAAATAGCAAAGTTAATGAACTTGTAAAAAAAACTTATGTAATCTTTCCTTTAAGTTATTATTTCTACCAATTTTTAATTCTTTTGAACCAATAAATAGCAAAATTATTATTCATTTATTCAATCATTACTTTATTTGTTAATTTGTGTACGACCACTAAAACATGAACATCCGTCATGATTTTCCCTCTTCGCGAATTCATATCCAGGCATCGAAAAGTGATTTAAAGCAGCATTTATGTAGTTTCATATCTTTGAGACTTATTTTTATAAATTGCTGAAATTTTGTACATGACCTTATTAGAGGATGGGGCACATTTTACTAACAGGTAATTTTGTTGTACGGTTTGTATTTTTTGAAGTTTAATCCACTGAAAATTTTAATCGATTTCATAACATTTTACACCTTTTTTTACGCAACTTTGTAATTTACAGTATATGTATATGATCAATATTTAAGGAATAAAAGCTGCAGTCAAGGGTTTTGAGATACCCTGTATATTTCATTATAGTATATATAGTATATTATATAAATAGTAGAAGAAATTTTTTCCCAAAGGCAAAATTTATTTAAATGTACAAGACAGCTAAATGCCCTTAACTACTGATTTAGAATCCATTGGGAGATTTTTTTTTCTTTCAACTTAAATTTCATTACTTATTGTATAATGCAGTACAAGAAAACTTAAAAAAATAAATCTTGCCTAGTGATATTTTTATAGGCTCAAACCATCCTTAAACACATATAAAAAAAATTACAATATTCTTTTTCTACCATTTTCTCTGTTACGTCATTTCTTATAATTGCTCACTAAAACATATCAAAACATCTTTGAAAAATTCTTCCTTTCATAAGCGAATACTTGATATCTGACAGGATGCAATTAAGCAATCGATCATTTTTCATGAACTGTTTTCTTAACAAATGGATATTGTAAAAAAAGAATGTCTTGATTAAAAAACACCTCTAAATGGAATTTGGCTAATAGAACAGGTTTTTGTTTCAAAATAAGTTTATATAAAAGAAGAAAGGAAAAAAAAAGATAAATAAAAGAAATATGCATGTAAGCTTTTTAATAGTAGAAATTTTCCTTTATTAGGTTTTGATATTGAAATTCTTAGTTTTAATATTGGCATGTATCAATAGAGCTTTCATTTATTCATCCCTTAGATACAGTGCAATTTACTTAAAGAATGTTTGATTTAAGTCCTTAAATATGAAAAATCTAATCGCATTTTTATACTTGCAAAAGATTTTTTTAAGAAATTGGAAGCTTTTGCAACTTGATATTCTCGTAAACTTCCGCATAAAAATGTATTTCGTTATGTATAGATAAAAATGAATTTTTTTCACCAAAGCTCTTAGTCATTATCAGAAATCTGTTGTTTATTTGATGGACTAATTGATATTTCCGGTAAAATTTTGAATTTTTTTATAAATTTTTTTTCATCTTCATATCTTATTAATCTTCACCTATTCAATGATTCAATTTTGATTTTTGTCTTTTTTTTAATACGATTTTTAATAGTTTTTTTAGAGATTTATTCTTGGTTCTAGTCACGGTAATGTGAAATAAATAAACACTTTTAATATTTTCAAAAGGATGAAATGTTATATAAATAGATAAAAGGAAGAAATAAAAATTGCATACTATCTTTTCCATGAACATGAGTGACAATTTGCAAATAAAAAAAAATATATCTAAACAATACTTTAATTCATCGCCAAAGGCTGACAGTAAATCAAAATTATCTTTGAAAATATATACTTCTCATTTAAATTCATAATCTAATGAAAAAACGATTAACTAAAAAATTTTAGATTATAACAGAATTTTTAAAAAATTTACTATGATTATGGAGTTTTTACGTAAGAATACATACCAAATTTCATCAATTTAGTTTATTGTGTTTTGGAGCTGCGTTGTTCACTTATATACAGACATAATGTTTTTCGACCTGTATACAACACACGCACACAGCAATATAGCATACAAAGCGTTCCAAAAAATTGGAACAAGCGTTTTTTTTCTTTAAATATTGCAATTATACATATGCTTCCATTTGCGTAGATCCATCAAATACGGTCTTAAATGTATGAAAATACTTTGGCTTCTGTATAAGATGATAAAAAGTTGCAAAAATTGAATTTTTAATCAACCCCCATAAGTAGAAATAGTCAATAAGTGAAAGTTTATTTATTTTTTATTTATTTATTTCCCTTACGCTCATCTTATAAGGACACAATGTTTCTTGCCTGTCTGTATAAAACTGTAATACTAACTGGCGTAAAATAATTACGAACTATTAATCTTTGGCAAGAATTCAGCATTTTTACTGAATCGTGATCACATAATCCTTGGCGAGTTTTCTTGGTAATTACTCCGTGACATACGATTAATAGTATCCAAAAATCGAATTTGTGTTTTAGACACATTTTTCCCAACAGGATGAAACCAAACTGTGACACAAAACTGACTTTGTAGTCACCAAATTCCTTATCAAAATGTAACGACATATTTATGTCATTGCGTTTTTGAATTATCGCATTTGCATGTTTCCAACAGGTTGTCAACCCTTTGTTAGATTTGGCTCAAATTTTGATAGACGTCTAACTATAGATGTTAAATCTGTGTACCAAATTTTACCTCGCTACCTCTCTTTGTTTTATAGTTATCGTGTTAACCTGTATTCTAACAGCCAGGTAGACAGACTTCTCCTAAACGGATTTTGCTCAAAATTTGATAGAAATCTACAAATTTGATGTAAAGATGGTATACGAAATTTCGTCCGTCTAACTCAAAGTGTTTTTGAGTTATCTTTGTCACATATAGACAGGTGAGCATTTTCCAAAAGTGTGTTTTTCGAACTCAGGGAAGTCTAAAACGTTTGTGCTTATTACGTAATACGCACAATACACATCTTATGCACATTATGCGACTTATGAATGAGCTCTCATTTATATATAAAATACAGACATCTCCTCAAAACTTAATCGCATATTGTCTAATAAAGATGTTATTCCAGAGAACGCATTGCATGGTATTGGCGCACAAAAGGTATGGAATATTAAATTTTGGCGGGAATTTACAATTTTTACTGAATCTATTATGTCATTCTAAGGGAGTTTTTCGTCGGTTAATCTCTGGCATGCTTTTAATCGTATTCAAAAGTCGAAATTGAGTTTTAGATGCTTTTTTCCCATTGTTTGCAACAAGAAACTGCATTTGTAGTCACAAAATTCCATATAAAATTTGATATAGTTAAATCATTGCGTTTTTGAATTAACGCATTTACATATTCCTGAAAGAACATGACTTCAACATCAAAGAAGTGATAATGCTTGCTGAGAGAGAGAAAATATAAAATAATAGAGTTGTAATAAAGAAGATGAGTGTGTTTGCTGGCTCTCAACAAGCGAGACTATTTGACCAAAAAGCTTCCAAATTTGACCCAATTATATTTAGAAGATCACCCCTTTACTTCTCACTGCGAAACATTATTTGTGAATTTAATATCAAAAATTAGCTATGCAAAGCCAGATTTGGCAAATTTTCATTCACGTCCTTTCCCTAACTTATCAAATAGACTTGCCTGACATTACGCAGTTCTGACGTCACACAACCGATTCGTCAGAGTCATGCTATATCTTTTATAGAGAGAGACTATATGGCGGCATATATATATATATATATATATATATATATATATATATATATATATGGGATGGA